>CABPRJ010001895.1:2634390-3010950 GCA_902439185.1 Cinara cedri
GCATGTATTGTCCATTAATTTTTAACCATGTTAAATAATTTTAATCGTAATATGGAAAAACATATTTAAATTTAACGAGAATATAATAGTATGTACAACACGCAATGTTTTAGAAAGAACGAGTTCAATTTTACGCGAAAGAACCATGAACGTGTTCAGTTATTACACGAACGCAAACCAATTTTTTTATTCATTTAAGGTTTTTTTGATGAAAAAAAAAAAGTTATAATAATAATAATATCAATGGTACCTAATAATGCAGTCATGAATTAAGATAATATAGACTGGTATAGATTGGGAATTTCTAAGTTGAGAGAATATAAGGACCACCACGATTTCAGCGTTGCTTTTCTGAATCGTAAAGGATAATAAAGGTTGTAAAGGAAAGAACCATAAAATATACGCTTTGTGAATGAATGTTGTGAGGGTGAAATTATTTATCTCTTTTTATTCGATTTCTGTATTCCTTTCCCCCACGAAAACTCTCGTTTCAAACCTTCAAAATAATAATAGTAATAATGTATAATAATAATATGTAATATAAACAATTATTTAGCATTTTTTTTTTTTCGTATCGTTTTGGAACACTGCAGTCTTAGAAGATCCATAGTAATAAATTATTGATATCTAGGGATTTTCCGGCAACACTGAAAGCGTTCATTTTTCGACGAACGGGAACGTGAACACGTTCATGATTCCATTGAACGTTCCAGACACTGATAACACGGTAGGTACCCATAGGAGAATATTATCAAGTGATTCGGTTGCTGTTTTTATCTGACCGGTACTTTCAAAGTTCCAACGGAAAACTACGAAATCGAAGTAACATTTTGAAACATTCCATCGAATATATTATTATAAATACCGCGATTGGCATATTTTATTATTTTTTTTTTTTATACGCGACACGCGATTTCTGCATTATAATATTTTACGGGTTTCGGTTCTTCTACATCACTCTCCCACCCCAGCCCCCTCCGGAGGCCACGGCGGTACCGCGTTTTTCGTTATTTTCATGTTGATTGAAACGTTTATACCCCTCGCCATTGTTCATAAAAAAAAAAAAAAGTACTTAAAAACAAACAAAATCAGACGACAACAAAAAAACACTAGGTTTTTTTTTTTTTTTATGAATGGACCTCTGATCGTATCGGGGCGCGGGAACACTGCAGGTTGAGAACCGATCGAAAGTAAAATAGAGGTATACCCTCTTTGCTTTTTCGATTAGTATCTCCCGCAGGCGGACGTGAAACAAGTAGGTACTATATTATAATGTAACACGGTGAAGATTAAGACGTTCATCGGAGCTCACTAGTGGTCCTCTTGTAAGTTCGATTTATATAACGCGTACATTTTGTTAGGGGGTTTTGTATACTATGGTATATATACGTATACGTGTACGGACGGCCAATAAAATATGACGATTAATTGATATTAGATTTTTTCGTTTGTGCTCGTCGATGTTAATCGTAAAAAAAAAAAACAATATAAAAATACATTTACTTTTTTTCTCACTATATTTTTGATCGCGGCCGGCAGTGCAGTGAAAATAGCCGCGGTCGTAAATTTCTAAAAATCGAGATTATCCAATAAAAAAAAAATACAAAAAAAAAAATGGGTTTCGATGTAAGTTTTTTTCCGAAGACACGTTACACTTGTTTTCGGATTATGTTACGCTGAGAAAATAAAATAATTTCGATAGACATAGCTAGGGTACTGTCGTGATTAAATCGTAAAGAGATTGATATTCCGGTACGCGTTTACAATAATACTCTCGTATATAATTATCTAAAATTCCGTAGGTATGGTTTTTTATCTTCATAAATATAAGGAAATAATAAAAAAAAAAAATATATATACCTACATTAAATAATTACACCCGTAGTTTAATATTTATAGAAATATCGTGTTTGGTTTACGAATCGAAGTAAAATAATTGTACAGGAATGACACGCGTTAACCTCTGATGATAACATATCGGAATTCGCTACATCTTTCCAGCCAATATGTTTTATCAGAGGACGCGGACTACAGCAGACACGCAATGCGCAGTGAAAAAGAAACCGAAATCACAGCAGCTATATTTAATTATAAATGTAGACAAAAGACCAACGTCTCGGTAAAAGGTCAAGGGCCAATGAGAGACCCAAAAAGCGTTCGTCGGACGGCATTAAAAATACCTACAGAAAATCGGAAATATCGATTGAGACAAATAACGTATTATAATTTATAGAAGGAAGACGGAAGGAAATCGTATTAACGGCCGTTTAAGGACCTTCAAGAGTCGTTAAGCTACAGAAAATAAGACGCGGGCGGTTTGAACGCGCTTGCGAGAAGTACTCCCGAGAAATATGATTCATTGAATGGAGAGCGTTTGGTAGTTTCTAATATTTATGACAATATGTCAGTCGCTACCGTTTCATATTTAATTCATTTAGAATCTCGGTATACACAGATGCACATAGTCATGATCAATCTATCAACAACTTTTTTCGGAATTTGTTTTGTAGAACATTTAAGAAACAATCAGCTTTACAATTTTGCAATTATTTATTTTTATCACCCTTATTTTTTGGGGGTCAAACCCCTACATACTTTTGATGTTCAAATGGAAACCTATACTACAAATGTATTTTAACTAATACTCCATCTATTTATGAAATTTGTCTCACGATATATTGATTACCCTGTATATACGAGTATTATACTTAATAACTCATGTATTATTACTCTTCGTACTTTTACTAACCAGTAGCCAAGGCCAAACTAAGAGTCAAGGGGGCCCCGTGCCATACTTTAAAATCGGCCCTTTTATATACATTTTACGTAAATTTGTGTTTTGCACAAACATTTATATACTCCCAATATCAATAAGTGTCTTCTCAATCCGCCACTGGAAGAATAAGGTACATTTAGGGTTGTACTACGTAATATTCAAAATCGTTTTTTTTTTTTTTAGGAAACTCGTGAAATTATCTTATTCACCAGTCCCATTACAATAAACCGTACAGGATTTTTCTGGGTTTCATTATATAAAATCAAAACGACGAAATTTTTTTCTTTATACAATCCGGATTACATAACCGAATCGGAAATATAATAAATTATAATATTTTTTTATATTGTAAACATACAAATGTTAATAAGTTGTCGGTATACTCGGTATACATAAAATATATTAGACCTATACAAATATATTATTAAAAATCAACAAACAAATAATAGAAATCCAACGGCTAATTTTCCATCTTCGTCTCGTTCATTTTTTGTCTTTCTTTTTTTTTTAGGAACCAAAAACGTCATAATCGTACATTTTCCTGTGCATGCGTTGTCAACGGCGACGGGTATTGCGCGCAGAAAGCCTGTCGTCGTTTCTCTGTTGAAGTTTTGAGAATGCGCTCGTCCAGTAATCCTTTTTGAAATACGACCATAGGTTTTGTTCGGGTACGCATCTGGTAGTCGGGCAACAGTACGGGTAACGGGCGTCGGTTATTTGCACCCGCTTTACGATCGAACATTTCATACCGGCCGAACATTCCTTCTTACAAGTGCACCTACAATCAATGGACCGTAATAATGTTACTCCAATCAAAATAATAATTATTCTAAAATATTGTAATTCTCAAAAACGCGCGGTAAACGGAATAAACAGTGATAGTTAACAATAAATTATAAAACTTCTATTTCCCTGAGCTGATATAGTTGCAGATGGGAGTGCCACTGTTTCAGGAGGGAAGTTATAAGGAACGAACAAAAACCGTTTTTCATTCTTTGCCCCTCCCCTCCCCACCAGTTTCAAGTAAATTACAAAATTACAAGGCGAATCGTAAAATGACCTTCTCTCTAACGTATACCCATAACTAAACGTACACCAGAAATCGCCCGCGATTTCGATGATCAAAACAAGATTTATCTGGTCGGAAATTCATTGACGGACGGCGAGTAAACACACTCGCGTCACATACCAGTTAAATTACCATTACAATATATTCCTCGCTGCGTTCGGAATCCAAATCAAAAAAAAAAAAAAAAAAAAAAATGTGCGAGTATATATATATATGTGTATATGTAAGGATTTTGAGATTTCTATCGTGAGTCTGTTTCGCTAGAAATCTATTGATTTTTGTAACGCGATGCACCTACACGAGTGTTATACGCCTATATGATACGTCTTGTACAAAACCTAATTTATATCGCGTGATGTATAGTCAGCGGGAAACTGCACGGCTAAGGTGACCGGGTAATATTTTATTTATTATTATTATACTCTTATTTTTTCTTTTTCTTTTTAATTATTATCACCACGCGGCTTCATCGATTATACCCGTGAAATATTCATGCCGCGATAACCGCCACAATATCAGTATCGTATTAATATTGCGTTATTCGCTTACCGCCGGTCGTTTTCAGTCGCGTGGACCGCGCACCGACACTGCCGGTTCGGTAATAATTCGTCCGCGTTAAATCGACGGGACCGTTCCGGCAATAATAATAATAATAATAATAATAATGCAAATAACGATTGTAATAACGAAAACGAGAAAAACAAATAAATAATAATAACAATTCAATAGCGCCCGTTCTCGGTTAGGTGTACACGAGTGTAAATCGAAATCGTAATATCGTTTCGTTTCCGTTGGTCGGCTCGCGGCCCGCCCTCAATCGCTTCTGTTCGTTTTACGCGATTCTTTATACATTAGCGTACACCAAATACCTAATAATCTTTCTTTTAGACTCCGAGCACAACGAGAAATGTTTTGGTTTCACAACCATGATGTCTGTTAATTTTATTTTTTCTGCGGACAACTTTTCTACCGGCGGTTTTGCCCCGGTTTTCAAGTATAGCGCTTTTTTCTGAAATGATATCTGATTGGGTTGGTAATTTAGGGAGATACTTTAATTTATCGTTCGATTTCCCCGGGGATTTTCATAATAAATGGGAAGAATATTGGAAAAACGGAAAAATGTACGAGATGTATTAAATTTTCAAATCGTAAATATCAAGGTCTTTTAAAACGTGCATAACACCGCTCAGAATCGTTTTTCGTTAACAAAAATGTACATTAAATTCCCCACTACATCCAACCTTTCCAACTTTTCACCTACATTAGTGGCCCACCCATTGTGCGAAGTATATCCGTCTTCTTTTCTTCGAATTATGCGAATATCGTACATTCGTTATATTTTTACACACTCGCTCGGTTATGGAAATGGTTTTGGCGTGTGTAGTATTACGATTACAATGATATTATTCAGCTTTTTATTCGTTCAGCGCGTTTCATTTAAACGATCGTATTTCAGATCAAAACGGTAGGTTTTTTTTTTTTTTTTAGGGCGTTCGGGGTTACTAAAATATACATTTTTTTACCCATTGATTAAATTCGAACCCCTGCAACGCACGCTTGTAAAGTCACATTTTCTTAAACGATAACACCAGATTCGAAAATTCTCGTCTTCGAAAATTTAAAACGTATCACGTCTTAATAGATTAATGTTATCGACTACCGTTTTAATAAGGGGAACAACCTAGCCATACGAGTAACGATAATCGTGAAATTGCACGTATATAATTCAAAAACAATATTTTTTAATTGACTTTAGATAACGTCGTATCCATGGTCGGTTTGGAGAAAAACCGTTAGTGGTTGAATACAATTTTGAAAACAGTCTCAAAATGTGTATTTCAGCGTAGCCCCGATTTCCGTACATAAAAACAACGTCCATTTCAATTAATTCCGGCTGAAAATATATTGTTTCGTGTTCCGGCGGCTACCGTCTACAATACCAATGTGATCGCACCTACCTATCCACTATCCTATTTGTACGAGTCGGTTCACGTCGGCGCCGTCGCCGCCGCAGTCGGTGAAATCTAACCGGCGATTGACGTGATAATGAATTATTGTTAACTATTATTACTAATTATTATTATTATTACTTAACTTTTCGAAATATTATCGTAGAAAATATAACATTTAAGAAGTGCCGGGCTACCATAATACGTATTGCTGTGTAAACGCCGTCGTAATTAATTATTCTGCGGATTACATTGTAATTCAATTTCAATTTAACGAGAAGAAACTAGTCCGTGTATACGTGTGCCATACATCATATAATGATTGCGATTATCATATTTGATAGTTTTGAATTATTTAACGATATATATATATATATATTAATTTATTCCGTTTATAATATTCCGTAAACGTATTCCGAAACTAATCGCCGTCGACCTGTACAACAGAGAGCGCGCATTGTTAAAAAAAAAAAAAAAAAAAATGAATTTCACAGCGTGGACCCCGACCAGGCTATATAATAATAGCTGTACGACGGTGCGGTGCACAGCGTTTAACGAAAGGTGGACGTTTTTAAACGTTCCGTCAAAAAAACGCACCGGACTTATTAAATTATTGTTAGTTTCACTGAAAAACATTATTTCTTCCCCCTCTCCTCCTCTCCCCTCGATATACTGCGCGTACGCAATAATTATTGCCGGCTGTACGTACCTAATTATTCAGCGAGTTTCACCCGAACGGTAACGCGAAACATTTCGACCGGATGGACTCCGGGATTGAGAAGGTGGGGGTTTTTTTTCAGGGACGGACCGAAATACGCAAATAGAAAAAAAAAAAACATTTCCAACATTTCAATCTCCTAGGCGCGCGCGAACGCTCAACGAAATTTACATTCGAATAGAACGTATTTTTTTGCCGGGTGATTTTGAAAAATACAATTATACTTCCCGTTCGACAAAATCCGCTGAGACACAGATTGACACATCTGAAATTGTATACGATTTTTCAAAACATTTAATACAACGTACTTGAAGTAATTTGATTACTACTCTATGGGGAAAAAAATAAAATTTAAAGATACAATCATAAATAGTTGCTCATGTATATGTCGTAGGCCATATTGAAAATTAGTCTTTTTACGAAAAGACTAGGATCTTTGCAATGTGATAGCCCGTTTACGAACTACTTATTTTTTTTTCCAAACGGCCTATTGTTTTTCAGATTGTTGCACACAGACTAACAGCAGTTGGGCCTTTGAAATAAAATAAGTAAAATAGTTGTTACTTTATTATAATTATTGTAGTTCTTCTAAAGGCCTAACTTCTGTTAGTCTATACGAAACAATCTGAAAAACAATACCGAAATTTTACATTTATTGAACAATCGAGAAAAAATATTCAATTTTTAAGCTTGTAATATTTGAGAAATATAGAAAATGTATCGATCAAAGTCGATTAAAAATTAGTTTTCTGAACACAATTTTGTAAAAAGACAAATTTAAAAATATCTAAAAACAAAATATTATAGACAGGTAATTAATAGACGAAAATTAAAGGTACAATTTAATTATCTAGATAAAACAAAAGAAGATAATTAGGTTCATTAAGGTAAACTAAATGTCAAAATAATTAGTAAAATAGTACCCGGTTTGGTAGGTACACATTTAGATTTAAAAATGTTGTGAGATCGATGTAAGTACCTACCTATAATTCACTGATTAATTCGTGAAACCGTACGAATATAAATTAATTGTACTATCAATAAACAGATTTGTCTATAAAATTTAAATAACAAATATCTATTTATACGTATATATTTGTTCATAGATAAATTGATCTGGATGATTCAATTATTTATCTCAGGTTATGGTCCAGATAACTACTACTTTTCACTCTCCGTCAATAAAATTAGTATCAGATAAAAATTACACCGAACCGATCCATCTCAGTTAAACACAACAATGCTTCGAACCCCAGATAAATCGAGAAAAAAAACCCCCGAAGGTACATTTAAATCCTAGTCTATCTTGCGGTAATATTCGAGTTTTTATTTCAGTGGAACCCACTGGATAGTATACGTGCTTAGAGTAAAAAATGGATATAATCACGGTAATCTACCGGTTAATTAATTCAGCGTTTATTTGGTGGTTCCGAGAAGATTTCCTTAGAGTTTTTTTTAAATTTCATAATATCCCGTTGCGTATTATTATAACCTATTATTATTTTATAGTACATGTTAAGTATTTATCACACAATGTGTTGGACTAATAAAACGCTACAAGTCCGATTTCGAATATGATAAAACACGTCCACTTTGATTGCTCCGAAATGAGTTTAGAAAAATCACATCTATTATGAAAATTTAAGTAGACAATATTTTCGAGAGCATCACGTAGGTATTATTAAAGAAACTCATTTTTTTGAAAGCTAAAAGCATTTTAAAATGTTGGAATTATTAACGATATATTGATGAAATAAAAGAAAAAGCCCGCGTGGGGCCCATTGAAATCTCTAAATCGAAGCGCTTGGCGCAATAACAACCAGACAGTTACATTTTTCAAAATCGTCCAGGACAATTATTTTAACTACTACGTAAATAACAACTATAATTAAAGTATAATAAATAAATAATATAAATACATGTATATTGTTAAATTAGTGGCAAAAAAGTTTACCCTAAAATCGAAGTTTAAAAACATATTTATTTTGGGATTTGTACTGAACAAATTTAACATTTATTTCGTTAGTTTGGTTTTTTCCGTAAAATTTTGCAGAAAAAACAGCTAATTGGTCATTTCGTTGTCGAACAAAACCGATTACGAGTGAACTATTAATCAGAAATAATCAAAACGCGATAACTTCGTAAAAAAAAAAATGGAACTGACATGAAACCCAAAAATCTCGGGCGAATCGCAAGTATGTGATATCAGCTATTCGTACAAGTGTACATCAATTAAATAATTGTTTATCGGTATTTATTTTTTTTTTTAAACCGTCGAATTCGTTGACAGATTTTTTCAATGTTCGAAGAGAGGCCAAAAAAGAGAGCGCATTATGCGGGATTACGTGTATTAGGCGTGTTTTTTTTTTCAATGTTAAAAGGTCTTCAGGTATCCGGGACCGCAAAAAATCTACATGCCTATTATGTAGGATCAAACGAATCAAACGGATAAATATCCAATTTCTACCGTAGCGCGACAATAAAATATAAAATCTTTTTTCGTTGGGACGGTTGCTGGTGCACATATTTTTCTCGCTATACATTGACACGTGGGGGAATTTAGCTTTAGATAACAAGCCGGATACCGGGGAAAAAAAACAAATTTATTTTGTATTATGATGTTTGAGTTAATATAAAATGTAATAAATTGAATTTGCATATTTTTCATTTATTTATATATTTATTTTTTGTGCATATTATTAAAAACGATGGAGGTTTTTTTTTAAAATTATTTTACGTATTTTTGTCAACATATTTATTGAATTTGTTTTCATATTTTACATTATTTTCATTTTAGCTCTTATAATAGGTAACGTTCGAGCACCAGTTATTCGAGCTGTTATCTACAGAGTACCTTCAATAAAGTAGGTACCCGTTTCACGGTAAATCTTCTAACGACTTCACTCCCAAATACATATTATTATCGTTTACGTGGCTCTGCATTATCATTTTAAACTCATATATTACTCACATTTCCGTGTGGATCTCTGCCACGTTGCGTTTTTTCGAATAGTAACAAGTTCTCCGCCCGCAGCCGTCCGGATACCACGTGACCCCGATTTTATACTTTTGTCCCGAACTCGGATCCGTACACTTGTTGGGTATCACTATAATATATAAACACGAAAATAACAATATTATAACCAATGGACATTCAGTTTGAAACTGTAGGATTTTAAACGTCTACATTGTATTATCTTTGTTAAAAGTTTATACATTCCTACTGACAAAAATCAGTTTTTTTTGAAATAAACATATGTATTTTATAATAATGTATAGTAAACCTCCGATTCCGTATTAGGATTTCCTTCGATGTTTTGAGAAAGTGACGCGAAGAGATTATAATTCGTTGTTCAAATTTTTACGATCATAAAATGATATGAAAAGTTTAACGTAAAACGCATACAAACTGCATGAATATACAACAACAATATTCTATTCGAATTAAATAATTTCCATAATTTTTGTGAGATTGATGTTTTATAACTAATTCGATACGATTATCGTAAAAATAACGGGCTTGTAAAATTTATTATGAGGGTGTTTAATAGCGAAGTACTTTTTGGAGAGTTAATATTTCCGAGGAAAATGCGAATTGAAATATTATGGAGTTTAAACGCAGTTGAGAGGACGCTTCACCGGCATCAATACTGTCTCCGTCTATCAAACGCGGAACATAACAAATTTGTGTTCAGTAGGACAAATTGTGTATAGTTAGTTTTAATGTCACAGCGAATTGACCGTTTTAGAAAAATTAACTGTAAGAAAACTTATCTGTGCCCTAGCGTTAATGTTTTTTCTATATTTTAATTTATAAATGAGGTAGAACGATTATACAATCATTCTAAATGTGTGGTATTCCACATACTTGTATTCAAAATTAAAATATCAAAAAAAAAAAACATCAACGCTAGGGTACAAGTAATCTACTTACTTGGTAATTGGCTAATTTGCTTTAGTATTAAAATTTATGGCACAACAGTTTGTCCTACTGAACGGAAATTTACGTTTGTGAAACGATCACGTTAAATGCGGGTGCGGAGTTCTCTTAAAGGGTCGAAGGGTTTCAAATTTGTTTCCGATTTTGTAAAATTTGACCACTTTTTTTTAAAATTTAATATAACCGTATTAACGAAGAGACTTTACTGTCAATTTACTCTCCAATATCCGTTTCAGAGAAGAGGACGAAGGTTTTTAAGTACAAATTGACGTTCTATAGACGGAAAAGCCAGCCAAAACTGTAAGAATTGTGTTTGACGGATTTAAATGTTGAAAACGTATTATGATTCTTTAGGATTTTTTATTTTCTTTATAATAAATTAAAGGTAAAAAGTATTTATGATTTGCTATAAAATAATTTTATTTCTATTTCCAATATAGTATCCTATAAATAAAGAAACAAAAAAATTACAATCCGTTTTCAAAATTGAAATCCATCTGACACAATTTCTACAGTTTCGTCTATAATATATACACCGACATACACCAATTTCTTGAACAAAATAATAGAGGAGGTTCGTTTTTGAGGGTACCGCGTTGCGATCGTTTTTTTTTTTTTTTAAATAACTAAAAATCTGCAGCAGTTAAGAAAAAAAAAAGAGCAAAAACAAAAACTAACACGGCTGTTCGGCAATATTTAAAAATAAAGTAACCTATGAGGCGCCATGAAAATATTTTCCTAAAACAAATTCATCATGTGATGCGTTTAAACTCTAATTTCTACGGAAACGTTGCAATTTTATTAATTCTAAGTTGCGAATAATTTCGCTATGCTCAGTTGAACCGAGACCCAGTAAATGAGCGGGTATGTAAGTCCCGTCGAAGTTAATTATGTGAAATCTAGTTGTTTTTTTTTTTTTTTACCAAAGTGCATCTTTTAATAGACATAAGAAATTGTATTTGCATTTTTAGGTATTTTTTTTTTCAAAGTTATTTTTATTATTATTTTTAAACGAATTTTAGAGTTTCCTGGGGCATTTTTGGGATTTTCGGATATAAAATGTCTAATTTGAAGTTGTATTTTAAAACGCTCAAATAAGATTTGTATATAAAAACTGTGAAGTACTCGACTACTCGTATAATATAATATTCTATTATCGGACAGTAATCTGTGTGTCGAAACACAGATAACGAGTGGCTCGTTTTGTTACAAATCCGTTTCGTGCATATTCGAATGAGAATAAGAAATTTTAAATCGGAATTTTTGATTTTAAAAGGCATTTTTTTTTTTTGTTTTTTTTTTTCTGGTGAATTTTATATGAGCGTGATATTTTGATGAAAGCATCAGGTTTTTTTTTTTATAGGGTTTTACGGACATCATATGCCCAGTAATCTTATTGACTATAAGTTATTATACCGATTACCCTCAATACTGCTTAGCTGTTAAGCTGTTATACTAACCGTCGTCCCATTTAACCTCCGCCGATGGTTTCGTAGTCGACTTCTCGTCGCCATCGTTGTACGCCCTGTCGACTTCATTAGGCCGGTTGTCGTCGTAGTCGTCGTTGTCGTAATCCCGGTGGGCGGCAACGCATACCACGGTTACCGCGATCAAGTAAACGGCGGCGTCCGGTCGCATTGTGATGATATTATGACACCGCGGGATAGTCTGCAGCGCAAGTGACGGTCGGAAAGTCCGCGAAGTTCGGACGGGTCCAGATCGGTTCGCTGGCAATAAGTGAAGACCGGACGATGACCGTAACGGGTATTTATGTACATCGCGTAAAATATTATTAACATAGAACAATACGCGATGTGTAATGTCGGCGGTGGCGAGAGGTTCACGTTCGTTTTTTTTTTTTAATTTTTTTTTTTCTTTACCACTTAACCCGCGATAGAGCCCGATCATCACGTGATCGCGTTGCTAAATCGCGAATCGATAACATATGATATAATTGCATTGTACACCATCTCGGTGAGCCTGCTACGCTGATAATTTTAACGGACAAATTGTTTATTTGTAGCCGCAGCGTGTAAGATTAAAATGTACACACGCCGCGATATTTAAAATTCGGCATCTACATCTACCCCACTATCTACCCGTGCCGTCGACGTGAACATCTGTATTAATTAACTGTTTCTCTCGGTGAGGGTCATTTTATTAATAGAGAAAACAGGTATTTCGGTTTAAACTGGATGGTCCGTCCTGGCATAACAAATTTCCGCCAAATTTAACCTTTCCCTTTTCCCTTTTAGAACAAAACACTTTTGTACCATACTATATCTCAGGAGAGTCTCTGATGGACTCCGAAAAGAACGATTCCCCCCCCCCCTCGTTTTTCGTATGACGGTCCATATTTATATCATGATATATCTATTATTTGTAACGTTGAAGTCATAATTTCGAGAAAAAATTGTCTTTTAAGCATCTTCTCCGTGGAATTAACACGAAGGCGTTTCTGTGGTGTGTCTCTACCGTGAGTTTAGAATAAAGCAGAATGAAAATGGAAAAAACTGGTGTCCGTTGTTCAGTTTTTCTATAGTTTATAATATTATTATATCCTTCGCTACTCATATTGACCGTGCTGAGTGTGAACCTGCACGGTGGTCTCCAATCGACGAAGTAGGTTTTTTTGAGGCGATCGCCTCATAGCTAAAACGGGTGGGTGGGTGATTAAATAATGTTGATTAAGATTGACTACTTCAGAAATCAGATATGTCTTTAGTTTTGTGTATTGTATTATCTATTTACGGATATGATAGCTTATATTATGTATTCAATATAGATACCTAGCTAAATAAAATATATGCCGTAATTATTTGTAGAACGTATAAAAATCGATGTTTTGAGTGGGTGAGTGCTGATTGTTTTGTTTCGCCTCAAGTATGACAAATGTTTAACACGTCACTAGACTGATCTCCGCGTAATAAAAAAAATCGAATAAATCATTTATGTATTGTAATATAATATCAATTTGTGTCGGCTATTTGATGCTGAACATTTATCAGTGGTCCTATTGCAGCCATTTGAAAAATGAAAAGTATTATCATATCCTTGTTATTCTTATTAGATATATATATACTAGCTGTCCCGCGTCCGGCGTTGCCCGTGGAAATTTTTCATGTTTTTTTTTTACCTTTATTCCCGTTTTGCTGTGCTCGTATCAATACATTGGACGAACAAAAATAGGTGGAAAGTGGGTGGACTATCATAAGACCTCCTCTGGATCATTAATCGAATTGAAGACTATCTTGTATTTTATGTTGGACCTAATCACATACATTAAGCATTATCTCATCAAAGTCAGTTGAGCAGTTTTAGAGTGCATCGCACCTTAACTCGTCGTACATGTGATTTTTATGTATAAGATATAATATTTTTAAATTCTGAGTAGAGCAAGGGATGTATTGGTTTTACAATGATGTTTATTTATTTTTTTTTTTTATGTGAACATTTTTTCTGCCAAAAAGCGTTATCCGATTATCAAGTATAGCACTTTTTCTGAAAGGATATCTTAATGGGATTGTATTAAATTTTTACACACCATATTGTGTTATATATAACTATAACACAAGTTAAGATACTCCTTTAATTCATTAAATATCTATAACTATATTATCATTTTTATATTTTACTAGTACTCCTGCTAGACGTACAAAACGAATATGTAATAAAGACGGTTTCCCCTTGAATTCTCTGTTTCAGTCCCCGTCGCTAACACTGCAGTTAACCGTTATTATATTTAAATGTTTAAAAATGCATTTTCTCTTTAAACAAATATGAATTAGTTGTATGGTTATTAAGCAATGAAGAATTTAGTTTATAACCACTGTGGTAACGTAGCGTAGTACCGTAGTAACGTAACTTAAGTGAAATCAAAAATAAGACAAAATAAAAATAAAATCATAAATGTGTTTGGGCTCGAACTCGAGGCCGTTAAGATGGAACGTATAATGTGAATGCCACTGCACATATTATACAGTGTGAGATTTTAGTTAGAGACCCTAACTTTTTTTCTACTGAACGGATCAAATATTACAATATCTAAAAACTTGTTCATCCAATCACTTCCCCTAAGATTCCCTATTTCAATCACCGTTACTATTAATGCAGTTAACCGTTATTGTACATGCATTTTTAAAAATGCATTTTCTACCATTTTATTTTCAAACTTGAAAATATGAATTAGTTATACATTATTATTTTGCCCAGCCCAAACTACTGCAGGTTAGATCTACTACTCCAATTGGTCAGATCAAGGAATTCAGAAGCTTTAAATCTTATCTGAATAACTCGGACTATTCTAAAAAAAACCACACGTAAATTGGGTTAGTAGTTTCAGAGATAACCCGTAACAAAGAAAAAAAAAACAAGACAAAAATACAAAAATACTAACCATTACCAAAAAAGTTTTTTTTCACACGAAATGTATTTTTATTTATATAAATGTATTGTTCTTATGGAAACATGTGACAGTAGAATGATTTTTGTTGATTTATAGGTTACCTTGATAATATGGATGAAAAAAAAAGTATAGAGAAAATTGACTTGTGTATTCTTTTTTTTTTTATCTACTAAAATGTATTCTACTTTTAGACACACAATATCATAATTTCGATTAATTCATCGTTTGAAATAACAAAACTATTTTAATATTAGGTAATTATTATCGTTATATTGCTAATATAGTTAATTTATCAGTAGTTTTCGATTGAGTTTATAATTTTACTATATATAATGTGTATAACTTACTTTTTACATGATAAGATATTATAAATATAATTACAGAATATAGGATGAGCTCATCGGAATAAGATAAAAACAACGAGAAGAAATAGATAAATTAAAAACAAAGAAATGCACATTACAGCCTTTAAACATGCAGAAACGAAATAATATTTATATACAATACCAGAAATATATTTTATGGAATTATAATTTTATAAAAGATAATGTTAGGTCAAAAGAGGAATCAAACATCGGGCATAAACCATGAACTTTTGTCCTCTACGATTTTTTTTTTTCTTCAAGTAATTGTAAATAAATAATAAATCGTTATTCTGCTCGTAATAATTTCTTATTGTTACAATATATTGCATAAGTTACACTGGTGATAAGGTTTTAGTTCTGTTTCATACAAAACTTGTGAACGTTTTATTTTCTGACTTTAAGAGGATGTCGGCATGAAGCGATTTTTAACATAAAAATTGTCTCGAAAAGTCATTTTATGTCAAAGTTTGATTCATCGTGAAATAGTCTACACTACGATTGAAATTAAAGAGCACAACTCTATCTAGGTAATGACGTGTTTTTTTTCACTTGTTACCTAGAAAACCCAACAAAAATAAAATAAAAGACTTTGTATAAAATAAAAATTTAAGAATCCCAAGCTGATTTATTGGCCTGGTTCGACCATTAGATTTGAATTTAAATATTTTTCAAACCGTAAATTATATTTATTTATTTTTTCCTTTAAAATTGCCTATATGCAACTCCTTAAATATTGGAGGTATGGCATCCTCTACGCCTGTAAGGATATTTCAAAACAAATTTATATACTTTCTCGGAATTATTTCAATCTATTGGTGACTAACCAATCGAATATGGTAATTAGGGAACGAATTTAATTGCACGAAAAATACAAAACATTAAATCATATTCAAAAAATTAAAAGAAAATCTTTTTTTAATTTTTTTGTTTTTGTACTATACATAATTATACCTTTTTATAATATAAAACTACAAATATCCAAAACAAAGTAAAAACGACAAAATATGTTGAATAAAACACAATTGATGTTATTTTAATAAACATGGTCTAAATATTAAGGACATAGGTCGATAAAATGATGATTTGTAAGCGATTACAAAAATTATTACGATTCACTTGTCTCTATTTTTGACTTTTATGAGTCTTTTATGACTTTTATGACTTTTATTAAACTCATTTAATTTGTTTATTATTTAAACTATATCATTAACAATACCTACTTGTCATACATTTTTGTAAAATCAATCCCAATTGGTTGTATAGTCTTAATGTAAAATGTGTATTGTATAACTACTAACTATATAAGCAGATAATAGCACTTATAATATAATATTATAGTAGACATCTTATACTGATTCTGTAAAATTAAATTAAACTTAATCATTTTATTTTAAAGATAACAGTATAATATAATTGAAATACAAAATGTACACTTAAAGTAAATACCTAAACTATAAAAATATTTGAAGGCAGATCTAGGGGACATGTCTAGTCCAGGGCTAATCCAACCCTGGTATAAAAAAAAAAGTATATTTTTTTTAACTACAGTTTTGTATGTAGCATGTAACTATAATATTATACATTAATATTTGATGTCAATTTAAAGTTGAAATACATAAAGAATGTCATATAAATGACGATTTTTATTGCTAATAACATACAATATAATGGAATAAATTGAATAGTAAGGAAATGTATTAAATAAATAAATAATAGTAATAAGGAATAATTAATGTAGTTTGAACATTTTTGTTTTATAAAATGAGTTTTTTAAAAGTTGAAATTTGCTATTTTTTAAAAAAATGCTTGTTCTTAGACATCAAGTGTTGCCAAACATACTTTAATTTTTACTTTTCAATAAAATGTGTGTGTTTTTATCACTATCTGATAGTGCAACCAAAATTAAAGCACACACTGACTGTTTTTAAGTTGTTAACAATAAACCAATACATTTAAAGTGAAAAACCTCGAATTTCAAAAAAAAAGTTATTGAGCTTATGATTGTAAGTGCCTTAACCGTAAATAGATATTGGATCTACTCTCGAGTACATTATTGTTACTAATATTGTGCAATATAAAATCAACCAAATTTAATTACATCGATTTCACGAATGGATATGTTATTGAATAGGTATTCAATACACAACCTTTGATAGATAATCAATCGACATATTATACGAATTAACAATATTTGTCATGAACATAAGACACTAAAAAAAAAAAAAAAAAAAAAAAAAAAAAAAAAAAAAAAAAAAAAAAAAAAACAAAACAAAATATATAATTAGATTAAGACGGGCTTTTTTTTAAAAAAACAAAAAATGTATAATTTATTTTTAAGACAATAATATTACCTATTATATTATCAAGAAAACTAAATAATAATTACAATAAATAGTAGGCCATATATGAAACCAGTAACGACATAAACAAACAAATATGTTGTTGGTGCTGGGGGGGGGGAGTGGCTTATGCCTATATATTATATAATATATATGTATATAGTTTTTTTAAATACATCTATGACAAAAACACGAGTTAAGATCTAATTTATGTACATAATATCGATTAGATTTAACCTAATTAAAATATTGCAATACAAAATAATAGTATTTTATTAAATTTAAACCAAACAAAAAAATATATGACACCTAAATATAGTATTACAGTCAATAATTTTCAATAATCCATAGAAACGTATAAACTATTACATAGTACTTTCAAGAACTGTATATAACGTATGGCTGGATGGAGTGGAGAAAGACTCGGTGAGATAAGGTATTGAGAACCGGAAAAATATAGTAAAAGACAGATGACGTGATGTCGTGGTGACGGCCACGACTCTCGGGGAGTAATTTCGCAAAGGAAAGAAGAAAGACAATATAATATAAGTAAGTATAACGATTTCGATTAAATCATTTCAATTTGATCGTTTATTTGTACGATATTAAAATAAATCGATAATATCAATATCAATTATAATATAATAATAAATCATTTTTCGGGGTTTTTTTTTTGAAAAATATTACATTTTTTACATAATGAAATCTCAAAGAATATTAGATTATATTGCCATTAAACGTTAAACCAATCAGCCTGTATATTATATTAACTATATAAACCAGATATCACACATATAGGTAGTTTCACTTAATTATATTAATTAATATTCACAAAAAGTAAACTATTCTTATATAATAATAAAAATCTTAACGGTCCGTTTCGTGAATGTTCAACACCTACTATTGCACAAAATTTGAGAATTCTGAAAAGAAAAAATTTGTTATTTAACGCTATTTCATGTTTTAAATTTCAACATTGTAAATAATTAAAGAATTGAGTAAATGTTTTTTTTTTTTTTTTTTTACTTAAAATGATCGTATAATATCTTACTCTGCATTCACATTGAGTGCACATTTTACTGGACCAAGTCCGTCCTTCTTTGCGTCTCCTCTTAAGAGTTTCGTCCCAACAACCCTTGTTATTCACTTTCGTCAGATGTCTAATTTCACGTTTCAACCTCTTAATGTCCAGTTTCAATTCGTCGACCACTGACTTTAAACCCTCTAGTTTTCCTTCCGTCATGTTCATTGCTTTGACGAATGCGTCTTTCGATCTCATTTCTTCTTTGGATTTCTCTTCTCCGGGACAATCTTTATATTGTTACATAATAACTATTAGTACTTGCACATGTTTACAAATCATCACATCTAGGCACTAGATACGAGTATATTAGCCTTACCTCCGTTGCATTCAAACCAAAGTCTTAAGTCTATGCTTGGTATCGACTTGCACGGCAGTAACTTTGGTGACTGCAACTCAGGTAACTTAAATACATCTCTCGATATCAGCGTTATGTTATCTCCGTTGTCACAGAGAATCCGAGCGAGAGACGCTTGTTTGATTTGTGTGAGTTTTGCCGAACTAAACGTCGACGGATTTTCATACCAAAATCTGACGGGAATTCAAAACACATTGAAATGTAAACATTGTGAAAACTCGATTTTCTAAAAAAAATTGCACAAAAAATCGCACCTATCTCCGTTTCGTAAATTTCTAAACTGTTCTATGAGTAAACATTGAAATAATGGGCCGACTTTACTTTCAGGCAATTGATCTTCGAGTATTCCGCCTACCCACACGTCAATGTTACCTGTAATAAAATCAACAAATAAAAATAAAATAATTTGCTCGTGAATCTTGTACATAATATGTATGTAAATATACAAATTAACGCAATCTCACCCGGGTGTCCGTACAGTTCTTTGAGTTTATTTCTTACGTCGTCGTCGCTGATTTCATGTTTAAGATCGTCGAACGTTTCGGCTTTAGACATATTACACACAGTCCGCCATTCCATGTAACCAGGAATACCGTGGTCTCTACCTCGCTGTATGTTCATGGCCGCTAGGTCTAGGGACACGGCGTGCGCCGATGTAAACAAATGGTCGATCAACTGATTGTTCAGGTTTTGTTTGGGCATTTTCCTCTTGGCGGGCACCGCGAAAAATCCGCGCATCAAAGGATCCGTACCCCCTTCATCGGATAAACGCCAAGGAGTGAAGAACGATTTCCCTAGTGACAAATCGCCCTATAATAAAAAAAAAAAAAAGAAACAAAAACGGATTGTTTTTTCCAGAATCATTTGAACAATAATCGCCAGACGTAATTATATCGCATCTATAGAGTATATACCTGGGGTATGGTAGTGAAATTGTCACCGAGTCGAGCCAAAACAGGATTGATGATTGAATGGCCGAATCTGAAAGCGGCCGTCGCGAACACGTTGGATATGGAGGGATTCATGGTCGGGTCGTATCCCGGATATTGACCTAAAATGTCCATGCCTTTCGATCCAAGTACGTAGGGTAACCATTGTTTAAAGGTTATGTGCTGCAACTCCGCTCCCACGATTTTCCGCGTTTCGTGGAATAAAGTGTCTCCTTCCCAGTGCGGATTGATTTTTCGCAACTCTTTAGCGATACGATTGTGTTCTCTGATCCAGATCGTATGCATGGCCAACAAACCGACCTGGAATGGTGGTCGTTAATTTGTTTGTTATTATTATTCTAGTAATTTACAGTAATAAGTATAATAAAACACTATTAAAACGTACTCCGTAGCCCGTTTAAATAATAATCATACTTGTTCGTTTGCTCGAATATCGCCGGCCAAATAACACCCTGTGTCACTTTCCACGAGATCCCGTCGACAATCCACTTCGTCGGCTCCGGCAATCGGTAACATTTCTTTGCCGAGATCCGTCGATATGCCACTTCGCATCATACCGAATCCTGTTTGAACGTCTCGCAATATAAACGAACGGTCGTTCGTAAATCCGTATATCTTAAACATAATATTATACGACAAATTAATGATATTGTGTGCATTTTGTTTTTTCGTTTGTCGGTTACTAAACGGTCGACCATTACCTGTGAACCGTCAATAAAAGCTGTTAGTTGATTGATCTGTTCTCTCGGCTGTAATTTGTCAAAGAATACTGACGTCATGTCTGTACCGCATATTGAACTACTTCGAATAAAATCTATACACTTCCGGTGCTTGACCCGATCGTCGTTTGGTGGTACGTCCATTGGAAAACACGGAAAAGAATAAGCGCACGTTTTTTTACAGTCTAGGCCTACGGTAAAATAAAAAACGTACATTTGAAATAATTGGTAAATACATTCACAACGTAGCCGTCGAATCAAAATATATTTATTTTTTTCTTATCACAAACCTTCCCAACTCTCCTTAGTAGTCGCCGGTATGGCGTGACTCAAGTCATGATCCAAAAATTGTCCCCATTGCATTACCATGTGTGTGATTTCGTTATCCGAAGTAACTTCGTTTGTCCGAATAATAGAAGTTGACACTAATCTGGCCGCAGGTTTTTCGAAACCGTAATACTTCATACCTCTTGTCCAACCTATCAAACATATTTATTCTTTTCAGTTTCGTCAGATTATTTTTCAAACTTTGTATTTTATTTTTACCAACTGGCGTATTAAATCCATTTTCGTAGATTGGCTTTAAAATTCGTCTGAAATTCGTATGCGCCGATCCCCATAACGGATTCTGCAAATTGTTACAAGTACCATCTATGGAACGATATTTTGTGTGGAAGCACATATCACTACAATTGGGTTTCGTTTGATATTTCAGACATCCCGATAAATTAGCGATCAAGTCTAATTGTTCCACCGACAATAAGTCTCTGTAAGAAAAGTCTAAAACAAATATATAGAATATATTGTATTGTATTTATTTTGAGATACTATATCAAATAACTATACACTCGCGAGTAAATAAATAATAATAATTACTTTCGGTTAAATTAATTTTCAGTCCGGCTTGTACGTGTTTTCGCACGTTTGCCAAAGTCCTTTCGAAAATATCAGCCGATTTTGCTACGTCTCTTGCAAATACGTCCGGGAACCTAGACATTCTCATTAGCTTTTCTGGGTTTATAACTTTGCCGTTTGTGCCGAACATTGAATCGATCGTAGCGTTCACCGCTCTGTCGACTTCTAAATTAGCCTCCCTGAACGCCAAGTTAACGAAGCGGTCGCCGGGCGATTGTTCCAGTACATCACCTTGAAATCAAAATTCCTCTATTGATATGCATACAACGCATAAAAGCCGACAATTTACATGCATTTTTGAAATATAGTTACCTAGTACTGCAATTGTGCCTCTAGCCGATTCTTGTCCGTGTATATTCTTAGCCGTACACTCGTACACGCCAGAATTGGCGAAGGATATATTGAACATACGTAAACTCCCAATAGCGTTAACCCTGAAAATCGTTGTATTTATATTCGTTATATAATCGTTATGTATATTGGTATACAAAATCTCACTAACTTGTGATTTTGGTCTTGGACGAGGTCAACGCCGTCTTTGGTCCAAGTAATATTCGGTGTAGGATCGCCGTCGGCTTTGCACGGTACTTCTATACTTGTTCTTTCGGGCGCTTCCATATCGAACGGCTTTATCAAGATTTTCGGACGTCTAGGGCCGTATCCCCTAACCTTTATTTCGGTATTGCTTTCGGCCGATCCGACCACGTTTTGCGCCAAACACGTGAACATGCCATTATCGCTGTCTTTCACGTGATCCAGACGCAACATCGTTCCTTCGTTTCGAAACGTAATAATATTACCATACGAGTATTTAATAATACAAACAATAATTTGTTTGGCTGGATAGTGAAAATATTATAGTAATTACTGTCGTTGTGGAAAGATATTCTAGGACCCGGCGTAATCGAATGACCGTCTTTAAACCACGTAACGACGGGTTTCGGGTATCCTTCCACTAGACACTTGAGTTCGACGCTAGCAGCCGTTTTTACAATTATGTCACGAGAGGCGCTTATAATGACTGGCGGGGCTGTAAACAATAATCATTTTGGTTTAGACGATTTAAAGTGGATGTATACAGAACATGATGCGTATATGTACAGGATATTACCGTTTACATTAACCATCGCCTCCGACGATACTTGTCCTAGATAATTGGACGCCACGCATTTATAATGACCGACATCAATTCTTTCCATATTCGATATAATTAACGTATTGTTCGGGAATACCTGTGGTTATTTATACAGATATAAACGATAGATTCATTACAAAAATAATAAAAACCAAAGTTACGTAAAAAAAAAAAAAAAAAAAAAATGCACTTACAACCAGATACCTGGGACTCTAATATGATTTTAGCAGGTCGCGACTTCAACATTGAGTTCTTTTTTTTTACCATACATTCGTACGTACCGACGTCTTTCAACGAAGCCGATTTGATCATAAGCCCGTCGTCGGTCATTGAATACCTCGAATCACTCATATCAATCTCGTTGCTACACGATTCATTACATGAGATAGACAGATTAGATTAGATTTCAACGGTTTTAATAGTCAAATTTATTTATATTCTGAATAATATAATGTCTCACTTGTCATGAGTCCAAATTACTTTTACGTTTTGGTTACCTTCCACCTTACACGTGAAAAACGCCGAACCCCCAAACGTTACAGTCACGTCGTTTGGTTCTTCTTTGAATCGTAATTCGTCTGAAATAACAAACAAAACCGCGTTATCCATGTAACAATATTTTTCATCTCTAAACATGTATAACACTCACCGCAATGAAAATCTGCTTCGGTCATTTCCATCAACGACTTTCCGTTCATTTCAACGGGAAACTGACACGTTGCCGCAAACTGTCCGACTTCTCCTGAATTTTGATTTTTCTTCAATACATTTATCAGCCATACTATATCGCAGTCACACGTCAACAAATTACTGTCGAGTCGTCTAAATGGCATTGTTTAACTTTGTAAAATATATGTAATATTCAAAATACTACAACAGTAATAAAACTTACAAACGTGACAGTGACTTTAACGAATCAAAAGTGCCCGGAGGAATTGTTCTTATTTTATTGTTGTGTAAAAATCTGTTTGTATAAATAGTATAAAAATGCTCAGTGCTTCGCTCGATCGTCTATCGAATGAAAATAATTATTTTACTTACAGTCGATCGAGTTTCGCGAGCCCTTGAAACATTTCCAAATCGAGCTTTTGAATTTTGTTGAAATGCAAGTATAACTGCTCCAAATTTGTTAGATTTTGAAAGACCCTAGTTTCGACGTATTCGATTTTGTTTTTGTATAAATATCTGACACATATAAACACGGTAAGTGAATAACATAACTTTAACTAAATGTAAATATAATATTTAAGGCAATAAATCGTACAAGAACTGAAGATTCCGGAGATTCGCAAAGATACCATTTTGCAAACTGCTTATTTGATTGTTGTTTAATAGCCTGAAATAATATTTGTTTTTTTTAATATAGTTCGCCGTGTAATATCCGCGAATTGAAATCGACGATTTACTTACAATGTGTTTAACTCGGTAAGGTGAGCTAATGATTTCAATTTGATATTCTTAATTCGATTGAATCTCAAGTCACTAGAACATAATTTGATGGCAAAATGTAATTAATTATTTGTTTTGATTAAATATATATATATATATATATACAATATGATATTACCCAAGTAGCAAAAAAATATTTCTAGTACATTTTGTTTAAAATGTTTTTATGAATAACATTTTTTACATACATATATGTCATATGATCATTAGAACATTAGGCTCGTTAAACCAGAGTCCGTGATTCCTATTCCGGAAATCAATAATAATTCGGATCGTGTATGGGCGTAGCTAAATTACGGGGGGGAAAATAATATCTTGCCGTTGATAATTCACAGTCCTATCTTCCGAGTGTCCGAGGCTGCGATTCTAGTGCATTTTCTCTTTCTCTCTGTCTCGTTCCGCCTTCATTTTCCGGCGAACGAAAACAGATGACGGTCCGTACATACTAGTCTTGTCATTGTTATTATAAATACGATCAATTTAGTCGTTTGGGTCTCGTAAACGTTCTTATTTTTTCCGACGACCGTCGCGGATCGAACGCGTTTTTATATAGACGCGTGGGCCGTAAATACACGTACATAAACGTCAGCGTGTACCACAGACGACGTGTTAATGTTCACAAACGAATGGTAATTGAATATAGAGAACGAGAGCGAGAGAGAGAAAGAGAGAGAACGAGAGCAAGGACGAGAGAGCGCGAGAAGGATGGTACGTGGGGAGACAGACAGAAAACCGAATCGATTAAATCGAAGATTAAGTTTTTTTTATTTTTAGGCGGTCCGTTGCAACAGACCGAATATATTAATATTGTTATTGTATACAAACAATATATTATATAATTAGAGCCCGGATTTCAACGTTAAGTGCATTAATTTTTTTCGGCTATGAGAATAAGGCATTCCCAAGTAGGTAGTTACATAATTATTCATGATTCACGTACATGACAAGGCACTTCAAATGTGAAATTTTTATTGCACGTTAAAAAATAAATAAATCGAAATCGTTTCGTTAATTTGCATTATAGGTGCTTTTAGTGTTTAATGGCGATAAGTCAAAGTATAAAATATACTTATTATTATCTCGAGTAATTCGTTTTATCGTAATAGGATTTGCTTTAAAAGGTTTTACAGGAATTTACTTCTTACTAATGCTCTAATTTGCATGATTTGCAATTTTCTTTTCTGACTGAATAATCGCTGCAGTCCCGAGTATACACAATAACTATTACAATTCACGTACAGCTGACACTGCGAAAGTGAAACGATTTTATTTCGCCTGTTCCCATAATCGTTTTATTTTTCTTTATGGGGATACATATTTTAAGGGACCTCGTCACCAACATTTATTTTCTCTGTTTACAGCAACAAAGAAATTCCACATTTCTATGAACATAACACTCTGGTTGAGTTTAGGCCAAATAAGGGGATTAATTATATTATAAATTTATGTGAAGAAGAGAATTAAGTATATATAGATCCACTGATCTCTGATTTTCTTTTTTTCAATTTCATCGCATATCTTGATGATAAAAAAAAATCGTTCGTAGGATCTACGGTAAATACTCTTATTTATAAAATGTATAATAGGTCTCTTTACTTCTAAACTACACCAAAATGTCTTAATCGTAGAAACGCGGAATGTTTTTGTTGCTAGGTATATTATAAAGCCAGAGAAACAATACGAAGCTTTCTGAAAACATAAAGAACCAATTTAATTGGACACATACTGCGCAATAGCAGTCTACTTAGTAGCATAATATAATGTGTCACTGAAGTGAATAATAGCAAAAGGCGACCGCCACTGGACTACATTGGTCAAATAGTAAGGGTCATGGACTGCATATCGCATTGTGTACTAAAAAGGTAAGCGGAGAAGCGTCAAGAGTGGAAAATTGCTGCCAACCAGCATTTGGACTGTTTACAAAAGGATGGGACGTGTATGCTTTTTCACTTATACACGTGATATTGACATTCGAATATATTAAACCGTTTACTTAAAAGTCCGTTTACACGTATTTAAAATTATTTTTACGTAATATTTTTACTACGCGTTCATGCGAATAACCTTAAAACACGTGAATACGGCTTGTAAATATACGCGTAATTAAGTAAACGTGAGTACAAAATATGTTTTCAATTAATTCGCGTTTTCAATCGACACCTCTAGTATGCTACGCGCGATATGGACGGAGAAAACAAACTATCAGTGACCGCTTATAAGGACGTTATTATGCGAAATACGCGTTTTCGGTGGTTAATTTTAAGGCATTTAAATCCGGAAATCCGGATTTTCTTCGGCGATGACTACGATGCGCGTAAGTTTATACGTGTACACGTGCGGTACGACGATGACGCCAAAAACGTTTCCGTCGTCGAACACGCGCGCGCGCACAAAAAAACACGCACACTCGCTTATGCATGTAATATATACGTGCGCGTATTTTATAACGAATTCGTTTTATTTTTTTTAATTGTTTTATTCGGTTTTTTCGTCGACGACCCGAGCCCGGTCGGCCCGGACGACCGGCCGTTTGGACGGCCGCCAACTATGGAAAAAAAAAAACCCCCCAAAACGCTCTGACCGAAAAAGAGCCTACCGTCGAACCGCATAATATTATTATTATAACGGACCGACTGGTCCGGTTAATTAATAAAACGACGAATATCGCCGTAATAATATTTACCTATACGGACATGCGTGTGTTTACACCTAGGTATATGTACGATGATACAATGTTATGGAAGGGGGGGGGAGAATAAAAAAAATATGTATATAACATCAAACACTGGCGGGCTTGTAGGTATCTACGGACAACCCGATGTATGTTTAAACGTGTGCCGCCGACCGAATCTATCCGATAATAATATTAGATATACTTATACGATTTTTAGTTTTCTGACTATATTACTATATTACTATACTATATTACGTATATACAGGACGATTATTTTATCAATGAAAACTTATCAAAGTATAGACTTTAAAAAATAAATAAATAAATAAAAATGTTAAGACAGTTTAAGAAACTACCGATTAGAATCTAAAATGTTACATCACCATTATTCATTTGAACTAATAATAGGTCTCTGTCTGTGTTATATCGTCGGTCTTATACGCAAAGGCCGTAACTCCAAAATGGCAACTTATCAGAAAAAGCAAAGAACCACAAATAATTTGTATTTTATACATTAACTAAGTCAAACCAACTCAAACTAAATCAACAGTTTATTAATATGATGGTAAAATGCATACATTTAACAAATAATACTTGATCACAATAGTTATGGAGATAATCATTAGCCCTATATGCTATCAAACAGACGAAGTTAGGCTTATTTCGTTAATTATTTGCTAGCTGGTTTCACGGAGAAATAAATGTCTTACGAGAGTGTAAATGGTCTTAAACGACGCGTACATTTTTTTTCTGACAATAAAATGAAATATTCTGAAAATCGTACTTTTGGAGTTACGACCTTTGCCCAACCTTCACCTAACCTAAGGCTGACGATACAGAATTTCTATAATGTAGGTTACCATTTGAAAATCAAAAGCTGTTAGTCGTATCACCCTTCAAAAATAAAGGCGACAAATAATAATGGCGATGTAACATGTTAGATCTGTTTGTTTTTTGAATCGCCATAACATATTTTTTTTATTTTTTTGAAAAAGTCTATACTTTTGCGAAACGAGTGTTCATAAAAGAATCATCCTCTTTGTATATTAACTGTGCGTAATAATATTATTATTTGTACACGTTTATATACGTATACGTATATAATATGATGTATACTGTAGACCTGCCGACCAGGGAGACGTCCCGAGCTGCTGGGCCCGGCCGACACCTGTTGGTCACGAGTCACGACAGCGCCGACGTCGCGCGTTGTCGGAAGAGAAAGAGACTTTTCGGCGTTTGCCGTACACTCAGTTGGTCGTGTGATATTCGACGGGAGGGAAAACGAAAAAAAAAAAAAAACACGTTTATTTTACCATCGCCCGTGTTATAGCCGCGCGTATACCTGTAAAATATAATACATATTATATATAGTGTACGGCGGCGGCTAGTTTTTACTCGATTTTTTTCCTAGCAGTCATCTACGACGACTGGTTTTTTTTAAATTTTTTATTTCGGAGCAAAAGACCGCGAACACCCCCGCCGCCAGTCCGCGAACGTCGCCGCCGCGTACGGATTTCACCGATTTATATTCGATTGTATTAGGCGTGTTGTATTATACGTATCGTGTTTCTATATTTACACACGCACGCACGCGAAATGCGTGTACAACAGCCAGGCCTACATTATTATAATATTATTACACTGTACGTTATAATAACTCGTGGGTTTCGAAACACACGGCCGCGCGCCGAACACGAAACGTGACTGGAAGTCGTCCGAAACCACGAACTCGGTAGGTACCAGAAGAAGAACGGAAAAAAAATACAACCGCTCTAAAATATTATGCCGTTCGCGCCCGCCCGATGACAGTTTTACGTGGATCTTCTCGCGCGGAAGGTCGCAGGTTATTCACATTACTTTGTTATTATTGTCGAGCGTATCATCACGAACATCACAATGTATAGGGTGAGGAGGAAAATGTTTCCGTTTTGTCGTAGGTAATCGTGGAGGAGTGCTAAGGGGGCTCAAGCTCCCTCCCCCTCGCCTCGTCGACCGTGCAAAATACAAAAAAAATAATATAAGCGATTCGGAATTGGCAAATTATCACTAATAAAATAATGGTAGTCTTGTAAAGTATTTAAATACTTTTATGGTATTTAGAAAACGTTTTAAATACTTTTTAAATTACGTATATGTGAAAAGTATTTTAAATAATCTCTTGGACGTGTTTGTATTTGGATTTCAATAAAATAATAAATTATAATTTATATTCTGTGATTTGGAACTTGTGATGCCGTCCTCGTTATAAACCGAGGAGAACGTAGTCAGACAAACGCAAATCTACAGTGCAGTAACGACTGAGATAGAAATGTAACTACTATGGTAGGCTTATAACAAACATTTTAATATTTACACAAAAACCATTCTGCTCAAGTGCATTACAAAATGCTGGGAATGGTTATGGCAGAATGCATTCAGGCCTGTAGTAAGATATTTTGCGCCCTAAAACAAAAATTTTATTTCCGTCTTTTTTGACGATTTTATTTTGCCGTTTCAATTTCTTTAAAAATGTTTGCCGTCCTAAAGCAACGCATGACTTATTTGTACCCTAGCGACAGGCCTGGATACATTTATAATTACTATTTTGTTAAAATTTGTTTAATTCATTCAAATTAACAATACAATTATTTCAAAATTAATATACAGCACATTTTATTTATTTTCATTAGTCAGTATAAAATTAAGTAGGAGGTACAAAGTTGTAACAATAGATACTTGAATAGTCGAATATTGAATTTTGTGTTAAAATATATTGAAAATTAATATTGTAAATTTAATTAAATTAACTATTAAGTCAAATTAAAAAAGTATTTAAATGCACACCGAGTATTTATAGTTGTTCTTAAATACTTTCTGAATGGGTGTATTTATATCTGTATTTAAATACTATTTGAAATTTATTATTTTCTGATAATAACAATTGCATATTTGCACTATTTATTCATTTAAGTACAAATAATCGAACTATGCGCAGTTACATATTTTGCAAAATATTTTTTAAGTTTAGCCCCCCCCCCGACCCTTTCCCATTAAAAATCATGGTAACTTAGCTGAATACCGTAGAAATTAAGTTGCTCCGCAATTCAACGGGGTTGTTACGTTCAAAACCATTTTGTTTTAAACACGTAACTAAAAACTGTGTGTATTATAACACTATACGAAACATGTCCGGGTATCCAGACAATTTTCCCTAAAATATCTACCGCCGGGGGAAAAATCCGCATATTTTAAAATAGGTATACCGTTTGAATAATTTAGCGTATTTTTGTTAACCGGTAAAAGTATTTTCCGAGGGAAAAACAAACACATTTCAGTAAAACTATAAAAACTTCTTCGAACTTCATAAATAGACGATATTCGAAATTTACGCATTATTATTAGACTATATCACACCTTGTTTTTATAAGATATAGATTGAACATACACAATTTGTTTTTTTTTTTTCAAACACAATATATTTTTCTACTTTTATTGACTTACTGACGCTAGGTTATAAACGATAATATTTTTATCTCACATCGTATGTAATAGTACAAAAAAAAAAGGCGGCCTAGAATAATGGGGACGGGTACAGCCACTGTTATAGTTTAAATTAACGATGTACACCATTTCTTTCCAAAAAAACGATTCTGCGCGAAGTTCAGTTGATAGTAATGCTTTGTCAACAATATATATATGCTATATTATAGTAAAATAATTAAATAGGCTCTATACATTTTCTTTAATAATATTTGTTTAATGTTGTACCGATTTTTCCAGAGTTTGATGAAACGAAAAAACGACCTCTTTATTACGTAAATTTTCCTGTTTTTTTTTTCGCATTTTTCACAAACATCTCTATAAAACCATGAGCTTCTTCGCTTTACTCAGTATCAAAAAAAGAGAATTTAAAATAACAACTTCAATATTTCTTCGTTTGCAGGTTAGTTACTATATCGTAGATAACAATAATATACCAACGCCGGAAGTATATTATAACTATACATATTATTATAGTTTATAATATATATTATGACTATTTAATGACATTCTATTCTGAACACGAACGCATTATGTTTGTACGGATGTTCAGAGATTTTTTTTTTTTTTAACTTTTTTCCTGTTATTCGGTTTCGAAGAAACGAAGCGGTTAGACTTTCCCACGACGACGGGTCCGATCTAAAATATCGCATTTTGAAAACGAAAACGTTCAGCGATGATCTCTTTGTGTGGCGCAGACATTTTGTAACGATCGTTATTTCCTACTTAGGTATCAATGGGTACTTATAAACTTATAAAAAAACACATTTTCTACTATTATTTTACGATTGGAACGGCGCGATTGTCTTTTGGAAAATATTTATTTTTGTTTTGTTACATTTTCCACTATCGGGTAAAACGCGTGGAGAGTGTGCTCCGGACAATAATCAATATTTTCGTTTTTTTTTTTTTTTTATACTGTACAAACTTTACACATCTGACCTCGAAGATCCGAATTTTCAAAGGAATTTCTTTAACAGCCACAATATGACGTACTTGCACCTGTACAACGAACCGAATAAAAATAGCATATCCGTCGTTAAATCCGCTTTTAACTATAATTTTATTAATAAATCCAACGACGAACATCAGATAGTACAAATTCATTCGATCCGATCAAAATTACATTTCATTACACCGAAAAAATAATACTACAAACATTGAACACGTCCGGCCAGATTAAAATTCGTTTACATAACCATATATTATTATAGACTATGGTCTCCCTGTTTTATAATGTAAATAATCAATCTATTGTTTTATCAGCTGCCCGTATTCGTTTATTATAAATATATTAATTAAAACATGCACTGTTATTAATGGTTTAATTAAAGGTTTTTTTTTTTTTTTTTACCGAGTGTAACGAAGAAGCTATTTATTTTACTATTTTTTTTCCCTCAAAAAAAAAAAAAAAGTACTTTTACAGTTTGTAAAAAAATGCTTTCTCTTCTTCTTAGACAGGGTTAAAAACCGGACGGCGCAGAACTCTAAGCACAGAAGATTTTTATTTTATCGAAAATAAAATACACAGTGGCCTATATTTTTAACATATTTGAACAAAACAAAAATTGTTTTTTTTTTTTTATAGGACTACAGCAAAAAACGATTTCATTATAAATTACATAGTTTTAGTAATATATACTTTACAAGTTATATTTTTTTTCTGTAAGTATATATATATATATATATATATTATATATTATAATATAGTTCGAAATTAATAATATTCTCATGGTATAATAATATATTTTCGGAAAAAAAAAATAAGAAAATTATGCCGTCATTACGGCTATAAAATATATGAATTGCGGACCACACGCGGTCGTTTGGTATAAGCGCGTGATTATAATAATATACCGGGTCTAAACGAAGTATAATATCAACGATTATGTTAAACCTATTTTATATTCCTTATACCTAATGAATTCAAAATACAGCCGAAAAACTAAATGGGGAACATTTCAGAACGTCGATCGTATATTATTTCGTTGTGACCTTCTGACTATATTATAAATATTAGTAATACCTATCATATTGGCAGCCAACATTAAATATAGTTAAAAAAAAATTATATTTTTTCTTCGTGTTTTTTTCATTTTGAAACTTCTACTTAAATCGATTGCACCGCGATATATACGCACTTATGCGTATTACAGCGGTGATCTGATTAAGTTTATGTCAGACGACTTCGGATTAAAATATATCAAACCTTTTGAAATTCGGTTTTTACTACTATTACTATTATTATTGTAAACATTGTATGCAATACCATGAAGTCCGGGAGTCTGCCGAAAAATTGGCGCCATCGTCATCACCAGTGCAGTAGTTAGTACAAAATCTCCCCTGAAGGACGCTGTAACTATATAGCCTTGTTCGTACGAATATACAAAGATTTAGATGAAAGATTACAAAACAACATATTATATTCTATCCATACAGGTGTATAACCGTGTAAATTAACTGTATACACGGCGAATATCGCGGCTGTACATTTCAAAATGATGATGTATTTTGATTTGAGCTATAATACTATATTATATAGTAGGTTAACAAGGTGAGAACGTGTATTTTCGGGTTTTTGAAGTCACTCAAAGTCAAACTATAGTTTCTCTACTCTTCCTTGTTATTGTTACATATTTGTAATAACGCCTTTAATTTTAAATACAAATCAACGTAACACCAAAAAGAATAGCATATAATACCGTTTGCAAATTAAACTAATCAACAACAAGAAAAAGTCCGACGAGTCGGTTTTGATATAAATATACGATGTATATTTTAGAATACGATAAATCAGATAAAATCATTGATGGGCACAACCGAATAGTTTTTATTCGATGAATTTTCCCAAATAAAACTATATTCAATCATAGAATTAATATTCGATCGAATCATTTGATAGTCCGTCCAATATACCAAAAAGACAAAAACTATTGATAGTATGAATCATTCGGAAGGGTTCTCACTAGTTAAACTCCGAAAATAACCACGAGACGAAAAACGCAAAAAGCAAATTATAGAAAGCGTAAATAAGTCAATATTGTTAGATAAAAGACAATCAAGAAGGTTGAAATCAGCTATAATGAAGACGAAATATTTAGAATTAAGATCAATACGAGAAATATTTAGAAACCGTAGAGATTCCCCACGGCGGAGTATTCGAGAGGTGGATTGCAAAGAATGTTGAAAATACCGAAATTGTATTATAATCTGCAAACGCGGTCGTATAGAAACCATAGTCACGGGACATTTAAAGAAGCCAGCACACTGAATCCGTTCAGTTCAATTTTTTAACCTTCAGCTCGCATCGATTCAGTTCATCATGCCTCGACGAGCAAAATCGACTGATGAAGGACGTCGACATTTTACGTACTTAGGCGCTGAACAGAAAATACCGCGATTTGCGGTCAGAGTAAAAATCTTGATTGATCCGCGAGGTATAGCCAATTTGTACCGCATTATTTTTTTAATGAAAAAAAAAAAAAACGAAAACGAAAAAACGATATGTAATATATGTAACTTAATTGCGGAAATATGATTGGAATCCTATTGATAGTACGACAACGAGTAAATGAGCAGTTTGTTAATATGAAGGAAGGTAAAATCAGAGTCGCTGCAATAAGGTCTTTTAATGACTCTGACCACACACAAAGTCGCGTAGTCACAAATCTCACACTCTTTTTTGTGATGCGCTTGGATTTTTTGGTCTAAGTCAGTCATGACATACCCTACAACCACAAGGTTCTCGGTAAAATAACACCACAGACTATTAACGCTAAATTAAACTCATTCTGTGATAAAAAAAAAAAATATATATATAACAATACACCGACGGACAATGTGACATTTCCATTAATATGTGAACGTTCGTCAAATTACAAATCGTGTTGTCGATGGCGTTGCGGCGGAGGGGCAATTTGCGTATTTTTATTTTGGTCCAGACTTTCTATTCGGAACACGACTGAAATTAATCGAACGGACACGAAGCGGACTCGCTCCTTAAAAAAATAAAAAAAAATAAAATCGGCCCGACGAACCTAAAACGATGAAAACGATCGATTGTTGCGGCGATGGCGTGATGTCTGTCGCCGTCGTCGACCGTTCCCGCGAAAGGAAAATAAAATTTGAAAACGAAATCCACACGTTAACTTTATATAGGTACCATAAATATTATCTTATCACAGGCGCCTTAACACGGACCGTGTTTTTTGTAAAAAAAAACACCACTCGCCGCCGCCGTTATAAAACCAAATCGTCGCCTCGGGACCCTCGGTCGAAAACGTTTTCGTGTAACCTGTCATTATAATATTATATTTTTTATTATTTTTTTTTTTTTTTCTGTTATAACAACAAACATCCGATCTGGAACATTTTAATATTATTATTATATATGGACGCGGACGCTAAACGGCTTATAATAAACCTCCTGCAGCGGCGGCGGCGGCGGCGGCGGAGGCAGGACGGATGACCCAATCTTCCGCGAGCTATTGTTATTCGGGTAAGATAATAATAATAATATTATTATTATTGTTATTACGTTTTATAATATATATTTATAGGAGGTATGGATACTTACTTATTTGATAATAATAATTTATGGTCTGCCGATTGTCGGACGGTCGGCGCCGATATCGCGTTATAATATTATATATAATGCGGAGGTGCACCCTATACATTATAATGTTATAATACGCTATAAAAATAATGAGTTAATATTGTACATAGGCACGTTTCGTAACAACATTATAGCATGGCCGCGGTGTGACTCGAGGAGACGCGATATTCGGTCGATCCGTACGTGAAGACGTAAGAACATTAATCATTAACGTAAACTGATACACACAGTGGAAGCAAGATCACTTGCTAGATGATAGTTGAAGTTCTACGGCCATAAGACGTAAGCGAGCGAATAAAACAAACTTTCTACAAAAAGAGGAACTTCTTCGTCACAAGCGCGATGTGTTTAGAAACTGGAAGACCTTATATCAGTGTTTATTTCAGGCCTTCATCTCCGGGGGGGGGGGGGGGGTCGTAAATTTCCAAGGGACTGTACCAAAGGCAGAACCGGATCTAGATATTTTTACACCCGAGGAGAAATTAAAAAAGTATGCTACATGATGACTTTTGTTTATAGCTTGTTAAAATACGGTTATTTAACATAACACGATATTTGTTTTATTTTATTGTCAACAAGATGATTCATAACCGGCCCATAACTCGTTTCACATACGTCGCATGTAGTTTACGTAGTAATGTCATAATTTTCAGGGAGTGGTGTACATTTTTCTGCAGAGGAGAGTTAGGTCCCCCCTGAAATAAACACTACCTTATATCAAAATACCGTCGTATTGAGCGAGGCCCTACACGGAACCGAAATGTGAACAGTGTTCTCAGGACCGGCAAAACCAAAATTGAAGCCTTTGAAATGTGGTGCTAGAAAAGAGCACGGAGAATCTCGCGAACAGAAAGATTAAGGAATAAGAACAGTCTTCGTAAAATATACACTGAACAAATGTTACCGAATAATTTAAAGCTTGAATAACGTAACGGGTGCAATAATCGAAGGGAAAATCGATGGTAAGACAACTATTAAGTAGGCGAAGACTAAGGAATCCGTTTGTTGATTAAGCAAGTGAGGGAAGACATCGGAACAAAATATACGGGGTGAAAAATCAACCATTTAACCGATCTTTAGATTGAAAAAAAAAACCTAAGTTTTCGCCGTTCATACAAAAACATTAGCGAGATGAAAATAATGTATACAAAAGTTGAATCGATTAAAAAATAATACATTTCGCGTTCGTTTCATAACACCGATTCATTATATATAAACGATTTTTCGGCAAAAATCTAAAGCTGACGCTAAAACCAGAAGACTATGATAATATAATATCTAAATATAACTGACCTAAACTTGCCCGCGCGTTCATCTCGTCCTGCGGGTCAAGTGATTTTTACTTCTATGCACTTACTACGTTACAACAAAAAAACAACATATTTCCATACAAATTATACCAATAGTTTATAATTATTTTTTTCTCGGAAAATAATTTGTTATTTTTAAATGGTTTTTTTAAAAAAAATTTAAATCTTTAGAGTTTTGTGGTGTCTAATAGAACGATAGAACTTTCAGAAAAAAAATCGCATCAAATGTATACATGTAAATTCCAAATTGAAGTTAGTAAGAAAAGTAGGTAAGTAGTAAATAAGTATCTTGTTGAAGAATAGATAAAAGCACAGAATTTAACAAAGTAGGCGAATTTCACTCTTTCTCGAAATTGTTTTTGTATAAATAATACAATTTGGTTGTACATTATTGTGAAACACGCGTGATGCGCGCTCGATTTATATAAAAATAGTAAATTACGGATACAGTTCAAAGAAAGATCATCAACGTTAGCGCGAGTATATCTATAGATGGAAAAATGACGATGGGTTATGGGGCTCGAGCAGATACCATATGGTCTTTCGGATACAAACATATTAGCTCGGCCAATTTTTTAATCCTAATCCCGTCTTTATAATCTTTTTATTATTTTGTTTTCTATAGTCTAGCCCAGTGGTTCCTAAACTTTTTTCATCCAAGCCTTTCTAATAATAAAAAAAATTGTTCACGCCTCCCGCAATGAATATTTAATAAAATAGGTTAAAAATTATTTAATATTTATTAGTTAACAGTTAACTTATTATTTTATTTTATAAAATATAATTAATGCGGACAATGCGCTTGTTTTTCGTTTATTAATTTTTCAAAATTAGGAATTAACGTAGTTACTGCAACACGCATTTCTTTTTCCACGTTGAGTCTGGACCGATATTTTGATTTTAATACGGTTACTGCTGAAAATCCTGTTTCACACAAATTCGATATGGCAAATGGTATTAATATACCTAAAGCTTTGTTGCTAAATTCAGGATATTCATCTTTAATACTGTTCCAAAATCCTATAAGTGAATATGAAAAAAATTGCATTCGTAGTGAAGAATCGGATGGATAAGATAAGATAATCGTTTCCATAAAATTGTTATCAGACCCATAATTGATCTAAAAATAACTATATGTACAAAATTCTGACCGCGCGCCGCGCCTCCCTTGTTAAGTGCTCGCGCCTCCATTGGGTGGCGCGCCGCACAGTTTGGGAACCGCTGGTCTGGCCATTAAAAATAATACACCTGTACTCTGCTGTCGGTCGCCAGTCAACGTGGTGTACCGAAATTAAAAACGGAATCAAGTTACTTTTTAGCTACCTATTCAATTTCCGAATATTTTGATTACTTCTTTTAAATCAGAATGAAATATAAATATTACAATAATACCTTCTATAAACAAAAACGTCTGAAGATATACAGATGACGGGTAGTGTAATATTATACGTATAGTGAACACAATCAAAAGAGAAGAAAACTAAACGTATTGGAAATGTCGTGTAGTTAAGGTTAACATTAGGTATGGTCAAGATTTCGCGACGCGACCGTCACAAAAGGAAGAAGTTTTAAGAATAATCCAGGATAAAAAACAACTATAGAAAATTATAAAATAATATATGAGGTAATATGATAGTATTCACGTAGAATAATGCCGCGCTAATCTGATGAAGTTGATTATTGAAGATTACGCAGAAGGTGAACCTGGAAGTGAAACGTCAATGATGGAATTCATACAACAAATTCTTAAGGACATGGTCAGGATGCGATCCTAAAGTTTTCAAAAGTTAAAGTTTGAGTTTCGACAGAGAAACATAATGTAGAGCTGCGGCCAACCAAAATAAAGATTAGAGACAATTTTAAGAAGAATAAAAATAAATGATAATTGTATAATAAAAGAAAAAAACCCTCAAATAACTGATGTATTCAAATCGGATATTTGGCCGTTTTCGTGATGCTTTTTTGTCCATGAACTAAACAATAAAATCAATTTTAGATTCTGAGCGGAACAAGGAATGCATTGGTTTTACAATGATTTGTATTTATTTTTTTTCTGCGGATAACAGCATATTTTCAATTATAGCATTTTTTTTGAAAGAAAATTTGACTAGGGATGTACATTAAAAAGGTAGATTATTTGATTTTCCCAGGATTTTTCCCGAAAAATGAAAAATCTGGAAAAACCGTAGAAAAAACGGGAAAATAGGTACATATTGTATCTAAACAAATATTATTAAAAAAAAATATATAATGCATACGTAATTATTCTACTAAAAAATGGCATACATATTGTTGACAAAGCATCACTATCAACCGAACTCCGTTCAGAATCGTTTTTTCGTTAGCAATGGTAAATCGTTGCGTATACGCTATACAGATGCACATTAAATTTCCCCTCCACTACCTTCTCAACTTTTTTACATCCGATTTTTACGACGCTATCGATAAAATACCTATAAAGTATATATTCCGCACACGCACAGAAGTTGCGCATCGCGCACGGAATTCGGTCGAACGACGCTATTTTATAACAGGTAAAATAGATATCGTGAGTTGTTCGTCGGCTCGGATCCCAAACTACATACATAGTATAACGTATTTTTCACTCGCGTGTTTCGTATTTCGGGTTTTATATACTATATTGAATTACATTTTTTTTTTTTCATTTTATTTTTTTACGATAGTTTTACAATAGTGTGCACGAGAAATAACTCGACTTTTCGAAATAATTTATGTGCAACAAATATACATGTAAAATGTAAATATAATATATAGGTAATTGTGCATTGCCGCGGTGGCGTTGTCGTAAATAATAACGTCGCCGCGGAGGATTATATAGGAGAAAACTATAATAGTGAAGTTCGTACGCATTGGTCTTTATCATCGCCGTTGTTTTTATACGATACAGAACATAATATTTTACGAATAGCGGAGCGTTATCGGTATATGGTCGGCGGCCATAATATTATGTAAATTGTACGAGTGTCCGCCGAAACTGCAGGACCCGCACGGCCAACGCGACAGCTAATTACAAGAAAACAGTAATAACGATAATTTATGTGTTGTGGTTTTGAGGAAAAAAATTTCAAAAAAAAAAAAAATGATCTTATTGAAACATCGCGTCACCGTCGTAAATTAAAAACTGAAAAAACAGCGAAATAATAATAGAAAAAAAAGACCAGATACTGTCGACGGATGTCGACCAGTGTTTGTAGGTAGGAAGTTAAAAAGGTATATGGGATACGTACAAAGTTGTTTAATTTACATCGCGACGAATATTTATCGTTGACGAAATGCGATTCTGGGCAGAGTCCAGTTATAATATTTACGGGATTTTTTTTTTTTAATAGAAATTTGATCTCGGTACGGTTATAAACAAAAATTACAATATTGCGTTTGTTTTTTTTTTTTTATTCTTACAACCAATAACAACCTTTAATGAATACACAAAAAGCACACATCAAAATAGGATCAATCCAACGCTTCGTACAAATGTAGTCAATTGCACATTGTAAAAAATATACTTGTGGTAATATTTAATAATTTATTCACTCAAATTTCAATTGATTTTCCCGTGATTACTGTATCCCTATAATTATCAAGCCGGGGTTTCGTATACTCGGGCCCGGATTAAGGGTCGTGGGGGCCCGAGTGCCCATATTAATAAGGAGAGTCATTCTATTAAAATGGAATAAATAGACAAAAAAAAAAAAATCATCAAATTATATTTGATTCAGCTGATAATGTGGTTTTGATAATGGGGCCCTATTTTTCGCGGGCCCGAGAACGTGGCCCTCTCTTCCCACCCCCACCCACTTAATCCGGGCCTGCGTATACATGTATAGATTTGTATTTATCGTGAGCGCAGCCCGTTACACCGGTTCTCGTTGAGTACGTCTCGTACGCATTATTGTCGGCAAACGGAACGCGATCCGACGGCAAAACCACGCCGGACAGTGCCGCAAGAATCGAAACGGAATACACGTGTTTCGCTTCCCGAAAACCGACTACGACGGCGACGGTGTGTTGCGCCGCGGGAAATCGAAAACCCCGGTCGTGCCCAGAACGTCCTACCGCATACATTACACACCCGTAAACCGTATCTCGTATTCGGCAACAGCAACTATTAATTTCGGCGATAAGACGATAACAAAGTGTCCGGGCGAGCCCCGCTCTTGTCGAACACGGACCGAGATCGCGTCTGCGACGTATCTATTTATATCGTGTGTAATTATCATTGTCGTTACCGCCGTGAAACGCGATATCCGCACGATCTTTTGGTTGCAGGTTATTATAGCGGCTGTGTCCCGGGCGATTTTCCCGATTACGATTTTCGGCAGCGTAATAAAACCCGCGGGACGGAAACAATATCGCTGTTCGGGCTTTCACTGTCAACTCGATTGCGTTTTTTTTTTCCGTTTATTCTTCATCGGCAATTATTACGCCTTCGACGGCGTAATAATTTTACTGCAATTCGGTGGCGTACGCAAAGGAAGCCGGGGAGCTAAAGCCTCCCGTCGAACGCGTTATTATTAGTAAAGGAAAGTGAACATTTAGTCTAATTAGTCTTATTGTTACTCGTTACCGATATCGGTAACAAATATTTAACGATTACACCGTTACGCTTTGTCTTGCGAAAATTCAATCGAAATTTCCGATTATTTAATTATAATAATAATATTTAATCATTTAGTATATGTTATGAAACACTAAAACGACTTGGGCTAACAATCCGTGTAATTATAGCGTTAAATTTCTGAAAAGTTTAAAATAATACCATGGGTAGCAAAGCTACCGTTCACGAATCGTGAAGTCACACAACAAGGGCGAAAAACTCTTGTCAATTTCGTTCGCAGAGAGCGGCTATACAGAATATATTTTTGGTCCAAATGACTCGATTTAATTTGTTAGCATTTTTCTTGTTTTATAATTTTCTCGTGTGACTTTTTCTCATCGTTTTCCCTGTAATTCAATCGTTTTCATAATTTTTTGTAATTTTTAAATTTTAAAATTTCATTTTGCGAAATTGACTTAAGCCGTTCTCCCTTTGAGACCGAAGATTGTGTACCTGCCTAAATATATGCATTATGATAGATTGCAACTTTGCGATACGCCACTGACTAAACACAGAAAACTGGTGTTGAAATTCACTGCCGGCCGAGTTTTCTTTCCATGAAATAATTCGTGATAATAACAATATGTTCAACGTTGTAAATGCGAGAACACATGCGCAGTTCAAGGCAAATATACATCGTAAAGCTATCATTTCTAGTTAGCGAAAGATTATCGATAATAAAACGGACAATTATAAAGTCCCACTGCTTTAGATAAATACATGAAAATCGCAATTTTGCTTAAATTTTTCAATCGAACAGAATACTCATCAGAATATTATAATCGTAACACGTGCACATTTCTTAGAAGTTGTATTTTACTTAAAAAAAAAAAATAATAAACATGTTGTACGACGCTTGATTACTAATTCGTTTGTTTATTTTTAGATGGACGTATTGTGCCCGACCACAATATAAATAAAATAAAATATATTGTACATGTCAGACAGAGTTTAACAATAATCGAACAATATTATTTTAATTAATACGAGATTTCTTGGATGTACGTAGATGTATAAAAAAGGTAAACCTACAATAAACCTTTGCACAAAACTACATAACTTCTTTACTTAATAAATCTGTGCATTTAGCCACGACCCTTTTATTTTTTTTTTCGTAATATATCACAGGCGTAAAGAGGCGTATTCAATTATTTTTTTTTAACTGAGCTTATTCATTATTCTTATTATTTTTTTTTTTATATATAACAAGCTGTCCCGCGTCCGGTGTCGCCGGACATTTTTCATTTTTTTTTACCTTTATTCTCGTTTTGCTTTGCCCGTATCAATACATTAGACGAACAAAAAATAAGTGGAAAGTGGATGAACTATTTTAAGACGTTCTAATGTGTCATACATTTCTCTACAGCACAAAAATTAAACTATACATTCATTATAATAATATAATAAAATTATGAGGAAATAATAGTACTGTAGTGTTGTTACTGTACCAAAAAGTACAAAGATTCGAAAATGACCTCTTACGTGTTTTAACTTTTCACTTACCCACCCAGTACAGCGTATAGTTTTTGATTTTTTTTTTCATTCATGTTACCAAAGTAATCCATCCTATTTCAAGCCAAAATATACCAACAGACACTTAGATAAACTCATCATTTTAAGTTAATATAGTTACTATGAATTTTTTATTTCTGTTTATTATTTTTTAAATTTTTAGATTCTGAGTGGAACGAGGAATGTATTGGCTTTATAATGATGTTTATTTTTTTTTTTTTTTGTGAACACTTTTTCTACTAGAAAACATACTCCAATTATCAAGTATAGCACCTTATCTAAAAGGAAATATTCTCTGGGTGGTACATTAAAGAGCTCATTTTTTTGAAATTCTCATTAATATTCGAAATATTGAGGAAAACCTCGGTCTTTAGGTTAAAAAATGATTGAAAGATTAAAAATAAGGTTGTCATTGGCAACCGGTCTTATTTATTTTTTGTTATTATTAAGTTTTTATTATTTTAATCTTTTTTAAACAATCATTGTTGTCATGGAAACACACATTGCGGTAATCATTTTACCATATATTTTATAGTTGACAAAACAACACTATTAACTTAACTCCGCTCAGAATCGTTTTTTCGTTGGCAATGATCTATCATTGCTTATAGATATACATTAAATTCCCATCTGTATCCTATCTTCCCAACTTCCCGTTTACAACAGAGGCTGCATCCACGTGCAAATTATATCCGTCCTTTTTTTCCATTTCATCCATGTTACACTCAAGTAATCCATAATTCAACAAAAATAATTTTTAATTTCCGTACCAAAAATACCTAAAACGCTTCCATCCCCTATTTCACCCTTTCAAGTTTTATTTTTACGACAAAAAGTAGCCTATGTTTTTCTCCGAGGTTCTATCAATAACCATACAAAAATGTATCAAAATCGGTTTTGCGGTTTAGACGTGAAAACGTAAGATAGACTTACTTTCACACTTATAATATTATATTAATTATAGGACATGAAATAGTAAGAATTAATAGAATAATTTGCCGATTTCAACGAGAAAACTAAAGATAAAATTGAATTTCAAGTATAAACAAAGTATTCTTTTTTGTCTTACTTACTTATATATCTTTATGATTTTTTTTCAATGAAAATTTATTGAAACCGTATGCTATACTATGAAATATAATATACTGTTATATTTAACACGATAGTGTTTATTGCAGTGTCATTCACGCGGTTTGTAAATTGAAAGAACCACGTCCCCCCCACCACAAACACACACATTAGTCGTTAGTCGTATTATTATTATATAAATCTTTGTTCCATTAAATATACTTAAATATTTTTAAACGTTTAAATAGCAAATTAGTGAACTCAATCGAAAATAAATCACGGTATGTACGCTAAAGTTTTATTGCAATAAACAAAAACTTCGATTTCGTACTTACTGCTGTAACGTGTGGTAAAATTATAATATCAGTGGAAACGCTAATGACCGTGAAGAAATAAAACAAACTATTTTTGATTATCTACAATGGTGTAAACTATATTACCTTAGTTTGGTGTACATTACAGACAACCAAAACAACGGTTCATCTAAACCGACTATACATCGGTTGATGTCACTGTACAAATCCAAGTCATTAACTCGATCTAATGGTTTTTTTTTACATTCGCGTGGGATTCGGCCCACTTAAAATAAGTATAGACCCAAAGGGTTGTAGATAATTATGTCGAATAAAGTATTAGTTGGGATCTTAAATGGCAGTAGAATAAGTTTGCCGGGGCGTGTACTGAGACCAAGAGGGAAGTAATTTATTGAACGGATTGAATTGGACGGGGGAAACCAAATAGATTACTCAGAGAACTGTCAATAGTCAATAAGACAGAGGTGAACGGACGATCACAAGAAGCATTTGCCGGGAGTCAGGAATGCACGGTAGATGCCACGAATGAATAGGGAGGCGTGGTGACGTCGGACCTTTGGTTGCGGCATCGGATCTTGACGGGATGCATACTGAGCTAACAACGACGAAACCATAACACAACTCCGTTCAGGAATTAATATTACCATCGTGCTACATCATATTATTATTATTATTATTATTATTATTATTATGCTTTCCGTGCCCTCTTTTAATTATTATTATTCTATTATTATTGTCTAGGCTAATATTGTTGAGTACAATCAATGAGATAAATCTTTGTTTTCATTTAGAACATACTCGTACGCTTATTAAAATAATAATAATAATAACAACAATATACTATTATAACATCGCGTCCAGTCGTACGATTCTAGTCATAAGAATAGTTTTTTCAACCGCACCCAGTACGACAGCCGTATAGGTATCTCGTCATCGGCACATTGAATTACCAACGTTTCAGTACAACACGCGGTTCGGGATCGACGAAAACTTCCGGTTTTCGGTTCATTACTAGGTACATTATCGTGCGGGCGTTTGATTTAAAAACACGTGGCGAAAATCCGTATGTGTATATAAATGCACGTTGCACGGTGTTCACGACACGTCTAATAAAATACAGCGTTGTGCTAATAATAATATCCGTACATATGTCCGACACCGCGCCAGTCCGCGATCGCCGCTTTTAGTTAAGTGCCACAAAGTGGAAAAGTAAAAAAAAATAAAAATAATAATAATAATAAACACGAAACGTAATATTATGTAGAACCGGTTATTTGCGTTCGGGTTATTATTGCAACATAACAGCACGTTTACGGCACGGGTCACAGGTCGAAAAAGTGCAGAACTGTCTGAACGAAAAAAAAAAAATCAATTTGCTTTTTTTTTTTTTAATCACTGTTTACTGCCTATTGTACGTAGAGATTAAAATAACGTGATATTGGCAAGATAATAGCGATTTCAACATAACTGATTTTTATAGGTAGGTACGGAAAACGATTGATTTTAATAATTAATAATTATTAATCCGAGATAATATTATTTGATCAGCAATAGACTTAGACTCGAGGTCAAGTTCAATCATTTCAGATTAAATAGTTTTATACGATTACATTTTGTTTGATTTACCGAATTTTAATATGAAAAGTTCTTTGTTTTTTGTTTTAGCCTTTAGATATTCAATTGGTAAGCAATCATTTCGAAGGAAGTAGATGTATATAAATAAAAATTTAACTAATTTTATTAACTAAGCGGCTAAATAAAAAAATAAAAAAATAAACAAAAAATATAATATAGATTCAAATTATAATGACACCGAGGAACGATAATTCGTGTGATCGAAATTGGCAAACATGTTGATTATGACTGGGTAATACTAATTAATGCATCTTTACAGTTTATTAACGCTTAACGCCAGCTTAATTAACCTTGGAACGAATAAAATAATTGATAATATTATAATCATTTCTCTCTTGTAATCAACACTTTATATGCGAGACTGACGATTAATAAAACGAATATTATACTAGGGCCTATTATAGAATGCACGTATTATTATATTATTATACATTTTGACAAACCGCTTTCTGCTCACCCGATATAATATCGTATAATGAAACGTCGTGGAATGGGTTTTATATTATTATGATGATCCGGACCGTATCCAATGATTCGGCATTTTTTTTTTTGTTTTTCGTAAATGGGGATCGCGCGATGATGATTGATGATATAGCCTATGAAATATATTATAAATTTAACCCCTATCACACGAGTCAAAAGAGTTTTGGCTCGAAGCCCCCATAATAATCGTGGTCGGGTAGCGAAATGAGCTGTTTTTTTTTTCGTGTGGCTATAGGAACGTGTTGTAATGACTCCGAGAAAAACAATTACACACGAACGGGTTTGCGTCGACGGTACGTAAAAAATTAACGGATCGTTAACGATTTTAATCGTGAAACGTCATAATTGAAACTACATCGGATATTATTATAATCGGCGAAATGAGCGATCCGTAATGCTGTAGCGGGCGTGAATTCGTTCACGACGGTGGATATGCAATTAAAAAGTCGATACCTATTACCGACGGGTAGGCCGTTGTTATAGGTGTGTAGTTGGAAAGATAGGATACTATTAGGATATTATATACATATATATATGGGGAAATTTTTATTTATATGCTTGTATGGTATTTGTTCTGGTTTTTTAGGCCCGAAAAAACCGATGGATAAACACTCCGGAATCGATGCAGGCACGTTTTACGTGAGTTATTTCAAATGCGATAATAAAAAGCTGTCCTATAGGATAATGGAAACGGGTGCAGCTACTGTGGTGGGTGAGAAGTTAAAAAAGTAGGTTTCATAAGAGAATTTCATGTATATTTGTAAGCAACGATAAACTATTGCTAACGAAAGAACGATTCTGAGCAGAGTTCCGTTGATAGTGATGCTTTGTCAACAATATACATCGTATAATTGTACGTTTTCCTACGTTTTTCCCACTGGAGTGCTTTTATTTAAAAAATGGCGTCGTAAATCAAAAAACGACTTCTTTAAAGTACCATTTAAACAACTTGAGCTTCCAGAAAAGTTGCTACGCGTAAAAATCGAAGCAAGTTTACTAGGAATAAACGTGTCCACGTGCTAGAACGAGAAAAAATAATAAACATCTTTTTTAAACCAATACATTCTTCGCTCCAATCAAAATCTAAAACATACTGATTCGATCAACCGCAGCTTTAATGGCAATAAAATCAAACATTATTCTCCGTCTATTATTTCGAATTCGGTTAGGCATATCTATATGTACAGCTAATTCCGCAATTACAAACCATTTTTCTATCGGTTTATATATTTTTACTCTCGATAATATATGATAAAACGTCCCGTTTTCGCTGCAGGGTGGCGCCAAAAAAAAAAAAACCATAATATTCAACTCCACATATTAGGACGTGTACGAATCGTGCACATGTGAAGGAACAATAATATTACAATACGAAGTATATAATAAATAATGAACATTTTGTCTATACGATAACTGAATATGTAATGAGTATATAAATATAATTCAATCTTTCTTCCCAGGCGGGCCGTCACAATATCAATTGTCGGGTTTTTTTTTATTAATTTTTCTGTTCGAAATTCGCTTCATGTGACGTTTTTATTATTCCCGTGTGTGTAATAGGAATCTGCAGTATGTAGGTTTTTTTTTTTTTTTATTAGTCGACCGTTTTCTTTCCGCTAAAAAAGCAACATTTTCGATACATATTGTGTTCGTGGTATTTTTTTTATTGGATTTCCGAGAAAAATTATTTTTTCTCGTCACGTTTTGTTTTTTTTTTTTTTTTTGAAACAGATAATAAAATTTAAAAAAAAAACGCACTGAAAGTGTTTTTGGAAATACTTTTGTGCGTTACGATCATACTGATCATCCAAATCATCGGATTAAACCTAGTTTTTTTTTTCTGCGTTGATTATAATAATCAACTACAAATCCGTTATATAATGCAAATAAAAATACTAGATTATTTAACGATTTTTTTTTTTCATTTTTTTTTTTAATTTTTTTTTTTTAATTTGACAACTATCAATAACGCGATAAATTATATTAAATTCAACTTATGACGACAACGTTATCAGTTATAATCCAACAATGAACTTGGTGACCAGTTTCGATGGTAACTACTGTTCGTGGTACGTATCCTCAAAAACTATTTCTACCCTTTCACGAAATTATTATTTCGTTTTATCCGTCTTTTTTTAGATTCTGAGTGAGGCAAGATATCTATTTGTTTTACTATGATTTGTACTTTTTTTTTAATATTCAAGATGATGAGGAAAAACAACTTCTTTAGGTTAAAAAAAATTAAAAGTAAGGTTATCGTTATCAACTGTTTTTATTTATTTGTTGTCATTGTTACGTTTTGATTATTTTGATCTTTTAATCTTCAATCAAACAATCGTTGCTGTAAACGCACATTGTTGAAAAATCAATACTGTTGACCGAGCTCCACTCAAAACCGTTTAGCACCGATTAGTTATTGCGTACAGATATAAATTAAATTCTCCTCTACGAGATATGTAAATAAAGTAATGAGACTGATAGCGTAACATGTTATCTGGCTAAGTTAATGGTTTTCTGTTTAAAAAGGTTTGTAGATAAACATCTGATGTGCCTTCAATACGAGTTTGAACTTCTTAGAGTCACGTGTTAGTCCGTAGTGATTATTTTCGTAAACAGGTTTTTTTAATACGTTCCGAAAATGAGTGACAACAATTACGAACGCCGGTGTGCTATCCTATTTTGTTTCATACTTGGGCACAGTGTGACGGAAACATTTTAGATAGTGCACTTTCCAGGGCCCAGGTTTTTAGGTGATTTAAGGCATATTCAGAAGGCAGAGAGTCGATTGAAAACGAACATCGCAGTGGAACGCATTCAGCTTGAAAAAATGATGAAAACGTTGTCACTCATTTTCAGAACGTACTAATTCCTACCTTTCCAACTTCCCACCTACAACAGTGGCCGCACCCGCCCTCAGTATCAGCTTTTTTTTATTTCATCCGTATCACCTAGGTAATCTATAAATCAACAAAAATAATTCGATTTTCGTATCAAAAATATCAACAACTCTATGTAGTCCCCCCTTTAGGGTTTTAATTTAAAGGAAAAAGTAGCTTATATTTCGTTATCCCTGGTCTAGAATCACATCTAAGCAAAGTCACATAATCTAAACACGTTTCGCAGTAATTTCGGCGTGAATATTCATCTAAACAAACTTTTTCGCATTTACAATATTAATTAATGATGTGTATGAATGTTTAATTTCTCTTCTTCGTCCTAAACTTTCACTTGACCTGATCTCCCACATCGTCCTCACATATAACCACCATCCTCTAAATCGCATCCAAACAACTCTTTTTCGGTTTTCCTTTCCTCCTCATTCTTTCTACGTTTATTTGCATTACAATTCTTACTGCTTCTGATTCCTCTTTTTCCATGATATTCAATCTCATGATAATCTGTATTCTCTCATTTAAAATTCAAAAATAATGATTTTGTTGCTTACGACCCATCCGTGTTTTTGATTGTTATTTTGTAAGGACTTTTTTAATGGACCACTATTACCGTCTTAAAATGTGTATATGTCTATATTCTGTAATCTATACACGATATATTATATCTATATACCTATCGTACATAAAAATTAATAGTTATTTTTTCTTTCTTTGTTCGTTATTTACGAATACACAATTTTATTCCGATCTTGGTGAAACTTTCATTAAGTCTCATCGATTTTACATTCGAAACAAAACGAAGGTAGTTTTATTCTACTTTTTATTTCGACAATTTAATTTGGTGTTTTTGTTGATTTATGGATTACCTTGGTAACATGGATGAACGAAACAGTTATTATATGTTAATTGTGTTGTCTCGGGTAAGAACATGCGTTTTTAAAAATGTACCGTCAACTACGGTTAACGACAGTGACGGGGACGGGGATGGAAACAGAGAGGCACGGGAAAACACGTTTTTATTATTATTATTTTTGTCATTCAATAATGACACGACTATACGAGCAAAGACGCGTAGCATAACACTAATAGTGTACACAAAATTCTAAATTTATTTCGAATTTGTGTATTATACAGTAAAATACATGGACAAACAATATTTTATTAAAATCTGATTTTTATTCGATTTAGAATACCTACGCATTTATTCAGTTTTATATATTTCGAATTATTTTAATACGAATTCAATACACCCACAGTTTCGCATTTTGAATTATTCCGTGCTGGCAGTAACGACTACCAATATAATGAGCATAAATATAAAAATGCGTAAAGTGTTAACGCTTAAATAAGTTATTGTATAGAGCGGTAACTAATCAACATCGACAAAAATTATATTCCCAACGAATTATATAAAAACAATAAAAATAAAAATAAAAATCATTTCTTATCATTTTAATTATTACACGTCGTTTTACATCATATATACATTTATCTATTGCAGTAGTATCTATTTTTTTTTATACTAAACGTTTCGTTTTTTCGTAACCTTTGACTTGAAACGATATATTTATACGGGAAATAATATTATTCATTGTTTATTCCGTATAGGTATAGATAAAATTATACGAGTTGCGCGTAAATTAAGTAGGCATACGGATATTATATTTCTCGGGGCACATACACTTAATATTATTATACGCGTTTCTTGGCGTTGTAATAATGCTTGGTGTTCAAACCGTATAACGATAATATATTATTACATTACTGCAGAGACTTGGAAAAAATAATACACTGATCTCGCGTTTTAACGAATGCCCATTTGTTGTAATAGGCACACTCGTTCAGGAAACGTATAAATCGTTTTGGTTACAACACATAATTGAAGGTGTCTATATTTTACCGAATTCGTTATTATGCTCGGGAACGTTATTTTTGCGATAAATCTCATACACGTATTACTTGCCGCATTGCGCATTTTCGGATGAACGCACCCGACACTTTTTCCAGTATACGCGCCTACAATATCATCTATATGCGTGTTTTCAACTAATTTATTTGTTTTTACTTTAATCAACGAGTATATAGTAATTTTAATAATATCAACAAATTCGAAAGGTCGTTAGTTTGTTTGTCGTTTTATCACTTCGTAACCGATCGATGCGATTTTTTTTTTTTTTTAAACACGGATAGTCGGAGGACTGGAGGAAATTACGTAGGGTGCTTATTTTAATCTCGAAAAAACGCACAACTCTCTCGCGAGAATTTATTATTTCCCCTGTGAATTTATTGCCAATGCTCTTTTCCGTCCGAATACTGTACGAAATTCGTTCTTTTTTTCGCGACCTTATCCCGTGTAAACATAAAATATACAGATAGGCCTCTCCCGTGTTTTCGCATTTGAGGACGCTTGCCAAGAGGAGCGGTTAAGGAATGGTATTTACGGTCGCTTATAAATCTTCTATTTATAATTTATATGCAAATAAGTGGACATGCCAATCTTTGTAATGGATTGGCTCTCGGACTACTTATCCAAAATCGATTATCAATATTATTATCGATATCACGGATCCCCGTTTTACCCACGGACAATATTCCATGTTGTCTGCTCCCGTGTTAGTGTTCCGTAGTAGATTAAAAGTTGTATAGGCCACCACCCTTGTTTAAAAAACAATCTAGCATACAACACACTTAATATTAATATTCCATACGTACTAATTCGATAAATATTACGGCTCAGATATCCACCATAGGTCCACCACCTTCGCTAGTTTCGGCGCCACTTATAGTAAATATAACGCAATATAAAATAATTATAAGAAAATACCGCCCGGGCGAAGTCGAGTATATTATACAGCTACCTATTATAGTTATGCTACAATTTATTTATTCGAATTATTCGCGTATTGTTTCGAGTTCATTGTGAACCGATTTTTGTGAACTACCCGACGAAGTTTGTCCAGTTTTTTCCCGCTGTTTATCACGGTTTATCGTCGACTAGGTTTTTCTTTTAGGCTTTTATACCGAATTCATTTGAACGGTAACAGGTTTAGGTTTTCGCTTTAGGTTGGAACAATTTAATTCCCCCGCCCTCTTCACTGCACACCGTATTGGGAAAAGTGCTCCAATCTCGAAATCAACACGATACAACACCAATCATGATGCATTTGTGTGAACCGGTGGAACGTAATTTGTCCACGGGTCCTATAATGAATTCGTTTTAGATCGTTCGTGCGTCCGTATACGGGTAATAACAGATAGTTACCCGATTTAAAATTGAAAAAAAATGTATATCGGTAAAATAAAAAAAAAAAAAAAACATTTAATTTTTCCGTCCGTCCGCGTCAAAAACTGATGTAGGTATATATTATAAAAATACGAGTACTATTACGGACACCGCGTGCGATGTGCGCGACTCGTTTTATGTTATATGTGCAACGTGCACCTATAAATATTTATAATATCATATTATTAATAATGCACTGTAGACACCGTATTTTCGTATGGACCATGACGAATGTGTCGGGTGTATTCGGTACAGCCTTCGTTTACATCACGTCATATTTTTTATAATATACATTATCGAAATGAATTGATAAACGGTCGTAATTCGTTCGACTGTGTATACTAGCTCATCGGTTTTGAAATGTTTTACGATATGTTGTTTTTGTCAATTATTTCAGATTCCGCGTACAATGATGAAGACGCGGTATTCATTTTAAAATAAAGACGTGGTTTTTTTTTTTCTTTGGGTAAATCCTTTTACGATTAGTAAAACCATAAGGCCGGATTTTTTGACGCGGCAACTTCAAAAGATGCGGAATTTCAATCCGGTTATTTTTTATCCGGAACGTTTTTGAAAAATGTCAGCAATTCAGCATTTTGTTGTTTGATTATTGTCGATTTTCGGGTTGCTTTGGCAACAACGGGAACACCCGACTACCTACAAACACTCCGCTCGGGACCGTTTTTTCGTTTACAACGGTCTCGTATTTAAAATATCATTTTATCCGCGCTTTTTTTTTCGTCTAAATTTACGCGCGATGAACATCATCACTGTGCAGATAATATAACGGAGTGCGTTAATAAAATAAAAAAACCAAATTAACGTTCGTGCGTATTGAAAAGTACCTGCATAAATAGACGATAACGTGCGAGACGTGCGAGTGTACAAAACATATTCTTATTATAGGTACCCGATGATGTATTATCACCATCATCATTATTATTATGATTCGATAACACGCGTGCGGCATGTGTGTTCGTGCAGCCTCCGTTGGGAATTGTATAGGAATTCTTACGTACCTATCGATAAACGCATGTAAAATATTTAAAGTAATTGAAAAATTAATAAGAACAATTGATTATACGTGCATATTTATTTCTTATTATTCAGACGTGACGTCTTATCCCTCAATACAATGGTCGAATCGTGTGCAGGCATTATATAGTAACTGTATACGTATAATGTTATACGAAAAGTTCACGTCATAATTAATCGTCAACGGGCGTACAAGTACCGAAACGTTTATTCAAACGTATAATACATTTTCTAACAGTTGAAATAATTTTTTCATTAAATTTGCGACTTTTATCGGTTTCTAATGTTAAAATACAATATTGTGTATGCGCTAAAAACAACGGATTTGCGTTTGAAATTCGTTTTTGATGTTGTTATAGGTATTACAAGTTTTACTGAAATCTATTTTTGAGGTTTCAAATTTACAATAGGTACGTTTCGAGAATTTTTTAGTGCGGACGTTATACCCGCGCGTGCTGTCTCAGAGTATGTGAACTATCACGGTTTAAAAACTCTCATACCTTGCTTAAAAATTTAAATTATGAAAACAAAAATACGACACGATACAGATAATATTCTTATATTCAAGTTTGACAATGGGTGAATTCACTCCAATATTAAAATTGACAGCACAGTTGTTCCTGCTGAACGAAAAGTTGATAAGTCGCGCGGTTATAGGACGGAGACGGCACAATATGTGGGTAAACGTCCTCTTAATTAGCGTACATTTCGATCTTGTCCGTGTCTGTCTGTCCGTACGCGATCTTTATCTCAAACCAGGCACGTAGCCAGGATTTTTTGGGGGATCCAAACATAAAATGTATCACCAACAACCAAATAATTGTACGAATAATCTGATTTTTTGGTGAGAAGCTTAAATTCCGGGGGGAAGGGTCCGGACCCCATGAACCTCCCCCCTGGCTATAAAAAACATGTCTGTTGATTTTCAATGAAATCGGTGTAAAAAAAAAAAAAAAAAAACGAAAAAAGGATCGGAAGAGTGTTGTGTCACATTATACCACCTACTCGTGTACAACAACCGACGCTGTGTCAGTACGAAAAAAGTTATGAGGTTTGAAAAACGTACAATATTTAACAACAATGTACCCCACATCAACCAGGAGTTGTTTAACTCGCCGCGGGCGCTCACGTTACTCCTCCGGCACTCCGGTCTGTATCGTTATTATTATTTTTTTTTTTTTTTGAGACCTGCAAGGAAATAAATTCTCGAACCGTTCCGCGAGTTTTACGCGAGTTTATTACCATCGATACACGTGAATAAGTATCGTAGATAGGCACGTGAACCGATTTCAAAGAGAACTCGTTCGGTCTCGTCATATGCGTTGTAACAATAATATCGTTATTATTATCGCATCGGCTCTCCGGCTAAATAAAAAAAATATAATAAAAAAATATGGCTGCTGGAAGCACGTCGTCGATGACACATGATCGCATTAATAATAACGCGCGGACGTGAACGAACGCGGGCTTACGGCGCGACTTATAGTCTAGCTTCGTATAAAGAAAGAGACAAAAAAAAAAAAAAACCCTCGAAATTCAGACCCTTTAAAACATTTTTATATTCACGGCATTGTTCGTACGGTTTAGGTACACGATATTCGGGCTACGGATGATTTATAGCTTCTCCTCGCTGTTATTATTGTTTTGGTCCGGGGAATAAGGGCTCAAGTCAATTCTGTATAATAATTTTCAATAAAAACAAATTCAATTTCGAAAACTGCTAAACGACATAATACCTAACCTAATTGCAGACGATCTGAATGGCTTAAGCCGTTCAAATTATAATGTCTTTCAACCCCCCCCCAAAAAAAAACAGAAATCAAATTCACTAAAAATCCTCCGAGAAAATTTCTGGTTCAAAATCACTCTGTATTCATTAACTTATTGTCCACTTTTAGTTTGTATAATATTTATACATTTCGACGACGAAGCGTCCATCTTTCGCCCCAATTTATTGTAGAAAAACGTTCTGTGAGGATAATACTATTGTTATAAGATTATTGGTGCCCGTGTTTGAAAACCTTTGTTTTTTTATCGAATAAAAGAGGCGCGTGACGTTTGTTTGTTCGACGAGAGCGACCGGAAAAATACGAATTGGAATCGCCGCATCCCCTTGGGAAAATGCGAAAACTGCGGATCAATATGTAAGAAAAGGAAACTGTAGGCACTCAATTTCAGTAGTTCACTATGCCTGTGATCAATTTCAATACTATATATGCTCAATAGTTTTATAAAATAATCAATTTCACGACAAATAGCCAAATAAATAGTAAGTGCTCAATTTTTAATTGGTAATCGAGTGAATTAGAACTTGATTCTCTAAATTAAATTGCTAGCAATGAGTTATTTATTAGAAATTAGAAATTATTTATATTACATTTTCATAACACCTAATGCAAATTGATTATCTCTAATAATTATTCATATAGATAAGAGGATCAATAATTTAAAATACTAAAAAATAACAAACTTCAACGTCACTAGACATAATAATATCGTACGATAAACGTTTACATGGGCGATTTTTCGCAATAGCTTTTGTAGTAGAACACGCGAACAGGTATATGCTGTGAATTTGACCACAACGAAAGCACTCCGTTAATGGTCGAGAAAATTTAAATATTCTCGTGCGTTTATAGCTAAATATGCAAAAACGAAAAAATGTCTATTTTCTGAATCCACGAAACACGAGACGAATTTGTAGTTAGGATTGTAAAGGATAAATGGGAGGGGGGGGGGAGGGGGGAAACGCAAAAACCATCTATATCCTATCTCTTTTAATAATCGCCGAGTAGCGAACATTTCTGAAATGGTATAACGTGTCCAAAAATACTACTTAATTAGGGGCGGAGGGGTTGGTCCTCCCACCCAAATGGTAGCGGAACACGATCACTTACAGCACGGTGGTGGCCGGCGGTATGCGGTCGGGTATGCCGTCCAGCTGCATGAACATGCACCGGACGGTCGTCTTGAAGCACATGCATCCGGACGGGCAGGCTGTGGTGGCGGTGGTGGTGGCGCCGGCGGCGGCGGGGGCGGTGGTCGTGGCGTAAGACGAGGGCGGCAAGACGAATAAAACGGCGGTGGCCAGCAGTAAGAACAGCGGTAACTTGTTCGGAGGGGTCGCGGACGTCATCGTCTTCGGGACGGCGGCTGTGCGGCACGGGCGGACGACGTGACGCGACGGCCGAGTCATCGTGCGGACTGACGTTGTGACGGCGACGATCGCCTCGGCCACCGAATAAAATATAATAACCCACCGCGCGAGCGCGCCTACCGTACGGACCACCCGAAACGGCAGACGCGCTCCGGTTATTTTTTTCTTCTTTTTCTTCACGATTTATTATCATTTTCCTTGGGAACACAACACTTTATATTATAATTTATACGACTCGAAAAGTAATTACGACGACGACTGCGACACACGCACGTGCATAACGCGATAAGTAATAAATTAATACGCAGTGCCGTTCCGGAACTCAACGTGTAACTAGCGCGCGCGATGATATAATTTATAATTAGGTCTGGATCCCGAAAGCCTGTGATAATTGTCGCCGGGATGACGGCGCGTTTGTTATTTCTTCGGAATTAACTACCAGGTTTTATTTGCTTTTGTGTTTCCGAGGAAGCGAAATAGGGTGGCGATGGAACGGAAACACCGAGGAGGAAATCCTCGAGAAAGACCCAGAAACGGACGTGGACTAACGCGGTGTAAAATGGAACCGGGTTGTCGATTATGACGTGATCTAACAGAACGCGCCTTTTTACGTATTACTTCTACTAGCTTTCCCTTCCTTTCCCAGTCGTCTACAGCATCATGTTCAACGTGCAAATTATTTTTTAGATTCTGAGTGAAGCGAAGAAGCGTTTAGTTTTACAATGATGTTTATTTTATTTTTTTCTGTGGACAACTTTTCTACCAGCAGTTTGGTTCCGATTTACAATTATAGCACTTTCTCTGAAAGGAAATCTGACTGGCAAGGTACTTCAAGGAGGTTATTTTTTTAATTTTTCCCGGAGTTTTCTCGAAAAATAGGAAACCCTGGGAAAAAACACGGGAGAACGGGAAAATAGGTACAATATTCAACAAATATTATTATGGAAAATATATAATGTCTATTTAATCATTTTACCATAATAAAACATATATATTATTGACAAAGCAACACTATAAAATGAACTCTTTCCAGAATCGTTTTTTTGTTAGCAATGAGCAATCGTTTTCCATCTACTACCTTCCCAACTTCTCACCTGCAACAGTGGCTCACCCACGTGCGAAATATGTCCGTCTTTTTCATCACATTCAATGCAAATTCTACCACATCCTTCCTCTTACCCGGTACTTCTATAAAACAACCAAATAAATAAACCAGCTTATTACGCTTTATGCAATGATGAAGTTCAGTAGATAAATCTCTGTTTCGGCATACGACACAATAATTAGTACAGGATACATATTTCCGTTCTTAATCTAATAAGTTTTCTTGAACTATCATCAACGATTTAAGTAAAATTAATTTGAAGATCGCCTTCCATTAATTCTTGAAAGTGACCGGTATTTGAAGACATACATGAATGTAATGCATTATTTTTCTCGTTTACAAAATCTGTATTAATACTTGATCACCTCTATTGTAAATTTTTAATCCGACAATTTTTCTATACATTTGTTAAGAACAAAATATCGCTGTTAAATACTATATTGTGTTCTATTTGATTAAAGTGACTTTCTACTCGACTACTCGAAGCTGTTGGTGAAGGGGTTACAAATTTTTCTGGATACAAATCGGGTGCCAAAAAATGGTATAGGTCCGAAGTCGATAAGTCGATACGATGATTTTTAACGATTTTGGATACTACGGAGACTATTTCGTTTTATGCTTAAGTTAAAGGGATAAACATTTTTTTTGAATTATGTTCAAAGCGATATAAACTAGGTAAACCAAATGGTATCGGTCTGAAGTCGATACGATGATTGTTAACGGTTGCGGGTGCCAGAGAGATGGTCTTCTCAGTACCCGTATTTAAAATTACGTTTTACTGCAAAATGAAGGGGATATAAATGTTTTTAAAGAGATACAAACGGATGCGAATTGGGTACATACAAATTATATTGGCCCGAAGTCGATATAGGACGATTTACGGGTGCCAAGGAGATGGACATGCAAACACGTGCAACGCCGTTTTATGAACCGCTGAATGACATGACTATACGGACGTTGCTGAGGCTGACGATTGACGGACGATCCAGCCGGTACAATTCGACGTTTTACAAAGTGATTCTCAAATTTTTTTTTCTCGTTTTAAATTCCAACTGTTCACTAGAAATCTCACTTCGATAATCAATTTCGGGAAAAGTTTCTGGTAGACAATTTTGTCTAATTGGTGTTAATATACACTAAAACGATTACTCGAATACGAGTATACTATGGAGGTCATTTTCGATATTCCTATTTGTATAGTTTTTTGATGGTTGAAAAAAACGGAAAATATTCACGCATTCTGTTATTTTCGATTTGGTTGTTTTTTTTTTTTTTTAGGTAATTTAGTTTAAAAATATCATAGAGACCTGAAATTTGTATTGAATACTTATATCGACCATTTCTAGACGCGTAACATTTTCAAATTACTCTAGTCTATATTATAAAGTATTTATAGCCTTTTCACAATTTTATATTTTTAGTTTTTATTTGATCCAGTATAGATATACTACTAAAGATCGTAAATTGTTCCTTTAGCACAATAAATATCGGAAATTTGTGTTTATCGCATTTTTTTTTTTTTTTTATATGTTTGAATTTCAAATTTCGATAAAAATCGTAAAAATGATGAAACCCTAAACAAAAAGTAATGAAAAATGTTTTTAAAAATGACTACCTAATTTTTTTAATAAAAGAAAATCAATAAATAATATCAAGCTAATAGATTTCAATTCAAATGTCCAAGCCAAGTTTTTTTTACAATTTATATAAATATTTTTTTACACAAAAAGTTACTAGTATTTTATATTATAGTTTCATCGACAGATAGAAAATTAACGGAAAAATATTAAATGTAATAGAAAATATAAAAATACAAAGTTGATAATATAGTGAAAAACTTCCTTGGAGATCTATAAATAATTGTATCCGATTAAGAACATATTATTAAAAGCGTCTCTATCAGTTACTAATCAGGAATTTGTCTTTTAAAAAATTGCTTTAGACAAATTGTCTACAGGTGGAATAGGCACCCTCCTCTCTCCCTAGGTCCGGTGCTTCCGGGTGGCGTCCCCTATCTACTTAATTCCAGCTTGGCACCATTGCAAGTGTTACCGGCTCTCATACGGGGAGAATATTTTTTGACGCACTGGGCCGAACTGCCGGCCGAAACATGTCCGATTCTAACAATAATATTTTAAAATATAAGGACGTGCGTCTATTTTCTTCAAGTGTAGGTACATTTATATAAACGCGCCGCATATACGACTTTCTTCCGGTTTTGTATATTTACCAATTCTTTACCGCAACGGGAAACGTCGGCCGTCGATAAACTGTATACGTATATAAACAAACATAATATAAAAAGACGTAGAAAATACAATGAACGGTAAGATAAACATTTTACCCATTCGACGACGAACCCGCTTGAGTCGTAATACGATAATATTGTTATTTTAATGACAAACACAACGGTGGTGAAAGAGTTTTTTTGTTTTTTAGTTTTTTCCAAAATAAGCATTGCTTTGTGCACCCCCTAAAGAAAAAAAAAAATAACTATATATTTTGAGTAAAAGTGACGTATTTATGGTTTTCCTAGACCGAGAAAAACATTTCACAAAATGCTGAATTCAAATAAAAAAAAAAAAGCCAGACATATATTTCGTACTACGGGTACGGCCTATCATGACCGGTACGAGTTTAGAAAGATACGTTTTATATTTTAGGACCCCGTGCATGCAACTCCAATGTAGGAGAAAGGGGCGATAAAAAACGAGAGAAATCGTAATATTTTATTAAAATAAATAAATAATGCACCTCCTGGTGCAAGGTGTCCAGGTGCCAGAAGCCCAGGTACTATACTTTAACATAGTCGCCCGAATTGTCCACCTCTTCATCGACATATATTTTTCCCGTTATCGCGTTGTGTGCATAAAAAAGAAAACGTTCTAGTGATAGAATTAAAAACCGTGATCGGCTGCCGCATCCTATTAAATAGACTGGATTTATTCGCGCTTCAAAATTTGGAATAGTGCATTTTCGAGACGATCACACGGAAAACCGTCATCAGTCTACCAACAGTTTTGAAACAATTCAATCAAAATGGTGATAATATAGATGAAGAAATTACCAAAATGAGAACACCGCCATCAGATATGAGAGGAATACAAATGTTCATAAAAAGTCTTCAAGATGAAAAAATCTTCACCTCCTTACCGAAACATGACGTCAGTTATGTCAGTCAAATAAGGATGTATGCAACTAACCAATTTAGCAGAGTGCTGGATAACAATGCAGAGCACGGGTAATCAATCGGGTATTCACCGANTATGCCGTAAGTGGATTCGACCACAACGACGGGCCGTAAGGACCGCAATATATCGAATCACCTCTGGTACTGAAGGAAGAGACGGATGAAGAAGAAGAATTGGACTCCGCAGTTTCAGAAATGGGATGGGGTATCAAACGAAGATTTTCTTCATAATAATTTATATTTTTTTTCTAATATAAAATTGTATACAACATGTATGTACTGTTGTATTAAATTAAAACACAATTGTTTACTTTAAAAAAAAAAAATACGTTTTATTTATTTCATAATATTGATTATGTACAATGAGGTTTACATAATAATGTTACAACGGTCTTACATCACCACTGAACGGGTTATAATTAGTAAGTTATAGTAAGTTATAATTTGGCCATGTAAAATTAAACAGTATGTTGATGTAGAAGCTGAAAATGCCTCATCTGCTTCGATCTCGATCCTAAGGTCTACAGTCGATGTCTTCACGTTATCATTCTGTCGACTCATATTAATAACAATGGTTGGTGCATATGTCTTGAACTCTGAAAGAGTTATTAACGGTGTAACACTGTCACGTCCGTAGTAAGATTTCTGGAACTCAGTATACGCCCGGTATAATTTAGCTATCTAATTTTTGGTAAAGTCACTTTGAAAATCTTCGTAGAACACTTCAGAGTTTTGAACGTCGATATTTATTCATTCTACTAATATGTAATGATAGGGTGGCCCTTATTTTTGAACTCATGAGTTTTTGATTTCCCACCCCTTCATTTTGTTCATTACTATAAAAAAGTAATTTTTGTTAAATTTGATCATAATTACTCACCCCCTTCACGTGGCCCAAAGGGGTAGAAGAATTGCGAAATTGGGTTGTTTTGTACTTTTTTTGTATATAGTAATTCGAAAAATATTGTATTTATCGTAAAAATGTATTTAACTTAAATCATGGATCTTTATATTTTTAATAAATCATAATTAAATACAATTCCTTATAAATTTATTTTTTTTAAGAAAAAATGAAAAAACACCAAATATTTCATTTATTTAAAAAATTGATTGTTTTACAGTTATTTAAATTTATTAGAATAACGGTTGGTGATAGAACAAAATATCCTGTATAAAAATTATAAAAAAATTGTAATTCCTAAAAAAAGTTAATCAGTGTAAATTGTATTGATAAATGAATTAATAAAAAATCGGACATCAGTAAATTTTATTCGACAACGTTTTCGTAAAAATAGAATAGAGAAACTTCGAGTTGATTTCAACCCATCTCAAATAGGTCCATGTGTTATTCATTGGGATGGTAAAATTCTTCCCTCATTATCCGAAAAAAAAAAATGGTTGACTGCCAATAATTATATCATATAAAGACATAGAGCAGCTGCTCGGTGTACTAGAACTTATATCTAGCACGGGAGGAAATCAAGCAACAGCAGTTTATCAGGCTCTTGAAAATTGATAATGTACAAGCCTTATGTTGTGATACAACTGCATCTAACACAGGGCGACTAAAAGGCGCTTGCATATTATTGAAAAAAAGTTAGAACGTGATATTCTTTATTTACCGTGCAGACACCATATACTTGAAGTTGTATTAAAAAGTGCTTTTGAAATAAAGATTGATATTGCATCTGCCCCAGATGTACCGATTTTTAAACGTTTCCAAAAATCTTGGCCTAATATTAATGTCAACAATTTTTATAATGGAATGGAAGATACTTTTGTTTTTCAATCATTACAAGATTTAAAGGAAGAACTTTTGATATTCTGTATAAATCAATTAAAACAATTTCAACCTCGAGATGACTACAAGGAGCTGCTAGAATTAACTATTATATTTCTCGGTCAAACACCTCCAAATGGCGTATTTTTCAAAGTTCCTGTACCCATACATCACGCTCGATGGATGTCAAAAGCTATTTATTATTTAAAAATATTTTTATTTCGTAACGAATTTAAATTAACTTCTAAAGAAAATAATGCTTTCCGTGAATTATGTATTTTTATAGTCCGTATATATATAAAACAATGGTTTTGTGCTAAGGTTGCTGCTCTAGCGCCAAACATGAACTTGCGATTTATTAAAGATATTATATTATATGAGGTCATTGATGTACAAATTTCTAAGTCAGCGTTAAAAAAATGTGTGGTCATTTATGGTACTTAACACCAGAAGCGATTTCATTAGCATTTTTTGATGATACAGTATCATCACAAACCAAAATAAAAATGGTTAAATCAATGCAGTCTCGTGATATTGAATCAGAATCCAACAAAAGAATAATTTTAAAACCAAATTAAATATACGATTATGCTAATAAAGATATAAATGATTTCATATCAATCCAATCTAGTAATTTTTTTAATAGATTTGGTATACCGATGGGCATTTTAGATTTAGACCCCAAATTATGGAACGAAAATGAACAGTACCAAAAAGGTAAACAATTGGTAAATAATCTATCCGTTGTAAATGGCATTGCGGAGAGAGGAGTTAAGCTGATTGAAGATTATAACAAACTATTAACCAAAAATGAAGATCAGAAGCAATATTTAATGCAAGTAGTGAGCGAGTATTGTCAGCAATTTCCAGATTGTAAAAAGAGTACCTTATCCAAGAACTATTAAATAATCATAAAAAATAAATAAATTTCGTACAATAAATGAAATATTTTATCATTTTTCTTGGAAAATAATAGATTTATAAGAAATTGTACAGTTATGTTTATTATTAAAAATATAAATATCTATAATTTAAGTTATAGCGCAACACTTTTTTGATAAAACTCAAAAAACGACAAAAATCCCTATTTTTCAATTATTTAGGGCACGTGAAGGGGTTGAGTAATCATGACCAAACTTAACCTAAATTACTTTCTTATACTAATGAACAAAACTAGGAGGTGAGAAATTAAAAATATTAATTTTTTTTTTCTTCATCTTAGACTAATAGCCATCCTATTGTAATGTATATTGTGTATATATTTCCTAGACATATGCATGATGGCTAGTTCCTACAGGACTGTGCGAATCCATTGGATTAATTAAACGGCTAGTAAAACGGTCGTTTTTTCGAAACATTATTCCGTGAGGCTTGTGAACGGGATCTTTTGCTTTAATTTTGTTCATATTTTTCACCCAAAATGACTTGGCCGAGTCGGTGTATAATGGGTATTTTTCTATGAGCTAGAAAAAATTATAATAACCATTAAAAGATACATATGATATTTAAATGTATCTATATTCTATAAAATTAGTAAGTACTGTAACCCCACGGTATGGTAATTTATTACTTAACATAATTAAAGAACAAAATAGTTTTAATACGTAAACTGAATAAGTTATTTCTTATGATACCTATTATATTTACTTACATTACAACCAGTTATTAAGGATTTAGATACAGATTGACAATTTATAATACGTCACGGAATCTGCAAGATTATGACTAATCAATAGATTAGATTGTTACTTTTCACTAGTTAATTATTTAATAACATTACTACCTAATATGTTTTAAAATAAATAAACACAATTAGTAATACCATAGTCAAAAACTGTACAATAATATTATACAACTTCATTAAATAAATATAATAGGTACTTATAGCAGTGGTTCCCAAAATGTGGGGTGGGTCGCATAATATTTTTAAATAATACTTTTTTTTAGATTCTGAGAGCCACGCGGAATGTATTAGTTTTACAATGTTGTTTAATTTTTTTTTATTTTCCATCCATGAACAACTTTTCAACTAGAAATCTTTCTTCGATTTACAAGTGTAGCACTTTTTCTGAAAGGAAATTCGACAGAGAATGTACTTTAAATAGATAATTTTTTGATTTTCCCAAGATTTTTTTCAATATATTGTAAAAACAGGAAAAAAACTGACGAAAAACGGGAATATGTATGAAATGTAGGTATTAATTTTAATATTACGGTATTTTTTCTCCTGTGAACAAATTTTCTACCAGAAAATTGGTAATAAATTACAATCAACTAAGAAATAGTAGAAAAAAAAATGGCCACAATTTTCGAAAAGTAACCACGTCTAGAAAGTACTAATATAAATATTTTTTGTAAATTTCATATCTGTAAGGTTTTTTTAACCGAATTACAACAAAAAATAAAATCGAAAATAATAATGAGACTGTTATTGCCGTAAACTTTCCCGTTTTTCCTGCGTTTTTTTGGTTTTTCCAAATTATTAAGAAAACTTCGAGGAAAATCAAAAAATAACCTCCCCACCATCTGGATAAAGTTTACTTCAATGAAAGGTACTTCACTTAAAAATCAGAGTGAGATTTCTGTAAGAAAGTTGTTCGTAAACACAAATAAAAGACATCGTAGTAAAACCGAAATATTACTCACTGCGCTCTTAATCTAAAAAACGCATCATAGTAAAATATACGGGTAAATTCAATCAACCGTTATTATTTTATAAACTATACGAAAAACAATGATTTGATATCGCTTTAAATTTTATAATAACCACCAACAGTATTATCACATTCTGAAAAATTCTGATTTACTACTTAATTATTATATTTTTACTAGCATCCCCTGTAGTGAGTTCACCCATACACAGACAGACTATATTATATAATAATAAGATATTACTAGGAGAAAATAACAACCCTTTGCAGATGAATGTATAGGGGAGTATCAATGCGGATTTCAAAAAGGGAAATCGAAATAGATCAGCTGTCTGTGATTGGTCAAATTATAGAAAAAAAGTTTGAATATAGGCAAAATGTGTGGCAGGTATTTGTCGATTTCAAAAAGGCCTATGACAGCATTCATCGGGAAAGTCTTTATAATATAATGTACGAATTCGGAATTCCAAGTAAGCTTATTTCCCTGACAAAAGTGTGCATGAATGGTACAAAATATCAAGTAAGAGTTGACAACGTACTATCCGAAGAATTCCAAGTGGTAACAGGCTTGAAACAGGGTGACGCTCTTTCACCACTACTATTCAATATTGCACTGGAGAAATTCGTACGGAGTATACAAAGGGATAACTATGGTATCGACATCGGCACAAACAAGATTGGTATTTTAGGTTTCGCTGATGATTTGAATATAGTTGGTGATGATGGAGAGAGTGTGGCGNGAGCTATTACCAGAAAACAACCATGTCGACAATGTAGTGATTCAAGGACATACATTTGAAAAAGTGCATCAATTTACATATCTGGGGGCCTCTATCAGTGGTAATAATGTCTGGTCCATCGAATTAAATAGCCGAATCATCAAGGCAGAAAAGGCTTCATTTTCGTTAACCAAATACCTAAAATCTAAACTGTTTTCTAGAAGAACCAAAGTACATCTTTACACGGCGATAATTAGACTAACGCTAACATATGAGTGTGAAGTATGGCCTTTAACATTCAAAATGGAATAAAAACTTATGTCGTTCGAAAACAAAATACTAAGAATTATCTGCGGCCCAGTATATGACAACGACCTGGGGTGCTGGCGCAGAAGAACGAACAAAGAGACTCGAGATTTGACAGGAGTACCAAGAATAACCAACTTTGTAAAAACACAAAGAATAAAATGGTTTGGGCACGTGATGAGAAGGTCAAACTCAGATTACCTTAAGGCGGCAGTCGAATGGAAACCCACAGGGAAGAGACCGAGAGGACGTCCAAAGAAGCGATGGATAGATGGTATACAACAGGACTTAGAGAAATTAGAGNTTGTAAAAACACAAAGAATAAAATGGTTTGGGCACGTGATGAGAAGGTCAAACTCAGATTACCTTAAGGCGGCGGTCGAATGGAAACCCACAGGGAAGAGACAGAGAGGACGTCCAAAGAAGCGATGGATAGATGGTATAAAGCAGGACTTAGAGAAATTAAGGATATCAAATTGGGAAGACAAGGTACAAAATCAAGAAGTGTGGAGGGAGGTGTCGGTGGCGGCAAAAACTCTTGAAGAGTTGTGATGCCAATGAAGAAGAAGAAGAGAAGAATAATGGATTCGAGAACTAGACATTGCCTTATGACTATGGATTTTATCTGTAAATAATGACCACGTGCCCCTACTTTATTTTATATTCATATCTATATGAATTTTTATATATTATTATATATATTATATATTTTATATATTATTATATATTTTCATATTCATTTATATTCAATATATATTGTGGCCATTATATATTGTAGTCATACGAAATAAATAAATAAAAATTAAAAATAAAAAGTGAAACAAACAAGTCGGCAAGCGATGTACTCAATTTCGATTTTTCCGGTTATAAGCCTGATGATTACCTCTATTATCCGGTTTCTATTATGTACCCCAGTCGGGCACCTTGTCCACGGCCGTGTAAAACGGTTGGGACTGCTCGGCTATCCGAGCGGCCATGGAGTACTGGGGCGCGGAGGCGTATCGTGACGACGACGGGCCCGGGAAATACGCGTTGGGCGCAGGCGTGCGTTTTCCTCTGCAGCCGGACCACGGGCCCAAAATGACGGGCCTCGGCATGGCGGGAGACTTGAACAATTCCAATTGGACGGCCGGATATTTGTTCGGCCCGGGTATCCTCTTTCCACCGCCACCCTGCGGTTCCACACGTTTTCCCAGGATCGTGTACATCGGCGCCGACGATACATCGACCGCCTGGTTCCCTAATGTCGAGGCCTTGCTATACGCGTTCGGCGCCGGTATCGAACCCGATTTTTTCCGCGAGGCCAGCTTGACCCTGTACAACCGCCGAGCGTTCGTCGCACGCGATAAACGATAATTTAAACGTCGATTATTTATTGATAATTTATTGCTGCTGGTGGATATTTGATAACATTTATGGTCATCGTCGTCGGACGTAAAAATAATAATAACGACACATTGTTATAAAATATGTTTAAACTTAAACTCACCCCATGGAATACATCGGCATCGCCGGCTTTGTGACTGGCATACAGGGTCCAGTGTTGTACGTGGCCGGGCCGGGTATACGATTCGAACGCTCTGGAATCTTGGATACTATTATTGCTCCGTTAGCCCCTTCACTGACCCGGCCGTGGCGGGTAATGTTGGAAACGTCGTACTTCGGCCCGGGCACGCGACGCCCAGAATGACTACCCGCATCCAGCCGTTTTCCCAACGAGTAGGCCGGCGCCGTAATAATTCTCGGATCGGCCAGCACGTAACCCACAGTGGTCGGCGCACCATATTTCGGACCTGGTGATTTCCCCTTCATCTTTATATTATAATAACAAAAATATTTTTAAAAAATTTTATATATTATTGTATGAAATGTTTAAAATTAAGTATCTAATGTTTTGATGAAAACACATATCTATGACAACATTCGTTTTTCGCACGATTTACATAATAATATATTATATATTACTTACATTTGTTATACATTACTTTATACTTCTAATAATAAATTATATAAATTTTATTTGATTACCTACTATGTAATGCTACCCCCTTCTCCTATTTGAAAAATTCTGGAAACGCCACTGATAAACTGATATATTTTTGATAACGATATTATCAACATCAGTCAGTAGATATATGAAATCACTAATCAGTTAAATCTTGATATCGCCTACCTGGAGTTCAAAACGACGGCACCCATAGACAGAATTTTTGAAAAATGTGAACAATACAAATTGCAATGCTATTATAATAATAGCTATACAATTTGTGTTACATTATAGAAACAATATTGAACCATGTTCTTGTATTTGAGCAAAAAGGTTAGTTCGGTTCGAAATCACTTGACTTTATTAAACGTCAACTATAAAAATATTGTAATGTTGTTTAGATCGCTATACCAAACAACACAAAAATCAATTGCCTTGAATGGAATTCCAGTCAAGATTGTGTTGCGGTTGGCGGAGACGACGGTCTGTTAAAAATATTGAAAATCGATTCTAGTACTCCAGTAAACGGTAAGTCCAAAGGACTGGCAGGCCAGGCTAACTTGTCCATAAATAAAACACTCGAAGGTCATTCTGGTAACGTGTTGGCCATAGTTTGGAACGAAAAACACAATAAGTTAACGTCAAGCGACGAAAATGGGCTTATCATTGTCTGGACATTGTACAAAGTATACTAAAACCTAAATATTGGGTGCATTATACTATAATTTACAACCCTTTTTTCAGGGAACCTGGCAAGAAGAAATGATTAATAATCGTAACAAATCAATTGTTAAAGGTATGGCGTGGAATGGAGATGGTGAAAAAATTTGCATTGTATATGAAGATGGTAGCTTTATAAAATAATTATATTTCTTAATTTAACATTTGATTCATTTGATATTTGAAAATATTTTAAACTGATTTCAATTTTAGGAGCTGTTATTGTAGGTTCCGTTGAAGGCAGTCGTATTTGGGGTAAAGAACTAAAAAAACTAATGTTAACTGGTGTCCAGTGGTCACCAAATTCAAAATTTCTTCTATTTACCATAAAAACGGGTGAAGTTCATTTGTACGACAGCGATGGAAATTTTTTGGTATTTTTGTTTTATCTCAATATTTTAGCCGAATGATTTGTTGTTGAATTTCTTATACAATTTCAGTCTAAGTTGAGTATTGCATGTCTGCCAGTATCTCTCAATAATGTGCCAATAGCTGCTTGTCATTGGCTAAACCGAAGTGATATAGGAAATTGCCCACAATTAGCCATTGCGTACAAATCTGGCCATGTACAGCTGATGAAGGATCAATATGATATGAGTAATTTATCCAGAGTGGTTATCATCATTACATTTTGTTTGTTTATGAAAATAATATTAAACAGATCCAGTGGTCTTTGAATGTGAAATGTCTATTGTGGCTATCAAATGGAACCATAACGGTAGTGTTTTAGCTTTAGTTGGTTCGTTAATCGTTGATGGGGATATTAAAGAATCCAATGTCCTTCAGCTCTATTCACCTTTTGGACAGGTTAGTTCAATTGTGCATAAAGAATGCATTACAAAAACTAATTATTTTTTTAAATAATAGTAACATTAATACTATTTAATCTATTAAGAACAGTTATATAATATGAAGTTTAATTAACTATTTGGGACACTATTTTGAACAAACACAAAATGTGATTCAATAAACCTAACATTTTTCAGCATTTGAGAACTTTAAGAATTCCTGGTTTTATGGTGTCTGCTTGTTGTTGGGAAAGCACATCTTTACGTATCACATTAGCCATTGACAGTTTTGTTTACTTTGCCAATGTACGATATGATTACCCATGGTGTTATTTTGCCAACACTATTGTTTATGCCTATAGAAATTACAAAGAATCATTGACAGATGTTACATTTTGGAATATTAAAAAAAATGAAGTAATTATCTTGAACCACGTGTAGCTAATAATATATAACATAACATTTTTTCCCCATCTACAATATAGTTTTATCATACGAAATTTGACTCTCTACTGTGTATGGACTCTTACAAAGATCATTGTGTTCTCGCTGTACAAAATAATAACGATGAAACTAAACCTTGTAGTCTCATTATTTGCAACAACATAAATACGACAGTTGATTGTAAGATATAGTACATTTTTTTAATTCTAAAACATTGTAATTTTCTTATTGTGGTTTTATGTAGCTAAACACATTAATTTTGAACCTATATGGATTACAATGAACGGAACACATGTAATTGTTTCGTCATACACGAGTTTTATGACTTGGCAATATACAGTTCCCAAGTCTCATTCTACATCAATAATTAATGGTAAGTTATTAATTTACAATTATTTTACATGAAAAAATATATATTTTTAATTTTCCAGTTAAGCGTAAAAAAGTTAAAATGTTTCATATCGATGATACACCTTCTGGAGTAGACGAACTCACTCAAGAATCATTAGAATTTAAAAGCGCATCGTTTCAAAAAGTAGTTGATTATTTGCAAAGAAAAGAATAAATGTAAACATTTAATAATATTTTAGGAAACTAAGGATCATATAACTTGTATAACAGCAAGCGATCAATATTTGTTGATTGGCAGAGAAAGTTGTGCTTTGCAAAAGTATTCGTTGCCACAAGTGGTTTTAGTGGAAAGAAAAATATTACCTACTAAACCTTATAAATTGGCATTAAATTCAAATTCAAAGTAAATAATTTTTAAAAATAAAATATTTCTATAGTTTATAAAATAAAAAAAGAGCTAATACTGGGGATGGGAGCACCCACTGTTGTAGGTGAGAAGTTGAAAAAGTTATAAGTTATACATAAGGTTATTTCTTTTATACCTATAATTAACGATAAATCATTGCTCAACAAAAGACGATTTGGAGCGCAGTTCGGTTATATATAATTTGAAATGCTGTACATTTTTGGCGATTTTTGTTTAAATTTAATTTAAAAATGCTTATTTAAAAAAACAAAGTCATTTGATGATTTTGGAAATTTTACCACCTCTAGGTAAGTCCAATATAAGTATCATTACTAAGTTTTAAGTCTACGTGTATTTATAACCGAATTACAGCAAAAAACTCCCAAAAATTGAAATTCCTTTAAAGCTCAAAAGTTTTGGCGATGATACCGAAAAGAAAGTAAATCAAAAAGTCAACAAAAAAAGTATCTTGTGATTTTTCAATTAAATCATTTTTCCTGGTAGAAAACATCGTCTGTTTTTATAAAATAATGAAATCAGAAAATTGTACATTTTCCCAAGTTTTTTCTCACTTGGATGCTTTTATTTAAAACATAGCGTCGAAAATCAAAAAATTACCTCTCTACCATTTAGACAACTTGAGCTTTCAGAAAAGTTGCTACATGTAAAAATCAGCAAATTTACCAGGAAAAAACGTATCCACAAACTAGAACAAAGAAAAAAATCATTTATAAACATCTTATGTAAAACCAATAGCTCCCCTCCCTACGCTCTGAATTTAAAATATAAAGAAAAACCTAGTCTGAAGTATTACAATGTGTATATTTACGACCGGTTTCTATTAAACTAAATCATTATATTTATTTGTATGTGTTTAGACGATTGGCTGTTATTGATTCGACTGGTGTATTGACACTTATAGATAACACTGGTGATAATGCGGTCAAAGATTCATATAGTCCTGAAGCTTCAAACTCATTCCAAAGACGAGATGTATGGACTATGAAGTGGGCATCCGACGACCCAGAACTTTTAGCAATCATGGAGAAAACTCGAATGTATGTCATTAGAGGATTTAACCCCGAGGAACCAATAAGTACTTCAGCTTATATAGCTTCTTTTGAGGTAAATCAAAATTATATATATATATATTTTTTAATTATTTGAAAGCAGTGATTGACTAATTGTGATATCTCTAGATAAAAAGTACATATTATATGAAATAAATTGACAATAAATAAAATTTAAATAGGGTAAAAAATTAAAAATATTCCTTATATAATTATCAAAATTGTAGAATAATGTTATAATCCATAGAACTAGAATTTATCTAATTTGACAAAATATTAGATTGTTTTAAAACAAAAAAAATATACATAAAGATTCAGAAGTACATCAATAAAGATACTTTATAGTGGTTTACAAAACATAAATTATTAACTTTATTTCTGTCTTCTATTCAATCAAAAAAGTATTATTTATTATTTAATATTTTTTGTTTATTCTAATTCTGAATAAAATGTCTCGCCCCTCCTTAATTTACTAATTAATTACAATTTATTTTCAGGATAATGGTTTACTTCTCTTTAAGCTAATACATTCAGTTTTTATAGTCTACTATTATTTAAAAGTGTTGCAATTACTGAAAATTGTATATAAACAACTAATTTTTGTAGAACTTGGAAATTCAAGCAGTTATGCTTGATGAGATTATTCAATCACCAGAAAACCCGTCTCTTGATTATGTTGTTACATTGGAAACAAAATCGTTGAGAGACACGAGGCAACTACTGGAAAAAGTCAGTATTGGAGAAGCAATAAAATTTATTAACGATAATCCGCATCCAAGACTATCGTATGTTATTTTTTATAGATATAACATTTATATTATTAGCATTACCAGCATACAATTTTTAGTTAAGTGAGAAGATCTTTTAAATTATCAGTGGTGTGGGATAATGGTTTTATTTTCATAATTATTTTTACTACAGTTCTAAATTGAATTCTAAGTGATTCTTTTATTAAAAACCATCAATTTTTTGAAGATTTTAAGTAAATTTTATTTCTATTTGTTTTTCATCATTATGGAATTGTTTAAGATTTATTTTAACACTATTTTCAGTTTTAGATTCTGAGAGGAGCAAAAAATATATTGGTTTTAGAATTTTTTTTTTTTTTTTTTTTTTTTTTTTTTTTTAAACTGATGAACAACTTTTCTACCAGCAATTCTGCTTCGATTTTAAAGTATAGCACTTTCTAAAAGAAAATCTGACTAGGGTACTTAAGGGAAGTCATTTTTTTGATTTTTCCAGCTTAAATAATAACAATTTAATCAGAGGAGTAGGGAAGGGTAATAAATTGCATATTTGTCACTATAATATTGAGTATTCTCTTTGGTAAACTATTAACAGACATCAAATCTATACTTTGTATACAATGCAAAACAAAATGCATTGTCTACAGATATGTAACCATTAAATTACTGCCTATTATGCAGTATAGAGGTTATTTTTATATTTTAATTAATTTTATCACTTGTAAAATATTATTTGAACACATTCCACTTAAGAGGCTAGTGCCAGCACGTCTTTTGTTCTCATGCCTTGTATACTGGTTTGATTTTGATGATTAGTTTTTTGTTACAAAGATGTAGACCTCCTACATTCTGTTTTGAACTCCGTATTTCAATGTTTTTATCACAAACTGTAAAAAAAAAATTTTATTTACGGTCAATTATTAACATTTTATACCATTATTTCAAATTAAATAAAAAAATCAAAGTTTAGTGCGAACTGTATAATGTTGTTTGTCAATCAAAAACAAAATTTTCAAAAATTATCTCTATTCCCGCAGCCATTTTTATCAGTAAAAACGTCCCCATCCCTTCTCTCTAATGTCCATGATGTAAGAGATTATTTTTATGTTTTAGTTAATTAAATTATTTTTTGTAAAATTTTAGAACACATTCCATTTAACACCCTTGTTTTGTATACACAATACTATTGCGCTCAGACTACTAAATTCAAGTCCAATTTAAACTTAAATATGCACTATAAGTCTGAATTATAAAATTTTCTTGTGGGTTAAATAATTTATTATATTTACTCAATAACAATAATACAATACAATACTATGCATACAAATAATTATATGTTAACCATTATATATTATGTTTGTCTCTCTAAAATAAGATAATTTGAACATTTTTTAAATTTTGTTATATAATATATAAATTACATATTTATGGCTTGCTGGTTCATGATATACAAATCACTTTTTATGTATTATAATAATTATAGATAAATTAATAACCACGAAATAATTGTATTATTTATAATGGCATGTATAGGAGATTATTAGCTGAAGCATCATTACAAGCTTTAGACCTTGCAACAAGTGAAACAGCTTTTGTGCAATGTAAAGATTATCATGGCATCAAATTTGTGAAACAATTAGCTAATATACATGATATTCTATTAAAACAAGCCGAAGTAGCTGTTTATTTTGGAGATTATGTGAAAGCTGAAAATTTATACATTGAAGCTGATCGAAAGTAAAATAATTTACAAGTTTTTATAAACAAATCATTGTTGTAACAACTTATTTAATTATTACATTTCTCATACTAGAGACTTGGCTGTAATTCTGCACCAGAAACTCAATAACTGGTTCAAGGTTGTGGAGCTGTTAAAATCAAGTTCTTCACTATTGGGAATATCGGGTTTGACTATGAATTTAGCTTGGCAAGGCATAGGGGATCATTTCCTAGACAATCAACAATGGTACCAAACACATAATATAATATTTCTACTTTGGTTTCCTGTCATCTCTATTCAGACTTTCATCTATTCTTCTTGGCAAATCTCTAGAATCTCCTGATTTATTCTCTTCTATCTCTTTCTACATTTTCTTCCACTTAACTAGAAATCATTCCCACTACCACATTATCATACTTCTTACAGATTCAATCACTCATGGAATATTTCAATTCTTCATACTCCTAGTCACTTTTTACTACAATTAATGTCATTTAGTATTACTCTTTGTTTTTTATTAATTTTACTCTTGTAGTTAAATTCATATGTTATTATGGTATACACAAAATAATAAAATGTTTATATATTCATTTATACAGTTAAATTATTTTAATGATTATATTTTCTATTTTAGGGACTTAGCAATTGAGTATTATAAAAAAGCCGATAACCCAGAAAAGCTGGTTGAATGTTACATTATGGTTAAGGATTACGAGTCGTTAGCATCCCTAGCCAAAATTTTGCCAAAGAATCATCCATTATTAGAAACAATATCCTTGTTTTTCATTAGTAGTGGAATAGTCGATGAAGAACCATTGAATCAAAACGTATAGTGAATTATTAATTTGCTCTTTTAGATCATAAATGAAAGTTACAAATGCTAATGGTTTTGTTTAGATTTCCAAAAGGATATTGGCAAACACTAGATTGGATACTGGTAAATTAAGTGAGCAAATTAAGAATTTGAACAATTCTCATCGAGACGAATGGTTGGTGAATGTTAAAGACATTTTGGTTACAGTTTTCAAATGTATTAATAGCGAAAGATATATTGAGGCGGCCCAATTAATATTTACTGTAATTAAAAAATAAAATTATAGCTTATCAGATTGCATGACTTAAATATTTACCTGTGGATTTTAGACTGTTTGTCAAGAAATAAAGTCCGATATACAACCAAATGTTATAAAGCAGTTGGCAACTGCTGGTGCATTATTGATCGAAGAATACAAAGAAAAGAATATTCATACCACTCTGTCAGACGGTAGCTTATTAAAATAATATTAACACATAACTAATCAATCTATTTTACTTTATTGTTTCAATAATTATTATATAGTAGATGAATTAATGATCGACAATTATGAAGCCACACCATTTAAATCTCGAGCAGAAATTATTGAAAACAGTTGGCGTATAGTTGAATCTTTACACTTTTTAATACTAGCTCAGAGACAGTTGTACAATGGTGAAAAACACTACTATGTAACCGTTTAATCTTATTTATTTCAAAAAATTTGTGTTAACTCTGTTTAGGACAATTTAATCTGGCCCTATGGACATCATTAACTTTGCGCAACTATGACGATTTATTGAATGGTGAACAGATCTATTCAATCATTGCATTGGCTGCGATTGCTAATGGCTCATTCAATATTGCGTCTAGAGCTTTTATGAAACTTGAATCTATGGATACTGTAAGTTTTTTAATGGGTCCCTTAACAATCCCTATGAAAAATACTGGTTTGAATATTAATTTTGTTGTGCAGAAAAATAATTACAACCAATTAGCATTGATCATATTTAGCAAGTATACTCCTGAAGACTCTATGCCATTGTCAATACAATGTTATAGCTGTTTGTATAATTTCCCGGCATGGTAACTTTTTTTATATAATATATACACTTGATTTTTAATAGTTGAACTACCCCTACGTGGATTTGATATTATAAATCATGTACATTACAGGTCATTAAAATGTCCAAAATGTAAAATCAAACCAGAAGCCAGTATTGTTTCTGGTCAATTATTGACAGACATCAAATCTGTTTGGTGTTGCAGACAATGCAAACGAAATGCATCATCTACAGACATGGAACCATTGAATTACTGTCCATTATGTAGGAAAGAGGTTATTCTTACATTTTAATTAATTATATTACCTTTTGTAAAATATTTGAACACATTCCACTTAAGGGGCCCGGTGTCTGCGCATTTTTTGCTCTCATACCTTGTAGAATAATTTGATTTGAATGATTATTTTATCATTGCAAAGATGACGACATCCTACATTTTGCAATGAATGCATGTTTTCCAATATTTTTATCGCAAATTCTAAAATATTTCTTTATAAAGGTCAAATTTTAACTTCCTTTTTTATACCATTATTTTAAATCAAATAAAGAATCGAAGTTCAGTGCAAGCTGTATAATGCAATCAATTAAAAACAAAATTATATCTATTCCCGCAGACATTTTTGTCAGTAAAAACGTCCCCATCCTATCTCTCTAAATGGGGAATTGGTCGTAGATCAGTTTGACAATCTTATCTATACATGATAATAATTCAACTGTTAAAAATCATTTTAAATTTTCTGAAATTGGAAAAAATTTGTAAAACTAGTTCTGGGCTCATTAACACTCAAAGTTTTTTTTACACATACCATTGTACTCAAGAAACTAATTCCGTCCACTTTAAACTTTAATGTACACTATAATAAGGTACTGAATAAAATTTACTTGTCAGTTAAATAATGTATTATATTTATACAATAACAATAATACAATATCCTAAACATAACAATAATACATTCTACATCAAAACAAAATACAATATAATGCATACAAATAATTATATGTTAACCATTAAACTTAATGCCTGTCACTTTTAAATTTTAAAACTCATTTAAATTTTTTTTTTAATAGTAATGAAATATAAAAAAAGAAGCAAAAGATGAATGTATTTAAGTCAAAATTTTAAAAAAAATAACATATTTATATATATAAACAAAAAATAATAATTTGGAATGTTACGTTAGTAGTAGTAAGAAGTAAGGTTTAAAGTGTATATAGCTATAAAATAAAAAAATTTTTTTTTTACAATTATTGATATTTATACCAACAATTGTTATTCTTAGTGTTATAACTAAACTAAATAACATAATTTAATTTGCACAAACATAAATACTGAAAAAATTTAATGAGCAACTTTATAAACCTATAGTTTTCATTTAAATAACATAACAAGGAATTAAGTGTACATTTTATGGGAACAGAAGTGCATCACAATTTTTGCCCTTAATACCTAGGTGTAACACTTGACAGTTTGCTCACATTTAAAAAACAGAGGAAACTATGTACGCATATTAATCTAGTGTAGAAACTGACAGGAACTAACTGGGGTGCAGATGCCATTACTCCAAGATGGCAATGGCACTGGTTTATTTCACAGCAGAGTATGCTGCTCCAATATGCGTAAATAGTGCTCTCACAACTAAAGTAAATACAACAAAATAGTGCAATGAGTATTTTTAGTGGAGTAGTAAGATCTACATCACTTCTGTGGTTACCAGTAACCGTGGTTAGTGACTTCCTTATGTTACTTATTGGATATAAATGCAGTGTCAACTGACGCTATAGAATGGTTAAGATGCCAGAGCATTCAACTTTAATTTTAGTTAAGTTTTAATTTAATTTAGTTATAGTTACCATGTTACTATTTGAAAAGTGTTGGTTAAATTAAAATGTCTAGTCGCTTAGTGATTCGACTAATATGATTTGATTTAATAAATTTGAATAAAAACAATGTCGGGTCTTCAACAAAGTCCTCCTCCAAAGTCTATTTGTAGCTTTTCTGATGATTCAGCATCTTCTCCCTTAGTAATATTGATCACTTGCTCTTTCTATAATATTAAAACCATAGGTACATAAAATAATTTCAATTGTAACTAATAATATAATACAATCTCTAAAAATAAGTAATTATATAACATACAGGTTCTACCAGCCATTTTTCAGCCAAGTTCTTGGCCAGTATTGAAAACTCAACATCCATGTGTTTTATAAAAGGATTGTTTAACATTTTTCTTATTTGCTCACCGTCACGATCAGTGTATGCTATTAATAAGTTGTCGAGCATATCAATCTAACATAGAAACAGAAATCATAATGTTACCATGATAGAAGTTTATTTATTATTTTACCTCAGACTGTTCACAATATTGTTCTCCATATTCTTGCAATACTTTTTTAGCAGCTACATTATCTTCTTTAGCCAATTGCAGTAAAAACAGTTCAACTGCTACTTTGCCCAAGTTGGATGACGGACCACCATCACAGGCCATCTCAAACTGTCGTTTTAATTCTTCTTCTGCTTCTTCGAACCTGAAAACAATAATATTATAAACTAAAATAATTATAAAGGTTTATCAATATTACCTTTTCAATTTGACCAACAGACGTGCAGCTTTATGTGTGGACTCCATTGATTGCCCAAAAGAATCTTCGGACTAAAAAAAAAAAATATTAAAAAATGTAAAAATTTGAATAAAATAGTATTTGTAATCCACAAAAGTGAGAGGGTTGGTATCTCATAAACTCACGTTTTATACCTTGAGAAAGACAAATTATTCAACAAAAACTATTCAATTAAACATATGTTAGTAATAAGCAATAGCACAAATGTATATAACTATTATAACTATATATATATAAGTATTTAACTTGTTAAACCTACCCCAGAAATATTAGATGCCTCTTTTAAAAGCTTTACAGCTGAATCTGGATCTGATTGCAACAACATATCTGCAGCTTTACATAACAACAACGATGCACTTCCAGCAGATCCCTGTTGCTGGTAATAGTGACAACCTTTTAATGCTAACATAGGTACATCGCTTAAGTCACCTATCTCCTTTGAAATAATAATTGCCTGGTCCAAACATCTAAGCAGAAACATTGCCAGTGTCAGAATAATAAAAAAAAAATTGTATTATAAAACTTACTTAGCAGCATAGAAAAAACTAATGATTGTACAGAATTAAGAAAAATTTTAAATTTAGTAATTAATGTAAATTATTGTTTTTTAAAATTTAACCTAGAAATTACATTTACGATTATAAACAAAGGATACGATCCATGTTGTAAATAGTTTTCTGAAGCTTTCAAAAAACATGTCTTGCTTTCTTTAAACGCTTTTCCAACTCTGAAGCATGTAGCTGAAACATGAATTACACATTTGTATTTCAAAATTATAATTTTTAGTATTGAGATAAATTGAATGGTAGAAAATCAAGCAAATACCTGCTTTTGCGTATTCATCAGCCGCAAGGTCGAAATCAGGTGCCCATTTCAGTAGAGACGTTTTGAGACTAAAAACAGAATACTAAGTTTATATTTGATCGAGGTAAATTTTTTTACAAAACAAAAATAATAAATTTGCTTTTACTGTTTCTTGGCTTTTTCCATACACTCTCTTGCCTCTTCGGTCTTATCCTTAGACATTATCGCGGCAATTTACAAACCGTAATGTGAATCGACAAGAACTAAATACTATGATATAAATATAGTATTTATAAGAACTAAAAATCTAATAACCCGACTAATCTAAAGCTATGTGAATAATAAATCATCAGAAAATGCACAGTGTACACACAAACCCAAAACGTACACCGTAAATAAGTATACTAATAGAGGCTAAACGGAACATGATAGTAGATTGCATGACTGCGCTGTTCCGCTGGACCCGTTGTACTACGCACATGCGCAGTAGAATTCCAAGTTGTGCGATCAGTTGTTGCGTTTTAAAAATTATTGTATGATAATGGATTAATAAGATTACATTTACATTACTATTTACAATTAATAACAAGTTACAACTGACAATAGACCAGACCTATTATGATTTATTCTATTATATATTTACTTCTTAATTATTATGAAAATTATGTATTTTTAATTTTTTTTTTTTTAATAATACATATATATTGTATAAATATGCGAATAAACATATTTTTTGTCGTCGGAAATAACATATTATATGAGGAATAACTAATTATTAGGTCTATGGGAATGAGGATAGCTGCTGTGAATTGATTAATATGTTTAATAGTGGCTGTGACTATCATAAATAAATATAAGAATGGATAAGCCACTCCTGAATTAAAATTGGAATGATTCTATTTTAGCTCCCACGTAAAGGTTTGGGTTTTTTTTTTTTATCAAAATGTATGTTTTTGAGTGTAATAATGTAAAAAAAAAAGATAAAACGAACTTTATTTGGAAGTCATGGGAGAAAATGTCATAAAGTTCGAGTTTTCCGTTTCGCGTATTTCTTAGTTAAAATTTTCATTTTCAAAAATGTGTTTATTAATGCTTAATCCATTAGTATAATCAAAACTTAACTATCGTTACTTGCTTTTATAGCTGTCCCTTCATAGGTTTCATAAACCTTAAAAATAGCAGTTTTGGAATTAATCAAAAATGGACATTTCTATAATTATTATTTTATCCGTGTGGTTTTCTTAAGACACGGGTTGTTATTGACGAAAATCAACAAAACAGTACCGATAATTATACACAGTTTAACACATAGTTAATAGCTTGAAAACACTCAAATATAGTTTATCAGCATCGAACATAATATTGTCGATTCTTTGAACTATAATGACACAATTGACCTGATTGCATCAAAAAAGCACGATAAAAAAAAATGTTTAAATAATAATATATATATATATATATATATATTATCAGTTGTATTATAATAATCTATGTTTCTTTTTTATTTAAAGTAAAAATATACTTATTATGTCATATTTATGTCATCGAGTTCGATAAAATAAAAATATTAATTAAATAAAATATTGTTTGTACCCAAGTAGGAACCTACTCATTGTGTGTCTAATATAAAAATACAAATTTTATTTTATTAGTTTATATTACCTATAGAGGTACAAATTTAGATTTCTAACGTCAAAATCCGTCAGAAAATAAAATATATATGGGGCCCAGCAAAATTCTGCATCGGGCCCCGAAATCTATCGGTCCGGCACTGTTGTCATCGTTAAAACGACATCAATCGCAGATATTTATGATCCAATGCAAAACAGATGGCCTGTTGTTTATGCCGATATTAAATATTTTGCAAGAGCTGGAGCTTATTACCAAAAATAACACCTTAAAATGTGCTAAAGGATCCTTTTGTAAGTTGTGTTCGTCGATTACAAGTTCTGGTGATGGTTTTGTTTGACTATGCAGAGAATATTATACCAATGACCATAAACAATAGTTAAATGCAATGTTCCTCGATCAATTCGAAAGTAAACATTTCTTTTTCTTAATCGCACTTATCCATACATAAACTTGTGACGTTTGGTTATTTGTGGACCGTAAAGGTGTCCCTTGAATTTATTTCACATCAGCTAAATATGACTAATCAGTCGTGAGTCGATTGGGCATCCTTCTGTCGAGAAGTCGTATTCAACGGCATGATTCTTTGGCGCCAAAAACTCGGTAAGCGGAAAATTACTCAATTTTTTCAAAATATTCTCTTTACGTGTGGGCGGCGAATGAAAAGTAGTAGAAATAGATGAATCGAAATTCGGTAGACGGAAATACACATAGGGAACATCGCGTTGAAGGCTAATGGGTATTTGGTGGAGGTTAACCGGACACGGATCGGTATTTCCTAGTACCCGTGGAGAAACTACGCGACAAATACACGTTGTTAATAATTTTGGATTTTTCCGGGAACTGTAATCATTAGTGATCGTTGGAAAGTAAGCTCAACAAAAGATGTATGTTTAAACGCTTTTTCCCTAACAAAACATCATTTCAAACGTTTCAGAGTTATGACTGTTTGAAGAATGAAAGTTCTAGTCATTTAACCGTAAACCATTCAATCCGATTTAAATACGTAGAAACTGGCGCGCACACAAATAACGTCGACGGGAGTGGCAGCCAATTTAACTCCGCGAGATGTTTTTTTTCGTTTGAAATCTAGCGCCGTATCTTGGTTATTTTTCAACGTACGCTTGTGTAATCTCCACTATTATACATAGGTCTATTAGGGGCACTTCATAATATTAAAAGTACCCCCCCCTTCTGATTTTTGGATCAAGTATATCTCGGCGGGATTTAGTGATAGGAGAGCGGTTTTAACGCCAACAAATTTGGCTTCGTACTCCACACAAGCCCTCTTCATAGTTTGACTCCGTAAAATCCTTCCCAAGGAACTAGTCTGAAATTCGTCCAATCACCATCAAACTTTGGATATGGTCCCTAGATCACCTATAAACTATCCTCATACAATTTAATGTCGATTGGAATGGATTGAAAAAAGGAATTTTGCTCCTAAGTACCTATAGTTGGTGTGTTACTTATATTTAACGAAGTTATCCTCCCCACCGAATTTCAAGAAATTTCTGATATATAATATTTCCAAAACTAACATAACGTACATGGACGGTTATCAATAAATATATTACTAAACAAATTGCGTACCCCTCTTTGACAATAAGTTATTTTAATTACCTACTATTTTGGATGTACCTAGAGACTAAGAAATACACAAAACAGAAAACCCAAACTTTATGAAGTTTTCCCCTGATAACTTCTAAACGAATTTTGTCCCACTTTTTTTTTACATTTTTAATATGTACGCGAAAACACACATTTTGAAAAAAAAAACCTTAAAAAATTGTCGACACGAATTAAACTAAAATTATGCCAAAGACCTGTACAATTTTTATATCTGTTACATTATTTATGGTATAGCTTCAAATATCATTAAATATTAATCTATCTTATTTTTTAAGATAAAAATCCTATTTTTAAAATTATAGTCTCAAATTGTACACTTCCACGTTGCTTCTTAGTTACAGATCTTGGTATATTTTTCGATTTCAGACTTATATTCCACCATCATATAATCTCCATAAAAAATAAATCTTTTTTTATGTTTTGTTTAATTAAACGCAATTGTTCAACGACCCGATAAACTTTTAAATGTTTTTGTACGCCGCTTTTTAGATCTCAATTGAAATACACTTCGATTACATTGGAATAATATGGACCACTCAAAGATAATTGAAGGTGTCCAAAATAACATTATTAAATACATTTGTTTTAATTATAGAAAGGCCTCCACATTTGGGTTACAATAATATTGTTAATTTTTAAAATTTAAAATCTCTTCAATATAGAAGAAATAATTATTAATTAATAGTATTCATGATGATTCATTTTTTAGATTAAATTTAAGATATATACTCGCAACATAGGCGATGCTTGTTTATTTTATGTTCCATTTTATTCATGGAATTACATGTAATCATTCCCAAATTTATATATTGTTTTCTACTGATAATATATTTAATCGTTAAATAGATTTTTAATGTAAAACCTCTAGTTATTGTTTGACTTTTATGTTGTTTTTTTCTCTCTTAAAAAATGAATTATAACATCATTGTTACCTATATCAGGTGCGTCCATTAGGGGAGTGGCGGGGGGGGGGGTGATCGTCTGAAGTGGATAACAATAATGTTATAATAATTTTTTTAAGAGAGAAAAAAAATTATGTTCTTTTTTGTTGTACAAATTATCCATAATTCTTAAGTATAAATGAAACTGGTTCTAAATGCCATAAAGATGATTCTGGATCTTGGAAATACTTTTATTGAAACAAGAATGAAACAATTCTCAATTATAAATTTCAATAAATATTCTCTCAAGGGTGAAATAGATTTATAGAAAACTAAGTGGAAATAATCAATTTTCAAAGATATAATAAAATAATATATTTTTAGAATCAAAATTGAAAGTGATTACATTAATTTAAATTTTAAATTCTGACAGTGGTAAAGAATGTACCTAATGGATTTACAATTTTTTTTTTCTTACTGTGACAAAAATGTCAACCAGAATTCTTACTTCAATATGTAAGTGCACCTTTTTTAAAAGAAAATATTGCCATATTGAATAAATGGTACTTAAAGAAGGTCATTTTTTTGGATTTTCCAAGCAGTTTTTATAATATCAGAAGAACCCAGGATAAAACGTAAGAAAAACTGGACAATTTGAAAAAATGCTTTTATTTTTTTCAATTTTATTTTGTTTTGTTGTAATTCAGTTAAAAATATTCGAAAACTTGAAATTTGGACAGTAACTAATAATTGCCTTTTTTTGAAGTGGTAAAATTTTTGAACAATTTAAAGATATTTTAATTATGCCAGTTTTGTACGAAATTTTAATTCGGTAGGTGGATAAAATTGTTAGACCAAACAGAAATGCCTAATTCATGCAATCGACAAAATAACTCTACTGATTTCCTGAAATCAGTAGACAAGTTTCCGAATTCATGAAATTGGCGTAACATCTAAATAAATTACCATTTATAAAATATACAGAATTAATAATAATTAATATTTATAAGTTATTATAATTATTAATAATAAGTAGTATCTTTTCAGTAATCACTATTATATGATTTGATTATCTATTATCCTAAAATCAAGTTCAATTTATTTATCATAAAATATTTTATTTTGCATCTATTACTTAAGACCGGATGACGTAACAGTCATGCAAAGTAAACTGTCGCTGTCATACAATATTTGGCCATGCCAAAGATAAAACAAAATTAAATATTGTTTATGCTAACTAAAGTTATACTTAAATTAATTATTATCCAATTTGTATATTTATCCAAATATGTTATTTTTAAGATTAAATCTTGGAAACCATAATGTTCAGAGTTTTAGTAGTCCCAAAGTATAAAGATTATATTTTGTTGATGCTTAAAATAATCAAATTTATTTTCCCAAATTTCTAAAACTTGCCTTTCGGACTATTCAAAAAATTAAAACCGACATACCTACCCGCTACACATCTTGTAGTACTCCACCTATAAATCCTAAATATAACGCATCAAAATACACCTCAGGTTTAAAATAAAAGCTTTAGATAATAATTCAAAAACGAAAATTAATTTTTTAATTCCACTAAAATGTTTACGAAAATATATTTAAATTTGAATGAAAATTGTAACAGAATAATAATAATTAAATCAAATGCATAAATAGGAAAAAAAATGTTATTTATTGAACTGCACAACAGCGTATTTTCCACTGACTTGCCAATAGTTTGAAGAATACAAATAGTTATTGTCATTATCATTTTCTTCAATATTGTTTTCATAACCAGGACTAAGGCCGCATACACAGTCACATTTTAGTGTACGTAAAGCAACAATTGATGTTGGCTGAAATCCCCGTAAAGCATCCTTAAATGTAGTCGATGGTAGCCAATTAATATCCCCTATTAGTTTTCTATAATTTAAATCACCTTAAAAACAAAAATTAACATTATTGAAATAGTAAAGCGATAAAATATTATTGAATCTAATACAAGTGGCTAATGGTAATATTATAATAGGTATGTGAAATTAATTTTTCAAACAATATTTTATATTTTATTTAGTAAGGTTGATCAAATCATATATTATATTATCATATAAAATATGAAGTCAAAATGTTATAAATAAAACAATAAAAACATAAATAAATTATAATGAAATAATGAATATATTATAAATGGTAATTAATAATATAGGGAAAATATTGCCATTATAATATAAGGTTAAAGTTTAATAAATTAAAAACTATTATAATTAAATGTTCCTGATAATTCAAATAATATACTGAGTCGTATTTATACATTACCTTTAAATATTAATAATTGGGACTTAGATAATTTTTTGTACAACTCAATATCTTTAGTAACCATTTTGGAATAATCGTAAGGCAAAGTCCAAAATTCCTCACATTCAACAACAAATTTACCTGTATATATATAATACAAATTTATCATTAATATTTAGGAAACTTTTGTCAAAAAATGATATGTAGGTAATAATAATACTTTACCAGCTTTGTAAAGAATATTCCACCTATTTCCAATTGTTTGAAGGACTTTTGAAGTACATTCTTTTTCTAAACGATTTAAAAAATTGCTATAATCTAGTTTTGTGACATCCGATACATACCAAGGTATAGATTTTACATGGAAAACCACAACATCTGCTAATCCATAGGTAATAAAAAAATCCGCCAAGCACAAATCAGTAAAAAGTTCATAAGCTGAATTATCCATAATAATATCTAAAAATATTTTAAAACAGAAATAAAGTTATAAAATGTATTTAATCACAAAATTATAATTTTTGATTATAAGTAGATTTTGAGAACTAATAATTAATTTACGAAATTTCTTTTTTAAAACAGTAAATGCATACTAAATTTGTATTAGGTATTCACTACTTTAGTAAATATTTGTACAATATCAAAACATGCATTTAGTAATATTGCATTCAGTTTTATAATTAAAATCATATTTAGGAACTTTGGGTTGATAGATGGACCATTAGATTCGTCCATGAATTAAGCTTCTCGTATAAAGACAAATAAATGGATGATAGACTATATAGTCTATAGATCATTTATAGTCTATATATAATTTTATTAAATACTTTGCACGATGGGTGGGCCATTGTTGTAGGTGAAAAATTGAGAAGGTAGAATATAGAGGGGAATTTAATGTATATCTGTATGTAATGATTAATCATTGTTAATGAAAAATAATTCCGAATGGAGTTCAGTTATACAGGTTTTGAAAGGCTATAATATTTAAGATTTTAGTAAAAAATTTGATATTCAAATTGTATAAAAAAAATTATACATTACAATATTTTTTTTTTTTCTGAGCACAAAATGAACCTCCTGTTAAATTTTCAAGTATTTCTGTTTGATTTAATAACTATATCCACAAAGTACCTACCAAATTACATAAAAACTCACAAACTTAAAATGTCCATATCAATAGTCCAAAAAGGACTCAAATGCTTTGAAAATTGTATCAAGTCTATAAAAGGCAAGTATAAGTTTTCTATCCAAAATTACCTATTATTGTGCAGCAGTAAATCCCATACTTTATACTATATAATATGATATATTATTAGGGAGTGAGGCGACGCCCGTAACACCACCTAAATAAAATTTCCTGTTAGAAAAGGTGCTAAACTTGAAAATCGGAGCAAGATTTTTGGTAGAAAAATAACAAATCAATAAATAAACATCATAAAACCAATAAATTCCTCGCTACACCCTGAATTTAAAATTAGTTGGTGAATATAAATATTTCAAATATTTCTATTGAGTTTTTCCAGCAAATTAAATATACCTACTATTTGAGACAAAATTTAATTAAATTAAATAAATAAATACAAATGAGCTTGAGTAATTTAAAACAGTAAATTCAAACTTAAAATTCAGTTAAATAGTCAATATTATTTTCCTATAACCTATAAACACATAATATAATGTTATTATTCACCAATTCTCTTTGGCGCATTATTATGGGGAACATTTAGTGTGTTCCAAATATCATCAATGTCGTTGGCCAAAATATATTTGTCTAATGATACAATAGCTTCTAATGGATCTTCACTAAAATTTGTTGACTTGTTCCGAATGTTTAAAGATAAATCAAATCTATTACCCCACAAACTAATCTGCAAAAGATAAACTATCAGTGAACTTTTTAACGACTATATTAGAAAGAACCTAAATAAATAAATAATTTTTGTACACATCAACAGTAGCATAATAAACTTACTTAATGATAATGATAATGGTAATGAGTAGAATAATTATATACATTTAATAAAATAATATATTATTTTAACATAAGCAATTGTGAAAACAAAAAATACAAAATATATTTTATATACCTTTATCATTTGCTCAAAATATAATTTTAATTTGGTGGTATTGACTTCATCTTTATTGTGTCGTGTAAGTAAAAATTTAGCTATGGCTATCATAGTATTTTCCGATTCACCAAAAGCTTTATCCTTCAATTGTTTAAAAAGATCATAATTTTGCATATTTTTCCTGTTAGCAGAAATAATATTTTATTTTTAATCTTAGAATAGACATTATGGTAACATACGTATTTTCAATTGCCTCTTGTATTCTCATATACATATAGTTTTCTGCAAAAAGCCACTCAGTCTCAAACCATGTACCAGTTTTGTTTGTATTAAATTTTTCATCTAATATTTCATTCCACATTATTGATAATTTAGACGTTCCATCAATTTTTCGCAAGGATTCATTGGTTAATATATCAGTAAGTAAAATTTTTAATTTTTCCACAACTTGGTCCCTTTCTGTTTGAGCAAACTGTAAATGTAAAATTAACTAAAGTAATTTGTATTTATTTGTAAAAAAAAATAAAAATAAAATGTTAACAGGAAGTTTAAAATGTCAATTGCAATATTATACAGACTAGAAAATTATTTAAAGTGTATAATAGCAAAATACCAAAATGAATTTACAAAGAGGAAGTTAACATTGACCATATGTTTTGTTTTATAATTCTTACAGGACTTTCAATAGGATCTGTTTTCAATAAATTAATTACTACAGAAAATATATCCGGCATTCTACGCAATAGTGTATGATAACCAAAACTTCTGAAAAAGAAAAAAAAGAAAATCATTAAAAATTGCATTGTTTATTTTGTCTATAGCATTAGTAGATATTGGATAAGTATAACAGTGATTTCAAATAAAACTGATTTAATTCATTTAAATGAGATGCACAATAATAATACAGTGAAACCTCTATATAGTAGACAGCCATGGAGAATTAAAAAAGGTCCACTATAGGGAGTTGTCCACTGTTGAGAAAACCTCTACACTGTGGACATTAACTAGAAATCATAAAACGTCCATTATAGGGAGACGCTACAGAGAATTGATTATAGATAAACATACATATTAAAATTGGTATTATTTATTATAATTTATAAAAAAATGTATTATTATTATACTATAATATATTAATTGTTTATTATAATATTATTAATATTAAGTTTAATTTGTATTTATTATATATATGTAGGTATATGTATTAAAAATGAGTATAAAAATGTTAAATGTTTATGTACAATTAAAAAAAATCTGTATTTTTTTTCTGTGTACATTTTTGTAGTACACAACTGATGAACACAACCAAACCATTTGTTTATATATTGTCATTTATCAAATAGGAAAATCAATAAAAGGACGTTATAACCACCAGCATCTTATATTTCAGTCTAACAACCAGGTAAATGCAAAAACAATGCTTATGTAGAATAAGTAAAACTAGTTAAATTTTGAAGAGAATGGCATGGGGTTTTTGTATTATTCCAAATATACAGCTCGATATAATAGATACAAAAATCTTTTTTTTTTTGTTTTTAAATAACTTTAACTTTTTTAATAGTTCACAATTAAAAAACATCTCTGATGTTCTCTTTAAAATACTGTTCCCTTTAAATTGTATGTGTACTTTTCCTCTATAATCAAAATTAAGCTGGTTTTACTTATTCTGCGTAAGCATTATTTTTACATGTTATCCGGTTGTTGGGCTGAGGTCTGAAACAGTAAATGCGGGTATATACTATCCTCTTAGGGTAAGATAATATATGAATAAAATATGTAAAAAATAAATATGTATAGTATTTTTATTCATGAAACATTTTCAGTATGTACATGTATTGTGTCCATTTATGAGAGGCAATTTTTAATTTTGGTACCAGTTTTTAGTATCCATGTCCACCATCAGGAGTGTCCACTATTAACAGGTTATAACTACTATTATGGACACACATTTTTGACGGGGAATTTAAGTGTTCACTATTGGGAAGGATCCACTATTGAGAGATATTCATTAATAGAGGTTTCACAGAAAAAAATTATCAGTTTTAAAAGCTTTAGGTAGAGCATTATTATAGTTATATGGGCACATTTATAGTGCATTACTTTAAGTTACTCAATGAAGTCTTCTTTTCAAAAGATAACATATATCGCATATTAAGTAAACCCTAATTAAAATACTACTCACTTGGTGTACTTTCCCATTAATGGTTCATTAATGGGGGTGTTTTGGTCCAAAAGTTGATTGGAAATGGAGATCGTTTTGTTGGTAGTGCCTAAACAAATGCAAATATAACATGTTAAATTTATTATTATAAACGCATATAAATATGAACCCCGCATTTTTTTAATGAAAATCAGATATTGATGAACACCAACAGCAGTTCTTATAATTCTTACCAAATAGTTGCTCGGTGTGTGTCATTTTCGTATAATTATCTCTGAATAATAATTGCCTGTCTAATTATAATTGAAGTTCAATAGTGATTTAAACATAATAGTGGACGATTTTATTTTTTTAATAGTAAGTAATAATTATAATATAATCGTCCATTGAACAAGGACGTCGATAAAAAATCTCGAACATATGATATTACCACAATATTCTGTGATATTATAATCTGTGAACTTAAGATTATAGACTTATATATACATAATACATTATACATCAATGTATAATTATAGAACATGCATTCTATAAACCTTGCCGTGAGTTTTGATCTATGATTAAATGATTGGGTGTTATAATTTATTATCTATGTTTATATTTCATGTTTTTGCAATCTCTATTTGGCGCCACACATTTTAAAAATAAGGAGACGCCAAACATCATTTCATTCGAGTAACCTCAAAATCTTTATAACGTCTTTGTACTTAATCGTGTGTTACGCATGCGCATTATAGTTCGTCGGCCGTTCGCACTTTTTCTCCTCGCCATCAAGTGACGGTGTCTTTTTTTTTTAAACCACGTTGGAAATTTTTTCCTCTGTCCATATTTTATTTATCCAGTATATAGTTTGCTAGTTATTCGGATTAAATAGTTTCGTTTTATTTGCTAAATAACACATTATGGCTGTTGGTAAAAACAAGGGACTGTCTAAAGGCGGCAAGAAGGGCCTGAAAAAGAAGATGTAAGTATACAATGAGTTGATGTAAGCTACTTGTATGTTTGCTTAACTACATTATTTCGATATTTTCAACACGTTGTATTTTGCGTTTAGCATTGATCCTTTCACACGAAAGGATTGGTATAATGTCCGTGCTCCGTGCATGTTCACAAACCGTGATATTGGTAAAACACTGGTCAACCGTACACAGGGAACAAGTGAGTGATTATAGTTAACTATAAAATAATTATAATATTTATTAATATTGAATCATTTTCTTTAAAACTACGTTTAAAAAATAATAATAACATTATCTTTCATAAAAAATCTCAAAATAGTTTATTGAAAATGTGATTGTTTGATAATAGATAATTTGGAATACCTAATTGAAAATAATTGGTAGGGTCTTAAATATTGTTAAATCTCTTTATATAAAGGTTGTTTACATGTTTTATATTATTGATATTCATTTTAGAATAATGAACATATAAAGTGTTTAAGTCTTACAATATATCGTATATCTTAAAACAAACTTGTATGTTTATAGATAGATATAAATTTTGAATTGAGAATACCTTTTGATCTTTTGTGTGTATGAATAATTAGTTTAAAGAATTAAAACTAATTTATTTTACGGCCCAATCTCATTTTTCAAATTTTATTTTTCCAAAATGTGTGTTTTTAAATGCCCACTTTTAAAGTTTTTATATACAAACCTTTTAAAAATAGAATTTTTGGAATTAATCTAAAATGTAATCAAAATCATTTTTGTTTATTATTACTTTTAGAAGTAATGCCAGAATCTAGTTTAATTTTAGAGTTGCTAATGTTCTAACGCGTGTTTTGCTATAGTAACTTTGATAATTTTAACTAGAAATAACCCTTGATTTATTGTACTAAACCATGTCAGATAGAACACAAAGTATCATTAATGCCGTTAATATAAATAAGTAGGTACTTATTTCAGAATTAAGATCAGTAACCATACTTAATGTTTTTTTATCCGATAGCTAACTGCTGTCACATGTCATACCTAATTATTATTATAATCTACATCTGTTTGCATCATTAGCACATCATGTTTGAACGTCTGGCAGGGTCACACAAACATTCTGCACTTCTAAATCTGTAAACCAGATTAGGTGTTACTCAACGTTCTGTATTGTTTATAGACCTTACAACTAACTATTTAAACCTCTTCAACTGACAGAAATATCAATTACTACAATAATAATAATAAAAAAATGTATTCATTTTTTACCATATTTTGAATTAATTCTAAAAATGCTATATTTCAAGGTTTATGAAAAAGCTTTAAAAGAAAATATGATGGGTAAGTTATGGTTATAACTATAGATTAAGCATTAAAAAAACATTTTTGAAGATGTTAAATTCTAACTAAGAAGTACGCGAAACAGAAAACAGATAAGTTTTATGAGGTTTTCCTCCATAACTTCCAAATGAAGTCTGTCAAACTTTTTTTTCATTCTCAATGTACACGCAAAAAACACATTTTGAAAAAAAAAAATATTTTAAAACCTAGTTTGGGCTGTCTCAATCCCTGTATTTCTTATTAGACACAATGATCAATCAGATAAGATTGTCTCTTGATGTATTCAATGATCAGTTTAGTGTTACACCAGATTAAAAACTGTATGAAGAATACTCAGATTATTAATTGCTTTGTTTATAATTACCTATGTTAAACCTAGAATTTTAAGATGTAATTTTATTGATATTTGCTAACCTTATTCTACATACTGTATTTTACTTGGGAGGATTTCTGTATTTCCCAGGTTGCCATCTGAATTATACCTATCAAAAATCTATTATAAAGCTCAAATTGATAATGAAGTATTTTTGTATGGTTGCTAACCCACTGTAATCAGTTTCAACAAAGATATTAGTTTAATACTTAACTTGTAGCTGATAACTTATTTTCGGCTATCTAAAAAAATGTAATACATTTTTTACCAGTAACTTTTAATTAATTGATAACATAAATCAAAAAGGAGATAACACGCTGGTTTCAAAAAGGTTCAGTAAAAAGCTTAATAATTTTTGAAGGGATCATAAAACGGTTTACCATTTATTCTAGATAATGAACTCATTTCCGCATAGCATTTTATTATATAAGACAGTGGTTCTCAACTTTTTTAGTTGTATGGTTCACCAATTTATGTAATTATCTCACTAAGCTTATATACAGGTAAAAAATAAATATGTATATATGTGTGTATGTGTAATTTGTTATGTAATACTGGTTTTACTTATTTTGTTGTTTTTTTTTTTTTATTATTATTGTATAGAAATTGCATCTGAAGGTCTAAAACACCGTGTTTTTGAAGTATCTCTTGCTGATTTGCAAGAAGACGATGGAGCCGAAAGGAGTTTCCGTAAATTTAAGTTAATCGCTGAAGATGTTAAAGGCCGAAATGTCTTAACAAATTTCCATGGAATGGACCTTACTACTGACAAATTGCGTTCAATGGTAAAGAAATGGCAAACACTCATTGAAGCTAACGTTGATGTGAAGACCACTGATGGATACTTATTACGTGTATTCTGTATTGGATTTACATCCAAGGATCAATTGTCCGCAAGGAAAACGTGTTATGCTCAGCATACTCAGGTAAAACAATATTTTTAACACTTATGATTTGTTGTACAAATATTTAATATTTTTAGTTTGTGTACTTATAACTATGTATATATTATTATATCTAGGTGAGAGCCATTAGGAAAAAGATGGTAGAAACTATTTCCGAAGAAATAGTAAAATCTGACTTGAAAGAAGTAGTAAACAAACTACGACCTGACTCGATTGCTAAAGAAATTGAAAAGAAATGCCAAAACATTTATCCATTACACGATGTTTTCATTCGCAAGGTATTTAAGAATGAATTTCAAATTTGACAGTTTTTATAAAAGTTGACCATTTTATTTATTTAGGTTAAAGTTTTGAAGAAACCGCGTATGGATATTGGTAAACTGATGGAATTCCATAGTGATGAAGGTGTGACCACAGTTATTGACGAAGAAACAGGTGTACAAGTAGACAGGCCTGAAGGTTACGAGCCTCCAGTTCAAGAATCTGTTTAATTTGTGGATTTTTATAAATATAACATTGAGTTCTATTCTATTGTTTTGTTCTATTATTTTCTCTATTTGACTGATACCGGGTTTACTAAACAATAATTGAATGATGTAATATATCATTTTTAATTTAAACTATGCAAAATGGATGGTCTTTGGGTTGATATTAAAACATTACTACTATTCTAATAGTTCAACTTACATTCTTTCCAAATATTGTATATCAGTTATAAAAATGTCATAAATTGACTAACGATTTAAAAACTATAACATTGAATAAACTTATGTTCCCAGCAGTTAAAAGACAAGAAATGTTCAAGGTCCAGTGCCAGCTAACCAGCTGGCAATGGTAGTTAATAGAGCAAGCTCTTATATTTTGATTTATTTCCCTGTCCAGTTGTCTGATTGGGATTTTTTTTCTAGTACTATTTTCCAAAACTAATCATTTACCAATTGAATAGATAAGGCGGCTTTCAAAAGGTATTATATTAAAAAAATATGGTTACTGAATAGGTATTTTGTACTTTCCCAAATTATTAGGTAACTATAAACTTCTTAAACTCAGTACCTATCGTTTTACAAATATGTAAGTACCTAGTTAAATTTCATTTGATCAATTGAATGCAAAAATTTCGAATTGTTTCTAAAAGAATGAATATGTACCAATACTACCATATTGTATTTTACTGAATAAGATTAATAGGTTTGGTGAGGTGGGTATATTAGTAAATATTCAATAGATTACAATAAGTAAAACGTAGATTTGTATGTAAAAACAGTTTTTTATTGGATATAATTGGTTATATTTATGTATAAAGCACAACTCAACTATACTGGAGCAGTAAGATATGCCCACAATTCATATAGTAACTACTTACCAAAAATAAAAATAATTGTTTTTCAGGTAAATAAATATTTTTAAATGGTTAAATAAATAATATAAATCCTGAATAGTTATTAATACTTACATTAAGATTTTTAATATATTAAATATGTAATAAAGTACAGTATATCGGAACAATTAGGGTCATGGAAGACGGAGGTTAATGTGGTTCTGGGTCAATCTTTTGTATTTTTCTTATTTTGAATGATAACAAATAAACTAATAATGATAAGAAATATTTTAATCGTTTTTTGTAAAATGAGAGATACTTAAATCATAATTACAAATATGATTATTTTATATTTGTACCTATTTTATTAATAGTCCGTGGCCGTGGCTCTATTCATTTGAGGAATTCGGAGAAAATATCAATGTGTTACTAGATTAATTCACCTTGGATGTTACAATATCATATATGTTTACATTTTTTTAACAAATCTTTAAAAATTCTGCGGTGGTTAGGGTTTCTATATATTGGTAGGTACCTACTTAATAATAATTTGTATTCGTTTTTTTTTGTCTACCTTTAAATGTGTAGGTTCGTACTTAATTATGACTTTAAAAAAAAGACATACTTCCCACGATAGGTGGACCTATTTTGTAGTTGAAAATTTAAGAAGGTTGGATTACAAAAGGGAATTTAATGTTTATCTGTAAGCAAAGATTTAAAACATTTCTTATCAACAAATAACCTATCGAAAGTATCATCCAGATAAAATTTCTTTTCAAAAAAGAACAATTGGAGCAAAATGTCTGATAGAAAAGTTTTACTCAAAAAAAAAAATACATTGTAAAATCAATACATTCCTCGCTCTACTCAGAATCCAAAATATACCTATCTGACTATTGTTTGAAAATTGTATTATTAATTCAATGATAGTAAAGTTTGTGAAAAAAATAAAATATATTTTTAAAAAAATTGGTTGTTTTTATTTATATTGTTGAAAGAAAGTACTTATTAGTTATTATTAATTAAGTGACTGATTTTATAATTTTATTTTAAATTGTGTTTCTTTTCTTTAATTTTTTATCTATGTGAACTATTTTTCACTGAACAATACATTTCATAAGTTCCCCCTATTTGGTATATAATATTTCATAAAACGTTGTTTTCATTGTTAAATTATCAATTTAACATAAAGAAATTTAATGTATATTAGATAACATTATAATCATTTATTTTATTGACTCTATTCATTATTTACCTTAGGGACAGGGCGAATAAATTTATAGAGCAAAATGATCAAGTGATTCTTTATTCACCGCATATTGGGTATGAATAGTGTCACTTTTTTGAAAAAATATATTTTAAAAACTAGCAAAGTGAATATGTTTTTATAGTTAATAATATCCAGACATTTTACCTTTCATTATAAAAATAAAAATAAACTTAATAAACTTATTAGCAAAAAACCTCAGAAATTAACCTAAATCACCCCGAAACATAGTAAATCATTTTTTAAATTTTAAAATCTAAGCAAAATTCATAATTATTTGTTGACATATATCATATTTCAATATCATTTTTTAACCGACCTAAATTGTACCTAATTTAATCTACGTGGTTGACTGTAAGTTGTAATTGATTGTAAAAAAGTGTAGCATAATATACCTATAGTCAATTTTTTTTACAAGCTTCAAATTTTGACGAAAATCATAAAAATTACAATATTTCCAAATATTTTTAATTGAACTTTGGTCAGAAACATATGTATTTTATTACCAATTTTTTATTGTCGCGTATAAGTATAAACTAAATAACGTTGTGTATATCTATATATCTTACCTTTCCTAGTTTCGACTACAATAGTGAAGCTCCCATCAGCTGTATGCCTGAATCAGCTCTTTTTTCTAATATATATATATATATATATATATATATATATGTATATATATTATGTATAACATATTAATAATAATATAATTATATAAGTACGTAATGACAAAGTTTTTCTCCCTCCAATTTTTTTCGAAGAGAAAATGCTTAAGTCAGTAATTTAATTGATTAAAACAATTTTGAACACCACTCCAAAATTATTTCCAACTACGGGTTTGTAGACGTTGAAATTAAATATAACCTGTTTAAAAAATAATTTCCCGGCCTGATTTTTTCTGCCACGCCGTTTAGCTATTACTTAATTTAAATTATTTTCAATTAATTAAAAATTTCAATGAAGTTAGAAACTGTTGAAAACGCATTCAATAGTATTTATTGGTAGGGTTTTTTGTAAACAACATAATATTACAATTTTAATTATTGTGATTTTATCACAACGGTTGCCCATTTATTATCAATCATCTCTAATCAGTAATTGATGGTTCAACATCTTATTATTATGTAGTTATATGGATTTCAATAATGAGTGTAATATAATTTTTGACTATAAATATCTTAAATATATTAAAATTTTAGTCCGAACGTTAATGTTTTATTTAACTCTGTTAAAAATTTAAAATGCCTACGCGTTGTGCAATTTTTGGATGTTCCAATAAAACGTCAAACAAAAATATTTCATTTTATCGTTTTCCGAAATTGAAAATTAATGCAGCATCAGATCTGAAAATGAAAATGAAGAGGCAAAGAAATGCTTGGTTGAAATCATTACGCAGACATGATAATGTAGCCAATACAAATATTAACTATATGCGTGTGTGTTCTATTCATTTCAAATCTGGTAAATAATAAACTACATATCTATTATTTTTTTAACTTAAGAATTGCATTTTATACTGTTTTATTTTTTTCTTTGTCTACTGATATTACCTTTTTTATTTATTTTAAAGGTAAACCAGCATCATATCATAATGAAAACGACCCAGATTGGTGTCCAACATTAAACATGGATTTTAATGTTTCTAGTGGTAAGACTATATTATTATACATTTATATCAATATTACAATACAATGTAGTGGTGAATTGAATGACGGTTTTTTTGGAACTATATAGTGTGTAATTTTATTATACATTCTCAACGAGTAACAAGATAAGACCTACTCAATCCATTTAATGTTTTAGGTAATAGAATAATCACAACATAGTAACATATGTATTACTTCTGATGATGTTCATGTTTCTAATCATACATCATCAATTTTGTTAAAATATGTTTGCCATTAAGTTTTAATTGCTTTAAGGTAATTATGATTAACATCCAAATCAATATTTTCAATTGTATTAGTGTTTCCAATACATTTTTGTATTTCATAATTGAAAATAATCATCAGTTTAGGTAGGTATCTATATTAGATTATGGTTTAAAAATATGGATTTTGATGTATATTGATCGAAAATCAATAAACCAAAGACTAGCACGAGTTAATTTAGTTAGTTAATTAATACTAGTTATTCGATCATTATTTTAGATGACGTTTTCAAGGCAAGGCGCCATCGCCGAATGTTAGTGAAACACCGATTCGATACAATCGGATGTCCGGTATACCTATATTACGCATACACATAACGGTTATCATAATTAATTACATAGGATAATAAATACAAAAAAATATCCAAATAGTGAAAGATAATTGCATGATAGAGTGAGGAGAAGATACGCCATATTGTTTGATTTCGATGGTAATATTTTTCCTCCGCGTTCAAGACCCAGTGCAGCCATACCGTCGACGTTAAACATACCGTGCTTACGTTACAAACGTTTTAATCACAATTTATCTAAGATATATCTTAGTCCGGACTCCGGGGTTACAATAATTCGAGTTGCGTCGTGAATTCGTGACGTTGTCCACGACCGTTGGCATCGTGACGTTTTACGCGTTTATTTTTTATTCCAAGATTTTTTTGTTTTTTTTTTTATTTTATTCCCATTTCAAATTTTCCAATTCAATTTCAAATCTTGCACCAACGTTTTAAATATTTCATCCAAATTGTTCGACGAAAACGCGTATCCGAATTTTTGTAAACACCATTCGAGACTGCGATTGATATTGGTGGTGAATAATATATTATTACCACGTACATCTAGCCAGAATACTAAGGTAAATGTGAATTTTTGAGTGTAACAAAAACGAAGCGAGAGAGTGAGTGTATTTATGAGAGAGAAATTGATAGAGCAAGAAATTCAAATACCGTCATGGAGGAAAAAACTTGTTTTTATAAAATCCTATACCATGTACGACGAGTACGAATGATGTGATTTTTCGCTCGTCAAATAATTTCATAATTTTACTTGATTTTCCATTTCCTCGACATAACACGATTATACGATCTTATCGAATTTTGTCCGTTACATTAGGTTCCGCCCGTAGATGATCTATTTCGCACTCTTAGTCTGTTGATTGCGCGTTCCTTTTATTTTACGTTTAATGTTTTAGAAAACGACATGGCTAACGATAATCCAGAAGATTTGAAAGATTGCAAACGACCAGGCCCATCTGCGAATCCTGAACCGATGGCAACAGACATCAATGATCTAATTCAGGAAAATGGTAAGCATTTGTCACCTATCTGAAAACATTTTATATTGTTTCGAATCATCCAATTTTTGTTTTTTAAATTCAAGGTACATGACTTAGAATTAATAGTTTAAAATTTAATAACAACCTGTTCGAATTGGACATAATATAATAATAATAACTATTCTTATTAATTTATTGATGCCTCAACTGTCAAACAAGTTGTCAAGGTTCATTATAAGGTCATTTTTAAATATAAAATTAAATTTTTCTGAAGTCTTTACCCTTTAAATTGTAGATTGTTCATAATAGGTAATCTAATATCTACAATATTTTTTTTTTTTAGCTGAAAAAATTAGAGTCGGACGTGATTATCAAGCAGTAATTCCAAAGTTATTGGTACTTCCAAGTATGTTATACGTATTATTGTGTATACAATTTGTATTAATGCCTCTGTTTGATTACAGAACATAGGCGTGAACGGCTGAACAAAAGAGCATTGTTAGTTTGGGCTCCAACAGAAAATATTTCAGAAGATAAATGTATAAATCATAAATTATTTATATTTTAAAAATTTGTATTATAAGATTAGGTATATCAACATAACCATTTTGATTACAGTAAGTGAATACATACTAATATCAAAAGATAAATTCGGTTACAACAGCGAACAGGCTCTAGGTATGCTGTTCTGGCATAACCATGATATGGATAAAGCTCTTAGTGATCTATCAAATTTTGCTCCTCTACCAGATGATTGGTCTGCTGAGGACAAAGTTACATTTGAAGGGGCCTTTAATAATATTGGAAAAAATTTTTTACGCATCAAACAACTGGTATTTAAGTGTATACAATTTATATATAATATTTCAATTTCTTAATATGAACAACTTTGTAGATGCCTGACAAACCGATAGCTTCATTGGTAAAATATTATTATCTATGGAAAAATAAGAGAAAGAAGAACAGTCATATTGATCGACAAGCAAAAAAATTAGAAAAAGCCCGTTTGACCGAAAATAGTCAAAATGGGAGTAGGGATGGATCCAGTTCAGCTGAATCAGAGCCAGACGATAAGGTATAAATAAATTTAATTTGTCTTCCACAACATCCAAACCATGAATGTATACAATATGTATTTGTAGGATGAGGCATAAAACTAAAAAGACCTTATCAATTGATACTTATGTTACTATTGAACTGAATACACCATTAAATAAAAATAAGTAAGTGATACATTGAAATATATTTGGTATTGGGTGAACAATACTGTATAAAGTATTATTGTCAGTCCGATAAATTAAAATTAAAAAAATACTGTATAAAATTACAATTCTCTATCCAGTAAATTAAAATTTTAAAAATTCACTATTGATTGAAGCGTGATTTTAATATCACGCTTCTCATCTTAAGTCTTTATCCTTAGTTTTCAATCTGTTATTCTTAGGAGCTTGAGGTATTCTGACTCAATCAATGAACTTGGTCTTGGTTTTTTTTTTTTTTTTTGTCTGGCTTTTGTATTATGATCTCATGTAATATTTGGTCATCTGCTATCTAGTCTTCTCTGGCCCAGATTATCCTGCTTTTGAGGATTCTTATTATGTCTAAATCATTGAAAATTGCTGTCAGCTCTGCATTTATTTATAATTCAAATGTATTCTCTTGGTTTCTTGTGGGTTCATAGATTTTACATAATATTTTCAATATAATCTTTAGATAGGTTTGGTTAGTGTACATAGCATTACTACATGATTTTATTTTTGTAATGAAATTTACTGTCTGATTGAATTAAGGAAATTTAACCATTTCAATGAATAAATATATTTGTTTAATTTAAAGTCATATATATATATATATATAAATTTGTGATTTTTTTTTTCAGAGGGATTTAGGAGAAGGAAGTTCAAGTAAGACATGTTCAGTTTGTGGAGTTTTTCTTACTACACAAAACCAGACACCAAAAGGTTTAATGTGTGGTACATGTTATGAACATTTTAGGTATTAGATTAATTGCTTAATATTTTTGAACCAGCCTTATAAATTATTTTATACTTAGGAGAACTAACGGGGGTATCAGACCAACATTAGGTCCGCCACGTCCAAACAACCGTCATTTAAATGTTGCTCGTAATAAACGTCAACCACCACGTGGAATGTATGTCAATCACGATGATCTTGAAGCTATTGCAACTGAACCAAGAAGCCAAGGTGAAAATATTTTGGTAGCAATGGATGATGAGGTTGTATCATTAAAATGCAAAGTATGTGATAAATGATACATTTTTAATATTTATATTTTCTTTTTTTTTTCGAATTTGTATTTTTAATAATAGATACAATCTAACAAACAAGACATTGGACAACTGCAACAGCAGATTAATCAAGATGTTGATGAATACAGAGATAATGAATCATTAATACCAAATCGTATATCCTCTCGATGGAACAATGAAGAAGTTATGCTTGCCATTCAAGGTAATAATATAGAAATGATTTAGTATAAACAAATTTTTATTTAAAATCTCAACTCGCAAAAATTATTGCTTTCAAAAATATTTCCTAACTAATACTTTAATTTTAAATATAAAAGTAATATACATGGTAAATGTATCATAATTATCAACATGAAACGCTTCTCATATATTATACCTTGTTTTTAAGGAGACAAAAAAGGTATAAATAACCTGAACTTCTGAAACCAGTTTTAAATTAGCTATAAACTTCTAAACATATAAATATTTTTTTTGTCAAACTTACATGACATTTTTTTAATGGCACAGAAAATTGATATAATAATTGATCTTGTTGGAGTCACATACGAGGTATATAGAACAAAGGAGAATAATCATAATATCACTTTTCTTTTTTTTAATCCAGGAGTTATCAAATCATCAAAATTGTTAATTAAACATATAAGAAGTTTTTTTTGTATCAATGGGTATTATGCTTTTTGATAAACCATTTTTATTTATGTGTTATCAATATTATATAATGTATTTATTTTTAAAATTTCTACTGTTTTCCCCAAATTTTCTTTGGAAAATTGAAATACATATTTTTATTCAGGTTAATATCTATAATTACTACTTATTACAATAATATGTGTTTGTTAAAGTTAAAATATTTTAAATTATAATTATTAAAGGAAGATAAAAATAAGTTTTTTTTTTAATCTGAAATAAGTTCAATTCTACATGGTACAGGTTATATGTTTTAATGAGTTATGAGAAATTGAAAAAAATACACATCATGTTACTGGGCCTGACAATTGTCTATCTTAGTTGTGTAATAAAAGTTTCTCGTTTTACATAATAATTTACCTACCTTTAATATATATTTTCGAATTTTTATTGTACAGATTTAATGTGTTTTTATGTATTGAAGACACTAGTGGATCCAGCATCTTTCTAAAGTATTAGTTTTTTTTGAAATATTAAAAATTTTATAAAAGTAATTTTCATTTGGTACATATGAATGTAGATAATTTAGTATAATTTTATGGCGTAACCAGTTTATATTAGACATGAATATTCACTTTTATTATTAATTTTTACTATTCAAATTTATTATTTAGTTTTAATACTATTTAATAATCATAAATATTCAAAATATAGTGTTAAAAAAAATTGCTATGCAAAGTGCCTGTTTAACGCTAAGTTCTTTTAGTATTTTTAATATTTAATTTCTAATACTTTTATCGTCTTTTGCATTATAAACCATTAATTTATGTGTAAATCAAACATGAAAAATCTAAATTTTAGGCTGATAAATCATTATGAAAATCAAACAACTTTTATACACATACGGTGGACAATTAAAGTAAACTTAGCCCAAGTTACGCATCTATTTTAAGTATCCTAATATCTCCATAAATAATAATTTTTTTTACCTTAATTTGTCTAAAATAATTTGAAGAATATTTACTTTTTTGTTGTGTTCTCCTTTAAACAATGTTTAATCTAAAATAGTTAGGATGATGTCAATTGCCAATAGTTGTGGATTAGGATAATCGCCTGAATGTATACATTTATTACTTGTTCTATACTACATCACAATTTCATAATATAAATAATACAATTTCAGATTAGATTTCAATTATAATCTAGATACCTTTCAAATACAAATTATTTAACTAGGTAAATATTGTATTTTAGGTTAGTCTTTTCTTATTATAAAATATTACGCCTAAACAATTTTATTTTAAAAGTTTGGTATTCAAGATATTATTATTGCAATTCGACTATCTACAAGTATGCATGCCTTTGGAAATTCAGTACTGGCAATATGTATGTTAGGTTAGTTACGAAACCTAACTCTGATAGAATTTCTGCTTATTATTTATAAGAGACACAATGCAAAAAAAACTTTTTAGGGCTTGATTATGCATATAAAATAGGCATTGCTTACAATTCAAAACAAATGCTAAATAGGATACATGAAGGTAGTATATTTTTATTTATTTAAATTTCACATGGTAATTGATAATTATTATATTAATTAAAACATATAAATCATAATATTTGTTTAATTTGTAAAGTCCCCCCTCATTATTCCAATGAAATAAGTTCCTAGAACACCTATAGATACAGTGGAAGTATCTTATTGTGAAATGTTTTGTGTATATTTAAATTATAGGTCTGTCTAACTAATTTATTTATGGCCCACAAATTACTAAATTTGGTAACATAATACTGTATACATTTTACTTATTCTAGAGTGGAAAATAAAAAAAGTTTTATCATATTCCCACATAGTCATTGGAAATATCAGTGCTGCTTTTCCAAAGACATGATAATCTTAATAATTGAATCAATTGCTCCCACCATTTGTACACCGGCTGTCCTCGCTTAACCTAACCTGCCCTTTAAATATCTTTGACTTTTAATATGACAATTTATTCCATTTGTTGTATTTTTATACAGCTTTGTGGAAGTAAACCCATTTATCTTAATTACCTTTTCATATTACTAATAAAAATATGAAATTATTTGAAGTTCAATATTTAGAGTAATTCGAGAAAAAGTTTTTAATGTATTAATTTCCTAATACGATGGGGTGATTTATTTATCATGATCAATTTTGCACCATTCTCTAATTTGATCTAAATTATAAATTATTAAAACCCATAAAAGATAAATTCAATAATAGTGGTATGCCTATTAACATTTTAAGAAAAATCATTTTTTCAAAATCTGTGTTTAAAAGGTAGTTATCATTTGAAAATCAAATGTTAATATTCATTTAAACTTTTCATTGCTCCTTATACTTAAGTATTATATTTTGAAGTTTAAACAATTCCATAATTGTAAAACAGAAATCAAAATATCTTAATAATTTTTTAAAAATTAGTATTCACTTTATTTCCGATTTTATAATATGTGAAAAAAAAAAAGTAGACAATTGCTATAATTAGAACAGAACAGTTTTGCATCAAGACATTTTTGATTATAAATTATTTTTTTAGGAATGCGCAAGTATGGAAAAAATTTCAAAATTATTTCTGAAATATTGGGAACTAAGACTCAAACCCATTTGCAAGCATTTTATGTTCATTATCGTAAACGTTACAGTCTTGATGGAATACTCAAAGAGTATGAAAGAGAACACCATATAAATGCAGAAATTATTGAACTTAGCGATGATGAAGATGAACAGGTTGGTAAATTTTAAAAACTAAATGAGATATGTGTTTCCGAATTGTTTATAAATTATAAAATGTATGATTCATTTTATTATGTATCCTAGTAAAAACATTTTCTCGATTTGCTTTTATTCTATAATTATTAAATGCTGACATAGTCATAGTAACTTTTATAAATATTAATATGAGATCATAATATGCCAGAACTACTATATTTAGATTTAACTAAACATTTTCATAAAATTGCACCTAAGAAAAAAAAGTAGTATAAAATAGTCTAGATTTTCTCTACTTGGATTATTTTAATACACACTTTGTCAAAAGGTTAATAATTTAAACAAGCTTATTTGTATAATACTATTTTGATTATATTATGCATATAATTGAACTGTATCAACTCTATTGTATTTTTCTTTTTTCAAGAGTTCAAAAATTAATTAGATTAGATTATATACTTTTATTATTATAATCTACAGAGCTAAAGTTTAAATATGATTTTGTCTTTGTAATTTAAAAAAATATTTAAAACATTTATCATTGCATACCAATTATAGTAACAAAGATATATAAAGCTGATAAAAATTTCACTATATTAATATTAGTTTTATTTAGAGAATTAGTCCTGCTTAGCCTTGGCAGTGTACAGTACTTTTAGAAATATTAATTAGGTACATCATGCTAATTATTCACCATAATATATTTACTATTGCAGTTTTTTTTATCTGCTTAATCTCTTTTCAAAAAAAAAAAAATTGTGTCCTTGTCATCAAGGTAACTCATGAGTAAACAAAAATTCTAAAATCTAAAATCAAGTGTCCTCCATTCTTTAAGTGTTGAATTTTGGAATAAAAAGTATCCTTAATTATACCACAGAAAGTACTCTACGTTGCAGTGAAAGTCCTATCGAAATTGGTTAAGCTGTTTCTAAAATTAGCCAAATGGGCAGGCAAACATTTTAATTTTAATTATTTATGCCTATAGATATATTTTTATATTATATAATTACTGTGTACTATTAAGTTTCTTATCAAACTAAAACTACCTGTGAGCAGCAGAGTAAAACAATAATCAAACTATAGTACTATATGGAAAATTTAAAATTTGAGCATTCTAATGGTAGGGAGGGGAAGATTTAAAATTAAAATCCTCAAAGAGCACATTTCTAATTCTGTTGATACCACGCATATATAATATTTTCCTAGTTTTTTCATATGGAGGTGTGTAGACGTGTTCAAAGTTAAAATACACCCTACTTCTTTTAAGTATCATATTGAAATCCAATTAAATTTTTATCATGCTAATCCGTGAATTAGTTTCTGAATTTTTGCTCATTAAGGATGCATCTAGATATGTCCCAAAGTATAAGGAAAAAGGAAATATGTACAATAAAAGACAATTTAATGCAATAGTCTGTATTTTTGGAGAAAATTTGACAATAAACTTTTGAAGTGTAGAGGCAAACTAACTTAACAATAATTTGTGGGGTGTGCACTATTAGACAGGACATTGTGTTTAGTTTTTTACTAGGAAAGTTTTATAAAATAATTAATTGTTTAAATGTGTAAGTATAATTTGTTTGTATATACATTTATAATTTTTTAAATTTTCTTACACTAAACTAAATGTTTAAATCTTTTATAATGTAACACTGGCGTTTGTGAAATATTAATACATTAAATAATCTTTTTAAAAATTTATATATAATATTTATAATAAACAATATAAAATGCTGCAACGTTTAGAATAATTTTTGAAGCATTATCATTTTTCCAATTGTTTTATTTAGATGTCACTCAAGAACATTTTTTGTATTTAATTAATTAGTATTTCCATTACTTACTCTTAATCACTATAAATTAAAAGTTTTCTTTTTGTCCTCAGGTCACTAAAAAAAATGAATCTATGTCTACAGTGAATAGACCTAATACACCATCATCCATGGCTTCAGGAAGTCGACTCATCAATAAACTTTCATTTTCTAATCCTAAAGCACACCAAACAGCTACTGCTGCTAAATGAAACTCGTGATGTATTATCTATACTAATTTTCACTGCCTTTTATCCCCTTATCAATTTGTTCTACTTATGTAATAAAAAACATCAAACATCATACATTTGTTGATGTTATGTGATGTGTATAAAATATTATATTCTCTTAAATTTAAAATTAATAGATTTATTTTAAAACCAAAATTTCCTTTAACCTGGAGTTACTTTTATTTTGTAAGTATTATAATCATTAATATTATTGCCGATAACATTTTTTTGTTTGTATACATTTATTTTTTCAACAATATTAATTATTTTTTTTGAAAAAAAACACAATTTGTGTAAGTAAAATTAGTATTTTTCATATGTAATAATAAGTTGAATTTGTATAGTTTGATTGTAAATATTGAACCAATTATAATGATTACTGTATTTGATGTTGATTTTTTTGTTTTAGAATATTTCAGTAAAAATAACACTCTTTATAAACTCGACAATTATTGTTATATTTTTGTATACATATTACAAATACAATTGTAGATTTAATGTTTATTTAAAAAAAAATGTAATCATCATGTTTAAAAATTGTGTTGCATTTATAGACCTAGAAAAGTGAAGAATTTATTTTTATGATTATGATCATATTTGTTTGTCAGATTGTTGCTACTAAATAAGTTTTGTGTTATTTAATAGTTGTGTACCTATATTATTCAGTTTGTTCCTAACACTTGATACGTGGGCAAATATTTAATAAAATTAAAAAGTGTCTAAGCTTCTATTTTATTTTATATAGTGAAAATTAACAAACTTGTTTTAAAAAAAATTCTTTAGGAATTGAATTTCCTGTTAGTGACATTAAAATTAAACTTTGCTCTAATTGAGTCTATAGTACCATAAAGTAATTTAAATCCACATAATTGTATTAATGAAAATTAGATTAGTAAAAGATTAATAAATTCATCCAGATTTTATGATGATGTGTGTTTTAAATTTTAAATTTTTCTTTTCTATCTGAACAACTGAATATAAACTAGGTAAAATGTTTAAAACATTCTAGTGATATTTAAGCTACCTGTTAGACATTTGACATATGAGTATTTATTTAGTAAGTTAGGCAGATAAAATTGAACAAACACTAATGTTTGAAAATTCAACACAAAGTTTGCTATAATTTGGTATACTTGGTAAATTTGCTATACTTGGTGGTCAAAATATAAAATAATTTGAGCATAATATAGTTTTTTTTATAATAGTTGTTTTAAGATTAAATTTTTAAGGAAATCGTGAACATTACAGTATTTCAAAACATGTATAACTGAACTTCATTCAAAATCTATTACTGTTGCTTATAAATATATAATAATAATTTATTCAACTGAAGTAATAATAATATACAATTTCAAATTAAAAATGTATACATAATCTGATATATGTAGTTATACTAAGTAACTATGTATCTTACCTATTTATTAGACCACAATATGACATGTATTTTAGATTCAGTATCACTATCAACTGAACTCCGCTCAGAATAGTTTTTTTTTTAAGCATTGGTTTATCGTTGCTTACAGATATACCTACATTCAATTTTCTTCTGTAAAATCTTACCTTCCCAACTTACCACCGACAACAGCAGCGGCACCCGCGTACGAAATATGTACTTTTTTTTTAAAATATTTAATTACCAACACAGTTGGTAATTAAATATTTCTGAAAATAAAAACAAAACATATGTACGGGTTCTTGGGGTTGTTCATGAGGGTGGATTTCATTTAAAAAAAATATTGTTTTATATAAATAGTTATAGAATATAAGAATTGCGTAAAAACATAGCCCAAGGGGAGATATCACCATAGCACCCCCCTTGTACCCTCCCACTGTGTCTCATGCATTCCGCTTCAAACAAATTTGTAGTGGTATGCTTATATTTCAGAAAAATTGGTAAAGGTACTCAGCTCTCCCACCTTAATTCGAGCACTGAGTACAAATAAAATCAGAAAATGTTCAACCTGTAACTAGGTAATGGAGTAATCCATTAAAAATCAAAATACATACAAATTACAAGGTTATCTTTTTCGAAGTCAGCTGTTTAATACAACCGACATCAAAATCTGATAAAACAAAATTTGATAATACTACTGCGATTTCCGACGACCGAGGTCGGCCCCGTTCCTGTGCAATTATTATTAAATAGATTCTTAAGTTTATATTTCATTGTGAGATAAATTCATGTACTCGTTTTTCTAAATTTTTTCTATTCATATATTTATATAGTTTGACTGCAGGATGAAAATGATCGGTAAGCTACCCGACTGTAACGTAATGTATTACATTTGCACATAATACATTATAGTTTAAGTATTTAGTCAACAATACCTATATATTATTATAATATGTGTTGAGTAAAAAATTAATTAATTAATTATTTTGAACGATAGTTTTTACAATGGACAACAGTTGTATACTGCTAAAGAATTGTAACATCGTGGACTGTTTCTCATACCTTTTTTTTTTTTATTGTCAAATATTTTTCATGTATAAAATAGTTACAATATTTAATATTATATTATTTTAAAGAATATTAGTTAATAATATCTAATTGTGCTAATACTAATACAAAATTAATTTAGGCCGCCCAAGTCAAATCATTTCAGCTACTAAAAGTATAAACAGTCTTTTAAAAAATCCTGCAATCACACAAATTTGTCTTAAAAATGAATCAACAAAAGTCCAACCGGTGTCCCAAGACACAAATGTGGAAGGTTTGTTAACTATTTCATTTATTTCAGTGTTGTTTAAATATTAATGAAACTTTTTGTGACCTGTACATTTATTTCATTTATCATATTGACAGAAAAACCATATCGCCCATATTCACCTTTTCAAAAAACAAATAACATGGCCGAATATGCTGTTGCTCGTTTAGATGATGTTTTGAACTGGGGCCGTAAGGTAATGAATGCTTATTTTTCTAGCTACTTGAATTGTACATTTATTTAATCATTTGTTCTTTAGCACTCATTATGGCCGTTAACCTTCGGGTTAGCTTGTTGCGCTGTGGAAATGATGCACATTGCTGCGCCTCGATATGATATGGATCGATATGGTGTTGTTTTTCGTGCGTCTCCTCGTCAAGTTGATCTTATTATAGTTGCAGGGACATTAACAAATAAAATGGCACCAGCCCTAAGAAGAGTTTACGATCAAGTAGGGTTGATGTTAATAATGTACTATTTTTATTATTTCACTGTTTCCCTTTAAACTTACATAGATGCCTGATCCTAAATGGGTCATTTCAATGGGAAGCTGTGCTAATGGCGGTGGATACTATCACTATTCATATTCTGTTGTAAGAGGATGCGATAGAATTATCCCTGTTGATATTTATGTACCAGGTAATATAATGTTTGTTCATTGATTGTATATTGACTATTGTGTGTTAAATTTTAAATATATATAGTATAAGTATGGATAGAGTATAAGTATAGAGCATGGATTTATATCCAATAAAAAGTATTAAAATGCTATATGATATCTAGTAAAAATGTTAAAAATATGTAATATAAAAAAACATCCTAGAATAATGGGGACGGGTGCAGCCACTGTTATAGATAATTTAATGTATATCTGTAAGCAATAATAAAGTATTTCTTACAAAAAACAATTCTGAGCAGAGCTCCATTGATAGTGATGCTTTGTCAACAATATATATTTCATTTTATAGTAAAATAATTAAATAGGCTTTATATATTTTCTATATAATATAATATAATAATATTTGTTTCATGTTGTACCGGTATTCCCATGTTTTATCCTGATTTTTCAAATTTGATGAGAAAACTCTTGAGAAAATCGAAAAATTATCCCTTTAAAGTACCTCGCTACTGAAATATCTTTTTAGAAACATTGCTATCTTTAAAAATTGGAGCAAAAGTGCTGGTAAAATAGTTGTGCACAGAAAAAAAAAGGCCGTTATATATTTTAACTTATACCTACATTTATTGTATTTTCCCGTTTTTTTTTTTCAAATTTGATGAGAAAATCGAAAAACTACCTCCTAAAGTACCTTCTCACGCCGATTTTCTTTCAGAAAAGGTACTACACTTTTTGCTATGCACATTTATTCAAAATATTACAAATATTTAAATTAATTTAAAATTATTATGTATCATAAACATATTAAAAAAAACAAAAGATAGATTGTGACACTTATATACTTTTGACATTTTTTTAAATACTTACTTAGCTCTTCCAATTCTGTATTCTATTTCTAATGACATTTTCTAAACTTATTTTCAATCTTTATTTATTTTTTACATGTTCTACTCTAATTTTTAATCATTAAATGTCTTACGATAAAATGATTCTTAATTAATTTATATTGTTGTATACAACATTATTAATTTAAAATTTGGTTTTAAATGAAAATGTTGAGGTTTTAGTCACATCTTATCAAAATATTGATTGTTTATCAGATATATTTTCATTTTTTGTTACTTAAGTATTTAATGAAATAACAACCTATTAGAAAGATAAAAAAATCAATGATCGTTGATTATACATAATATAATGTACTATCTATATTATGCATTGTATAATCAATGGTAATAATATATACTAACTACTAATAGTTCTTTATGTATTTATTATTCTTGATTTAAACTTCAATATTGTGATATTAATACATGATTGGTCTTTAGGTTGTCCACCTACCGCAGAAGCATTGATGTATGGTATACTACAGTTGCAGAAAAAAATTAAAAGAATGACACTTGCCCAAAGCTGGTACAGAAAGTAAATTGTAGTTTATAATAACATTTTTGTTTTGTGTATTACCTGTTTACATTTTGTAAAAAGTTACTAGTCATAACATATTATAATTATGTTATGGTGGTATAGATACTATAGTTATAGCTGCAAAATATAACATCAATTTGCATTGTTCATCTTCATGTTATTACAATTTTTTGTTCATGTGTATAATCCTATGATACACTGAGCTTTAATTAAAATTTTAAGTTACGCTTAATGTATAATTACTCATAGTTTGATATCACTATAACCTATATTATACAGAGTGGTCAATCTTTTGTAAGACACTCATTATTTTAGAAAGTATTACATTTTTTGAGAATATTTTTATAGAACATTTAAGAAACAAGTAGCTCTACAATTTCATATTCATATAATTTTTTGTCACTCTTATTTTTGGGGTAAAACCATTACCTAATTTTGATTTTCAAATCGCAACCTAAATAAAAAATCCCATCAATAGATAATACTCCATTAGTTAAAATAAATTTTAGTGTTGACATTTTTGATTTCTGTCAATCAGTTGGCGAGATATTCTACTAATCCACTAAATAAGTTTGGGTCGTGGAAGATTAGTGGCGTATTATTAAAATATGCTCCATCAAATTGACAGAAATCAAAAATCTCAACACTAAACTATATTTGAACTTTTCAAGCACCTTATAAAAAATGTATAGAATACTCTATGAGTTTACTTTACTTTATAAGTTATAATAGTATTTAAACAGATCTATGATACCTATTTTAAAATTAACTGTCAATAATTGTTGATGAGGTAGAGGACGAAGCAAAACAAGTGAATGGAAGAAATTAATTGCAAGAAACCCCCAGATTTATTATGCAAAACCATGTTTCATTTTCACTTGCATTGGCCTGCACTAGTTAGATTTTAGCTCATCAAATCTGGTTACAACACCCCCCTCCCCCCACTGGCTACGCCACTGAAGAGGAAAGTTACTTTTAGCTAATTTTAATTTTGAAATTCTTTTGATAAAATTCAAGGCGTGAGAACCTATTTCACTGGGTGGGAGGAGTGAATTAATTTCAAAAAAGGTATTCGTGTAGTTACCTACGTTAATCTCAGTACGAAAATTATTTACTGTCTAAAAGACTAAAAACTGATGTATCTATATTCCATAATGATTGTTCAGATACAGTTATTACGTTATGTACAGTCATGTTTGCCGTATTTGACCGTGATGTGCAATCGCATAGCCAATAAACAAAGCTTTATAGTATATGATACAGTATAACGCGTACATCGTTATATATAATAGTGTAAAAATATTTAATTAAAAAAAATGCGAAACAATAGTAATCGTAGCGGAAGCGGTAAAAAATTTAGTTAACGTTTTTTTTTCGATCGTCTGTATATTATATTGTATCGTACATATAGTATCTATATCCGTGGCACCGGACGTAGCCCATTTGGCTCCCGTTTTTCCTAAACGACTCATTTTACATAAAGGTGAATTCCCAAACGGCTCCGGTTTTTTTACCAAACGCAAATTCACAAATATACAAAATGTACCATATCTTTAACGCATATCTGGTTATATTGTATAAACAAAATGTATGAAATTCGATTAACTAGATAAACTTTGTATAACGAAAATTGATACAGGCATATAATGTTTGAAAGGTAAAAAGTAAGATATGACACGAATGTTTTCTGCGTCGCATCTGTAATCATTTTGTTACGGGAAATATACGCGTTGTACCGAATACCGGAGCCGTTTGAGAATTTTCTAAAATTTTTTAACTTTTTTCGACGGGAGCCGATTGTGAAAAAACAAACAATAGAACCTGCCGTGGTACCCGATTGATTTTTCCGGGTGATATCCGTTTCCGCCAAATATAGTTTGGGAACCAATGGTGTTAATATATACAGCGACGGCATCAAATAATCGGTAAACCATGATATATAATATAGCGATAGGTAATTCAAAGTTGGTGTCGAAAAAATACAAGAATTAGGTTTAAAATTTGAGTATAAAAATAATGACTGGTTAAAACACATTTTTGGGTTTACATTTTAGGACCCTTCCGAAGTATCTGACTGCAATTATAAAAAAAAAATCCAATGAAATTTGTAGGTACACTTTTGTCAAAACTGTTTCTTTTAGTTTTGTTGTATTTTAATTTTTAGCTATAATTTAAAGCTGTGATTTTTTTTTTTTCAATCCTATAATTTAATTGTATTATTTTACTTATTATTATAACTTGATTGTACATAATTAGGTGCCCAAAAGGTCCATGCCTGATTTTTCCCCCCGCGTATCCACGGTGCTACAGCGGTAATGCGAAAAAAAAATCCCTGCAAATGAAAGCCCAAAAACAACTATATTAACAATAATAATAATATTTAAAAAAGTTAACAGACATACCTGCTTCAATTTAATTATACATGTATGTATAATCATTGTCATCCGTATGGATTTTTAGTTTATAGATAACAAAGGAAACAGCAAATATTCCAAAAAATAATTTGTTGAATATAACTGTGCTATCTACTTTCTCAAGAGAAGCCTGCATAACTAATTTTAGTTGGAAAATATCTAAAATTAATTGTTTAGAATGATAAATTGTCAAATTAGGAAATAACATTAGATAAAAATTATTCAGATATACATATTTTGGTATCTACACGCTAATACGCTATTAGTTATTACATAGGTATTACAGTTAATACTTCAGTTCCTGTTGAGTAATTTTGGATTGTGCGAATCTAGAAATAATTAAATCCACACAAGAAAAAAATAAATATGTTTTAATGGTTATACCTATGTTATTTACGATATTATATTTTTTTTTAATTATTATTATTTTGACAGTTGTGTGCATAGTATACACTCAAGCCATTCATGATTAAACTATATTCATTTTTTTTTTTACACACATATTTTGACAGTATAGTTTTTTTGAGGATTTATTTTTCTGGGGATTTTTTCTCTGGGATTCGCTATAGCTTAATATGTTGTTTATGTATTTTGCTTATAATATTTCCGAAAGTAAATGTTTTTAGATAGTAACAATTTTCAGGGGCTCCAATTATAATATAGGGTTAGGTATCAAGTTTCAATGACCATCGTTAAATTATTATAATATACAGGGTGATTCATTTAACGTAAAACACCCATTATTTCGCAAAGTATGGTCTTTTAAAAAAAAAAATTTTTCCCCTGACAATATTTAAGAAACAAGTAACTCTCGTATATGATATTTGTTACCAATGATATAAATAAAATTATTGAACTTCATAAATATTATTATTAGATACATATATATTATTTATTAAATAATAATAGATACCTATAGGTAATTTCTTACAAACAAAATAGTTGATCATTATTACTTTTATTAGTAACAATTTAAATATTGACGATCGAATATTAGGTACTGTAACTGTATGTATAATGTATTATAAAATAATGTTGGGGATTATTGTCTAGGTGGTGATATTTGTTACTCTAGCTTGATTACTTTGTTTATGAGAATTGCAGCATAATATACAATTAATAGCATAGATATTATGCAAGTTAGTGACTACCACTATCCTCCTACTGATATTCTATGTTGTTAGTACTTAATTATTATAAGCCATATAATAAAAAATAAATAAGCTTCCCTAAATAATCACATGATCAAATATTTAGCGTACGTCAAACATAAATTTTGTCAAATATTTGATGACTAGATTGATATAATAAATTATTAGCATAAGATATCATCGTGATTGTTATTAAATTTCGTTTTCAATGGCACTGAAGGGAACAAAGGTATGTATTGCTATAAGTACTAAACAGATGGAGTAGGTACCACTAAACTTGAACGTTGGTTTTTGTACAATTTCCATTACAATTAATCAATATAATTGTACTAATTTTTCATGGTCGTAGTTCATATACAATGTATATTATATCTATTTCTATATAAACTATAAACTAAATATACTATACTATATGTGTGAATATAATGTAATATACTACTTAGTGAATTAATATGATATTTGTAAGACTTAAATTTGCGTGGCTAAAACTGCTATTATATTTAATCTACCACTATAGTTTTGGTTATAGATATTTTGGTAAATATTTGATCGTTTGAACCAGATTTTAGACAAATTTTTAAAGTTATCCGTTCGTCAAATATTAGATCGTATGAACCGGACTTACACCGAATGTGTTGAAATTTACTGAACGATTAACCAATTTTAATCTTGATTAATATCAGATAATCATAATTAAATCAGTCCTAATCATAGACTTAAGTATATATTATAGGTTTTATAAGTGTATGGACCCAGCACATCATATGAATAAAAATATTCATAGAGCCGCGATGCGTATTTAGACATTTTACGCTCCTATCTATGCGTACATATCTATTAAATCATATTTCCTTAAAAAAAATTACACATATTCTGAATAGTTTTAGGTGTCTTTCACCGATACTTCATAAATAGCACCCAAAATTAATACATTCATATTTGTATTTCAGCTTTATAAATACTCGTATATAATCAAAATTATATAAAAAAAAAATATTAGTTTATTACCATTGTAAACTGTCTCTTGTTACTGTTACTTGTGGAAATGTACTCGGATCAATGTTAACCTTAAATAATAACAGGACTTCTGTTTTTGAATATAATATTATTAATAAAAATAAAAAAATGTAAATACTTCTTTATGAATGATAAAGTAATGATTTGAATTAGTATTATACAATAATACAATTATATTTTAACATTATAATTCAAATTTTTGGTAAACAGGGAAATAAATTAAAGAGATATGTTAAAGTCACACTATTTAATTCATAAATAATAAATATTTTAGTAAAATACACAGGTTATTTGTTTGTAATTTTATATTGTACCTAACTACTTGATTGTTACCTAATACAATAGTTCTAATACAAATTCAATTTTGATTTATCTAGATACATGTTATCAAACTATGTACATGGTTTGTACATGGTTGAAGGTTTTACATATTTTTAGCTTTACAGTGCGAAGTCAAAAGCTCTGATTAATACATAGGTAGGTATATTGTACTGTAAGTACAATTTATATTACCTACATAAGTAGTGTATGTTTACTTTCAACTGTTGAGGTTTATTTACGAAACATGTCTTGAATTTTTCTGCACTTGTTAATAACATTAAGTTATTTTTTGTCTTTTAACAAAGTTTGTTTACGATTTTGATATCCGCTTAACTTTTTTTTTGCCGATCGTAATTAAAATAATATTAATCAGTAATCACATTGGCATCAACAATGCAGTGGTTCGATTGCTGATTAATAATTATTCATTATTGTACTTTTATAGTAAATAAAACAAAATACGCCGTATTATTATAAATAATTTATGTTCATAACTTATTGAATTATAATAAATTTGGAAAAATGATTAAATTAAACTATTATTAGGTACCAATATTAATAATTCTTGATCACTGATAGGTATATCGCTATAAATACATTAAGGAGTCATTCCTATGCACGCGTCTATAGTCGCACGATTACAGCCACGTCGTGGCGCGACTGTTATTTTAAGTCGCGCGGGTACTTCTTTTCCTATTTTTAAATGTAGGTGATTCCTAGCTTAAAGCCGGCTCCACACTAAGGCAACATGTAACAATTTTTTAAGTCGAAGTATGTTGACACAAAAAAAGTTCCTATATATTTCCAGAAGTTCCTAAATGTTTCATCAATAATTTGTTGCAAGCAACAAAAATGTCTCATTGTTTCATGTTTCAATTGAAAGCGAAACATGTTATCACAAAACAATATAATAAATTGGTAAACAGGCAACATGTAACTACAAGTTTATCAGTGTGGACTCAGGTTTAGTCCAGTTGCTTATCAATGTTGCTATGGTTTTGTTGCCTACAGTACGTTTCACGAAACTAGCGACTCCGCTGTGACGCTTCCGGTAGCAGATTTTTGTGAGGGTTTCCTAAACGTGTGACTAAAAAAGCGCAGCAATCAATCATCAACCAATGTTAAAATATCAAAAGAAAATGTATATTTTAGTATATTATAATAAATAATATAATGTATAATAAAATAATTATTTTTATTCATATTTTTTAAAAACCGTGCAGTATTCCAAATTGCCGCGTATTGTGTGCAAGTTTGAAAAACCGCTGAATACCGAAATTTCGCCACTAGAAGCGCTACTGCGGAGTCGCTAGTTTCGTGAAACTTACTGTAAATGTGTACGCTATGTTTCCAATGTTGCAATTTGTTTTCACGTATTACGGAACAATAGAAAATTGTAGACAACTTATATGTCGTTCTATGTTTCCTTATTGTGGACCGGGCTTAACAGCTCGCTAACATAACGTCGAGCCACGGATATCATCAGTATGTAAATTAAAAACAAAAATGTCCTCAGAGACTTCGCAAATTTTTTTTTCACCAAAGGATAATGTAAAGTTTGCTGAACTAGTTAGCAAACATCCGTATTTATTTAATGCGGAACATGAATAATTGTACAATGACCAAGTGGTTAAAGAAAATATCCGGAACCAAGCACTATTTCAATACAGGCACATTACTATAAACTTATTATACAGGTTATAGTACCTATGTGCCTGTATTGAAATAGTGCTTAAATATTGTTTAAATTATTATATAGGTATATCGTATATATAATTTGTAATCTAATGTAGTTATGTATGTATATAATCTTTAATTTATACTGCATAATACTGTCGGCTACAGTACAAATTAATTAACCACCTAAGTATTATAATAGGTACAACATAATACAACCAACATGTCAAATGTATACTAATTGACTTTATTAAAACAATTTATACCTATTATGATTTAGACACAACTATCACACTAGGACTACAGTGGGCACACTGTCACAGAGTCATGTGCTCGTCACACTTAACTGCAGGGTTTGGGACTTATAGCACTTAAAGTTCACAAAAAAACACATAAAAACGTCAAAAAAAGCACTTCAAGAAAATATTATTAGACCAGATGGTAGAAGGTTTATGACCTTGGTTTTTTCTTATCAGTCATTATACCGAGTATTATATTGTAAGAATCTTGGCCAACCTTAAATCCGGTCCTACACGCAGCTATTCTGATTTCACGTGCGATAACGTGTCGCTGGACACTGGCGTTTTATTTTTTATTTCTCCATCATTAGAATCTTAATCGAAACACCGGTTAGTGGAAGACCTAAGCACCTACTGCAGACGTGTGTCGTCTAAAGAAACGATATCGTTTTAGAATGCGCGATTAATACGTACCTATAGGTTTTATCATGTTCTAAGTCTGCACACACATGTTTCTTTAAACGCATAGTTTTATCGGGCGTTCAGTCCAAGATCGTCCGAAATGGCGAATCATTTACGTCTAAAGGGGGCTATAGACACATGTATTTAGGTATTTACATTTGAAATTTTGCAATCGGTACGATTTTATTTGATTACCTACACAATAGATTAAAGGTATACAGTAAAGTTGTAGACAAATATCTGTTTGCAGTTAATTTTTCTATAATAGAAATAGACTGTTGAATTCGGACATTTTAATAACCAAAAAACCGTAAGGTTTCGTCTACCAACATATTTATAATTCATGTAATCATATATAGACCAGGCACCAGTCGAAACCGATATTGTAATAGAATTATTTTTCCGCCAATTTTATTATAATAGTTACGATGACACGTAGTATTTATAAACATGCGGTCATCATTGCTGTAGCGATAGTTACTCCGAATAAATTTGATATCTAAATTTCCTAAATTGGAAAAATCTGTGTTTCAACCGCCGTCTATACTCTATATGGAGGTAGACAAGAGTCGTCAAAACCCGTGGGACGTTTTCACTTCTCGTTCTCGGTTTTTTGAAATGACGAACTACAGCTCGACGAGACGGACAAGCTACAACACTGTTCGCTATAAGCTGTAATAATTATCTATGCAGTATTTAGTATATGGCGATATTTAATAATTAAAAACTATTGGGGCGTCGTTTACACAAGTTTATGTTAAACAATATACAATAAACTGAGAAGGCGAAGAAAGTCACCGACGCGCATGCAGTGCAGCCCGGAACACGTTATCATTGACCGTGATATTATCATATCTACAACCCGTGCGTTCTTATAAAGATCTTTATAGATTTTGCGTTCTATCTATAACAATAGATATTGTGCAAGGTTTATTGATAATATTTATTGTACAATAATTTGTACATAAACTTTGGATAATATGTTCGGCTTGTGAGGGGTCAGCGACTATAAAAGATACCTATAATAAACTCGGAACTAACATCGGGTTTAAAATCAGTGTGCCGAAACTGTTGTTATTCTTTGAATGGAGAAGGTTATTAGATTCGACTGATTTTAGCGCCATCTACATGTTAATTAGATTCGACCGTTGAACACAGATTAAACCCCGTTTCACACGATTCTAGTTAAAGTGCTATCCCTAGTATACTTGCTAGATTAAAATACTGCGTGTAAACTAGTGTGCTAGAATTTGTACTATATTTTATTCACACTATAATATATGATACATTATAAAAGGTACTAGAAACTAGCAGCAAAGATAAGGATGATATGAAAACTTACATTCTGTATACCACGTTTTTGATTATTGTTTACTTATTACGTAGGTGAATATCTGAATAGTTGTAGTATAGTACTAATTAAATTATATATTTAATTTCGTCTACAGTCGCGATAATATAATAAATATTGATATAATGTCTGTGTTCTGATTGGTTTCAAATATTTCTATAATGGTAACTAGTGTGGAAAATAGGACATGTTCTATTATCAAAACTAGTATACTGGTCTTAAACAGTATACCATCACACTATTCATACGGAACTAAAAACTAGTATACTAGCTATCACACTAGAGATAGCACAATAACTAGATATTGTTTTTTAAGCTTTAACATTTTAAAACTGAGCACTTCTTAATTTTAAAAAAGTCAAAATATGTATAACTTATTTAATTGTATGTCAAATATATGCAAATGACAAGAATCACGCTATACAAGTTTAGGTCATAAGAATACAAGTTGATAATCGTGATGTAGAAATATATTGTTTCTAAAATTATGCTACTAGATGGCGTTAGACTCATTCGGAGACGAAATATTTGATACTTTTCCCCCCAACACCCCTAGCTTGTTGAATGCCAGACTGCGAGTGGCCCGTCCATTATATCTTAGTCCGTGGAGTGTTATCAATCCTGTAACTTACTCAACGGTTTTATGGTAGTTGTGCACTTATTCGATGATAATATCCGCGTATGGAAACGAGAGAGCGTGAGCGAGGATAGAGAGAGAGAAACGCATACACATTACATTCCCGTGGAGTTACAGCGCTTACTGTAGCGGTAGCAGCAGCTGACCACTAAAAACGGTATGTACGCCGTGAGCAATTTCGGCGTAAAACCTGTTACCTGGTGAGATCGGTTCTTCTGCAGCGCACAATAATTGCGGGCTGGCTAGCCGTCGCTGCCGTATTCGACCCTACGATATTTGTCGAGCCCTCCGCAAACGGTGTTCTTCATTCACACCCAAAAAGTGCAGCCGACATTGGACCTATCACCGGTGATAAGTGCTAATTGTCTAGTGTCCCGTCCGCCCGCACAGTGATCGCGTTCGCTTTTGTGGACCATGGGCGATGGGCCTCGTCGCTTTTTGTCGTCTACTCGTCTGTCATCAGATAGTAAACAATAGATCTGCTTGTAGCCATGGCTGCGAACGATATTCGCGATGACTTGGTCGTCCTGCCTCCGACCACTTTGGACTTACGAAGCCCTGGCGCTAACATGAATAACAACAATAACAATAACAATAATATGAACAACAATCAAGCGTTCAACGTTCGAGACCGCTTGTTCTATGCTCTGTTCTTCAAGGCCACCTTAGCCTATGCAAGGATAGTGCCGAGCTGGACCAGGAGGCTCGTAGAATTCATCTGCTTATTGAAGGTACATTACACTAATGAGTTATTATTTATAACTGTCATACTTGATTTTTATTACGTTACAGGCTGTTTTATCATTTTTTATTCTTGTCTACGTACATATGAATTTCTCGAGGAATCCAGCCAATTGTTTGCAACATGTCAAGGATGTTTGGCCAAGAGACGGCATACTACGGGTAGAGATTATCCGATCTCATCAGCGTGCATATGCTGAACAGACAGGCACACTCAGTGATTTATTTACAGTGGAACATTCTTATGAACGCGAATATAGCCTTAGACAGCTAGAGGAAAATGATGAAATTTTTTCACTGATTTTAAATCCTTTTTCTAAATTTAATAATCCCGGGTAAGTTTATCGATCAATTCATTATTCATTTTGCATAATAATTGAATCAATAATTGTATTATTTTCTTTGTCTACATTTATCTGTGCATGCATAATTAATTAGGTAAGTTATAAATGTTAGTATTCTAATTATACAAATTAATAGAAAAAGAGCATTGGTATTGAAGTACCTAGGTATTAATAAAATAACAAAATAAGTTTAGAAGGTACGATACCTTAATTATTTAATTTTTATCTGTACTCGGTGATAAATCATTTATAACTAATTAGAATACATGTTTTGAAATGCTGTAATTTTAGGATTTTTGTTAAAACTTGAACATAAAACATTGATATAAAAAAAGTACTATATTACACTAACCTATTTTTTGAATACTAAGTAAAACTTATAATGAAACTTGTTTTAATTTTTAAGGATTTCTTTTTGTTTCGAGATAATTTTTTACGTTTAGAAAAGATTAATTTAAGTATTCTGTAAACTTTTCAGAATCCGCTGAATTAGACTATCTGTTACATTTCATGTGAGATAAAATGGTTTTTGAATCGATGATTACTTATCATTTACTTTTTAACTTAATAAATTATTATTTATCTACCAAAACATTTGTACTTTAAATACATATTTCTGTTAGTTTTTACTCTTAATTATAATATAAAAAAAAGATTTATTTTTATGTACACGTGAAATGTTTATTGTTGACCTAATATAGTTTAGGGATGGGTCAAATTAATTTTTCAGTTCAATTTTTCACTGTTCCATATATTCTTATTAATATTTTCATATGATTAGTTTAGTTTTATTACAATTTAAATATATTAAATATATGTTAAAAGATTTTAAAAATAACGATACCAAAGTAGATTAAATAGCTTAAAACAATTTAATATCATATAGGCAATTAGATTATATGTGCACAATAAATGGTTTAAATGTTGAATAAATGACGAGTATATTTTACACAGTAAGAAATTACAAATAATATGTATTTTCGGTGTTAGGAAAAATGAAGCTTCACCTGATACCGACCAGACAAATAAAGAGTTTATAGGAAGTAAATATCAAGAAGACGAAAAAGTTGATTATGTTACTGCACACTCCATCCATGTATTTAACTATTTGTCAAATCATGTAAACATAAAAGGTAAATTTTATTTGAATTTGCAATTTTTTTTATTTAAATCACTATTAATTAGGTTAAATCATCACCTATGATCAGTAAACCTGGTTATGGCCACTATTTTTTTTATTTTATTCATAAATAGTGCAATTTTGTTATTTGACAAGTCATATGTTAAATAAATAAATAATTTTAATTATTTTATATAGTATTCATCTACATTAATTTACTGGGTGATATAAATTATTATTATTTTAAATATTATTATAATAACATAGATAGCATATAATGGTCATAGAAATTCTATTTAAAAATATTATTATTAATTTTAAATTGTTTAAGAAAATTCTTAAGATGGCCATAAGCGATGATTTCACCTTACCTAGTTTTTTAAACCTTTCATTTGAAAACTTTTTGGGTAATAAAATATTATTTTTATTATTTTTTTTAAACAAGTTTTATTGTTATAATATTATGAATTATGGTATCAAGTATTATTATACAATTTTATTATTATTAGATTACTAATCGTAAAGTTTAACTTGCTTACTTTAAAGTATATTGTACATGATCAGTTTGAATTATAAGGTTTACTTTATGATTTATTACTGCTGACAAAATCAACAAATATCAAGTATAAAATAAATACCGTTGAATTTACCATAACATTGTGAATGTTGAAAAGTAGTTTTTGGTGCTATTCCTTTAAAGGTTTAGTCCTAACACAATATTGTCCACTCTACAGAATTTTATTTGAATTTGATTTGACGTTTTAATTAGAAGGACGTCGAAACTGCAAATTAATTTCCTGAGACATTGAACATTTATTTCATGAAATAAATTTTCTATTAATATTATAATATTAATAGAAAAAAGACTGACATACTTCACATGATTAGTGGGCCACTGTTGTAGGTGAAAAGTTAAGAAGGTATGATATAGAGGGGAATTTAATGTATATCTGTATGCAATAATTAAAATTTTCTATTGAAAAATGATTCAAAAGGCCATAATATTTACGATTTTCATCAAAATTTGACAATAAAATTCTTATAAAAAAAAAAAAATATTACATCATATTCAACTTTTTCTTGTTGACCACTAAGTGCAACTTAAAATGAAACTCCTATTAAATTGTTAAGCATTTCTGTTTAGTCCAATAATTTTATATACAGATTACCTACCGAATAAATATTATGTAATAACAATCAAAATTAAAATGTCTAATAGCTTAAATTTGGCTCAATTGTTTGTTTTGAAAATTTTCCCACATTTATAAAAGTCAAATATAATATTTCTGTCCAAATTTCATGTCTTTATCAATATTTTTCACTGAATTACAAGAAAAAAATATTAATGAAAATTAATAAAAGTATTATTTTTAATTTTTTCTGGTTTTTCCAGTTTATTGGGAAAACCCAATTTATTTTTAATGTTAAAAATGATTATTTCGGTACTCCCTATCACCTCTGAAAACCCCATTTCAATCCAAGAACATCTAGCAGAAATATGATGTGGTACTTATGAATTATATATTATGAACACACAATATTGTGCTTGGCATATTAAGCAGATTAACTTAAATATTAATGAAGAGTATAATATATTCGGCTACTTAAAAATGAACCATTTTTAATATTTATAATCTTCTTAATCATGTTTTGATAATAACATATTGACAATATTGTATTAAATGGTTAAAATTTTAAAAAAAAAAGACCACAGTACTGTGATTATTTATTTTAATATACTTGAATTCCAGTTTTAAGTTTAGGATCTTCTTCTTTACCTTCAGCCTTCATCTCAACTATTTAGGGTTAGCCACCATCATCCTAAACGTCTATTTGATTCGATCCTTCACATCATCCTCGTATTCAATCGCCTATTTTTTGATCTTCCTCTCCTCTTCTACATTTAGTTCATTATAATTTTTACTTCTGATTCTTCTTTTCTCATGACATGAGAATGACATGACATCAAACTATCTTAGTCTATTTTCTATAATTTGTCAATTATCAAAGCTATGTTTAAACTACCCTCTTATCTTACTCATTCCTTATCCATCTTCACTCACAATCACTCATCCACCTAGGCATTCTTATTTCTGCTACACTTATTCTTTGTTCTATTTTCCTGTCTTTCACCAAACTATACAACATAATTAGTTTCGCTACATGTTTAAAGACTTTAACATTAAGTCTCATTAGAATTCTCTTATATCACACCTAATGCTTCTTTTCACTTTATTACAACACACTTAATCCTATGTTTAACATCCTCGTCAAAGCTACTGTTCTCTTACGCAAAAGGTACTTATAACTTAGTCCTAAGTATTTAAAACACTATTAAGATTTAAATGTTTTTTTTTTTTAATTACATTTTTGGCATATTTATCTATTTTTTCTTTGATTTATTTTGTGTAGATGGGAATAGAAAAGTGTTCTTGAATGCTACTACAAGTAAATTGAGTTATGAAATTAGTAACGAATACTCTTACATTGGTGATTCTACACAAACTCAGCCTGTCAAGGTACAGATCCTCAATGATGTATACCTTATCTATGTGTTGTCTTTATCAATTTTATTTTATTTCTCAGTATGCAAACAGTTCTATCGGAAACTTATCAGTTAACTCGTTAGTACCATCTTTGAATAAACCGTTACCTATTAACGACAAAAACAAAGGTATGATTGGATGGAATACCTTATATACTGTATGGTAAATGTGCTTGAATAAATTTTCAATGAAAAATATTTTTGTGTTTTCAGGAGTATTTTACGAGAGCTACATTGTCGAGTATGCACTGGAGTACGGGTTTTTGCGCTTGTCGCCAGGTGCCAGGACCCGGTTGAAAATCCCAGTAATGTTGGTGGCGTTGGAACCTTCACATCACAAGTGTTTCGGCGATAACATTGGTCAGTTCTTCCTGGAATATTTGCTCGGCTATGACGACATTCTAATGTCGTCAGTCAAATCATTGGCCGAAACTGAACAAAACAAAGGATATCTCAGGTAAAGCACAACCATAATAATAATTATTAATACTTTAATTCAAAACAACAAAGTGGTTAAATATTAATTTATATTATATTAAAATGTTGATATGTTTTAGAAATACAGGGTTGTTAAATACTAAATCATTGTTAAAATAAAGTATAGGAAATTATTAGCAAATGTGATATTGTTATTTTTTAAGGTACTAGTTAAGTAGGTTTAATTACTCAAATAAAAGTTCAGAGTCTGAAAATGTGAAGACAAATTTTTTATTAAAACAAATTCTGAATGTTAACTTAATAAAATTTATTTTCTTTTTAACGATCACCACCAGCATCATTATATGATGCTACGGGTTTAGCAAACCTGGAACACCAAGCTCCTACTGGTAGAAAGTCTAGGTGGTTAATTTAAGTGGGCATCTGGTATTGTTTCTCTATAAGATGAAGGAAAAGATCAGAATACTTTTATTTGTTGTAAGATGATAAATGAGGTTGAGGTTGAAAATAGAACAAAGTATAAATGTAGTAGCGATGAGAATGCCTAGGTGGATGAGTGATTGTGAGTGAAGATGGATAAGGAATGAGTAGGAAAAGAGGGTAAGCATGACTTTGATAATTGACAAATTATAGAAAATAGACTAAGATAGTTTGGGCATGTCATGAGAAGAGAAGAATCAGAATTAGAAATTGTAATGAGTTAAATGTAGAAGTGGAGAGGATGATTAAAAAATAGGCGATTGAATGCGAGGATGATGTGAAGGATCGAATCAAATAGACGTTTAGGATGATGGTGGCTAACCCTAAATAGTTGAGATGAAGGCTGAAGGTAAAGAAGAAGATCCTAAACTTAAAACTGGAATTCAAGTATATTAAAATAAATAATCACAGTACTGTGGTCTTTTTTTTTTAAAATTTTAACCATTTAAAACAATATTGTTCATATGTTATTGGTTGGTAGAATAAAAAATAGAACAGTGAATAGATTGTAGTAGAAATGAGAAAGCTTAGGTGAACAAGAGGATAATATAAGATAAGAATTGAGAGTACATATGAGATACGGCAATTAAGTAATGGGACTGATTGAAAAAAATTCCCTTCAAATTACTAGCCTCAGACAACTACACACCGAGTCCAGCACTTTTTCTAGTCTTGGTAAGTCTTCTGTAATATTTCTACTAGCTGTCCATGGAGCATCCTTGTTGTGAACTTTTGAATGTCAGTTACCAACCCAAAATGGGTTCTTTTTATGACTTATTTGACCTTGAAAAACAGGAAAGTCACACAGAGTAGAGAATTCGGGGCATATGACAAGACTAGGATATTTTTTGAGGTCAAAAATTGTGTCACACCGAAGACTCGAGTCTAATATTTTTTAGTTTTTTGGTGTTGGTCACGCTGATAAAATTTCTGATATCATTTGGAAGAATTGTCCAAGACCACGGTTATAGATAGAATGGTTGCACAATGGTGTATCCTGTAATATGATGTTAAATATGATGGTCTTTTGATTTTCCTACTCCCGTTTTTATTCTGTTAAACGTTCTTCAGCCTGGCCAATTGAGGTTATGTCCTGCAGAAAGGTGCTCTGCTAGTACAATCTGATCGTTTTCAATATAACCTACAGTTAGTTACCAGCAATCATTCAGGCTTGCTCGATGGGGTTTCGCTAAGATATTTGTGCATTACATAAAGCTCTTTCTTGATTTTAGTCTTGATCTGTGTGTATATTTACTGTGTAGGATTTATCGTCTTGTCAGTTTCGAGTTTGGATCTTAAGTCTTTATTAATTGTATGTTAGATGTTTGAGGTGCTTGAGCTGCCAATGCTTGCAATAAGATTTATGTCCATTTCGGTTAAAATTAGAAATTTAGAGTTCTTGTTTGTATAAATATAAAATTAATAACTTAATATCTTTACTATTGTAGGTATCTACCTATACAACCCAATTTTGAAAATTAACTTTCTGTGTTTAATCATTTTGATTTTAAAGGTATAAAAGTGTTATATTTAGTTTATTAGAAATAGTTTTTCTCGTAATTTTCTAAGTTTACCTTCATTCACCAAAATATATTACATATTATTAATGATAATACAAATACATACAAATTTTAGCATTACATATAATTATCATTATGGTCTAGGAATTTGTTGGTCAATCTGATCTGAACAAATTTTTTTTTGATAGAAGTTTGAAGAGAACTGCTGTGAGCTTCTGCTGTCCCACTGTCTGATCAAAAACCAGACAGTAAAAAAAAAGAAAAAAAAGATTTATATCATTTATAAAATAAACAGTTCTTATCAGTATCTGCCTATCTGGAATAAACGATATAGTTACCTTACTAGAAATGGCGAACTGTTTAAAAATATATACCTAGGTTTTTATGATTTGGTGTGGCCATAATAATATAATATTATATATTTCAACATTTCCCAAATTGATAGTAGTTGCCAGTCGCAGCATTGATTAAGTATTCCTAACAATTGTTACTGCTAAAAACCACTGTTGGCTATCATGTAAAAGTAGTAATATTTTTTAATAAATTACCTTATTGTGTATTTTATTAATGATATGAACCGGTTTTTTTTTTACTGTCTTGTGCTTTTTGATGACTTATGCAGCCATTCGATCTATAATTGTATCCAAGACCCTACCAAAGATAATAAAAATTTGTTTTTGATCAAGTTTTACATAAAACATTGTAGTATTACCAATGTATATTTTTTAACAAAATGAAGTTGAGAAATGTTGTGTTTTTATATGAGAACCATTGACTTTAGTTGGTAATTTTGTTGTTTACTTTAAAATTAAATTACATTAAATAAAATCAATTCAAACTGAATAAAATGAATCAATTCAAATCAAATTAGATCAATTTTAAATCAAATAAATCAATTTAGATCAAATCAAACTAATTTGAATGAAATTAAATCAATTTAAATAAAATAAAATGTGTTCAAATCAATTTTTATGTCATTTTAATTGATTTGATAAGTTTAATTTGATTTAATAATTGATCTTATTTGATTCAGATTAATTTAATTTAAGTTAGTTTGGTTTGATCTAATTTGATTTAAATTGATTTAATTTGAATCAATAAATTTGATTTAACAATTGTTCTGATTTGATTTGAATTGAATCATTTAATTTAGTTTGATTTAATTTGATATCTAATTTCATTCAATTCTAACTAACTTAAATTCATTTAAATCAATCTGAATAAAATTAAATCCTTTCAAATTAATTTAATGTCATATTAATTAATTTGATTTGGATTGATTTAATTAGTTTTATTTGATTCCAATTAATTTGATTTAACAATTTATCTAATTTGATTCAAATTAATTGAATTGATTTAATAATTTATCTTATTTGTTTTGAATTGATTTAATTTTATGTCATTGAATGAATACAAATTTATTATTGATTTTAATTTATTTAATTTCATGTATTTTAAAATATATAACTACATAATTTAACGCCTAATAATAGTTATTACTTTATGAAAGTATAAGAACCAAGGTTTGAAAGATCAACGACAAATTTAATTTTCCACAATGAATGACCACAATTACGTTTTACTCAGTACAAATTTTATATAAATTATCAGTTCTAACTTTTTTAATGAAATTGTGTTTATTTTCAGAAACTTATATATTAGAAAATGAAGACTTGGTGGCCTCTATGGCAAGTCTTTGTAATTGGGATAATTTAGAAATTCGTTGGTGATACTGGTTGGATACTCGGTTCAAAATTCCTTTGTTTCATATTTTTATAAAATTATCACAACATAACCTATCATAACATTTATGAGTGAATTATTTTCTACATTATTTTTTCTTCACATTGACATTTTTGAATTGTGAAGTATATAGATGAAATATTCAAGTGACTACCAAGGTATGTGTACGGTGTGATAACAAATATGTATGGATTATGGAGGTGATAATAATATTTTTTACCAACTACAAGTCAACAAATTTCTTGATATACTGGTATAAAATAAAAGATACCTGTATAATTTATAGAGTGTATTATTATAATCAAACAAATTTCTAGTATATATAAACAAATAAATGTATAACCAAAATCTGCTATGAATCGTTTTTTTTTTTTTAAATTATTATCATTGCGTTTAGACATATATTAAATTCCTCATTGTATTATTGAGGAAATCCAAGTTAATTATTATAAAATAATTAATAGTGTGATAAGGGTTAACACTGATATGGATAAGTATTATGTTTAATATAAGTTAGTTTATTATGATATTGTATTTATTGGTTAATTTGTAAACTTGTTGTATTAGTAAAAACATTTTTTTTTTTCAAGCGTTGGGTACATCTATTTTTTGGAAATCTTAACCTCGTAGGGAAGAAGGGATATGTTCCCCATAAATATATCAATTAATAGATTAATATTAGGAGACTCGAGGTCTCAGGTTCATAGTGCTACCACATGGATGGAAAAAAAATAGTTTCATTATTTGATTGTCAGACCTCATAAAAGATAGCTTATGTATGGTATCAATAATAGTCAAAATGAGAGAGAATAAACTGAAACAATTTGGGCATGTCATGGGGAAAGAGGAATTTTAATAAAAATAATGTTAGAAGAAAGAGTGGAAGAGGTAGTCGGATGTGATTGACATGACGATTGGACATGTTATGTGTTTCGATTATTTTGTTCCTACAAAAGTCCATCTCCCCTCTCCGATATAACATCATTACAATTATAGTATGTCCACTTTTTGTCTTAAAATTTGCAAAAAGCTAAAGTATCTATTTTAATGATTTATAACCAAATTGGTTGTTGTGAAAATATATACAACAAAATTTTGATGTATCAACCACCAATAATATGTTATAAATTGTGATGAACGAATATTTTCATTTTTTTAAAGTGTTTTATACACGGTACAGGTACCGTTAATACTATAAATTATTATGTTTAAGTGTTATAATCCGCGGAAGTAATAATAATATACAACGTTAACGATGTGTACATATCATGAAAAAAAAAGTTTATTAAACACTTCGGTATATATTACGTAGATTTCGGTACTTGTATTGACTGTTGAGTATCGAAGTATAATATTACGTACCTATTTTTATTATTATTAGGAAGTTCTATGGTTTTAACAGATTAAAATCACGAGTGCGTGCCGATTGTTATAATAATCCATACAAATAATTTTGTTACAGGAATGTAATCACCGGCGAACATTATAGATTCGTGAGCATCTGGATGGCCAGGTCGTCTTATATCGCTTCTTTTTTCATAATGGTTGTGTTTGTAAGTATCTATACTATATCACATGTATTTGAAAAAAAAAAATCTATACTTTATATTAGTTTTATTTTTTCTTGGATTTTTTTGTGTCTACTTTAAAAGTGCGGTATTTTCACCCGACGGCTGTATTTTATTTGAAAAAAAATATCGAGATTCCCAACAGTGTCTAAAAAATAAAAATAAAAAATAATGGCAACATCAAATGACACCATATAGGTCGATTTTAATTTCATCGATTTCTAGTTTACCATTAGCTACAAAGTAAAGATAAAAAAATAAATACTATAACTCCTTACTGAGCTCAGCTCAGAATCTTTTTATCGTTTTGTGCCTTCCAAAGTACTCACCTGCATACAATAGTATACAACTGCAGTTGTGTGAAGTATGTGTCCGGCACATTATAATTATTTTTAATAATTATAGAATTATAGCAGTGTACACTCGGTTTGCGTTAACCCTGGAAATTTGTTACATGGTAGCAAATGTAATAACTAACAGTATGGCAATATTCTGTTTTTGTAAATTATGTATTTCAGCCGTACTATCGCGTGTTTATTATAATATTATTATGTTTTTTCGACGCGATTTCGATCGAATTACTGCGCGCAAGAGACCGTCATCGTACTCGTACATAATATTATTATATATACACGCGAGACGAGATCGGCGGTGGCGACATTTCATATAATGATTAAGAAAACCAATAAGAAAGGCGTCCGTGAAATTAGATACGATGTTGTTTCATCCCCCCGAGAAATGAAAACGCTGCCCATAATATATATATTCTCGCCACCGTCTTCCTATTGCCAATTACACTATATACACTGTAGTTTTTCTCCTCCCTCTGTTCGTTATTACCATTTTTTTTTTTATCCACTTTCCTATGAAAATTCACTTGCATCGTCCTTATAAATTAACTCTACACCCGCTTCTCTGAATCATATATACCTATAACTACCTATACCTATGTCATTATAATTTCAATCGTAAATCAATTCTATATATATATATATATTAAAGAGACTTTTTATGAAATTTTATGACGAAAGTATAATATTTAGTGATTTTATTATTAAAAAAAAAGCTGATACAGCTGATGGGTTCGCAGTGGTTGTAGGTGGCATAGGCGTAATTTTACTAAAATTCAGGGGAATTCTGACATTTACCTAAGTAAAGTAACTAATTAAGAAATAAAACAAAAATCTAGAAGAACCGTATTTAATAATAAATATTAATATGAATATTCGTAAGTAAAACCGCCCACAAAGACTTTATTCGATCTATGATCATAATACTATATAATATTATCGTAATACTTCATTATGTTCAATATTTTTATTTACTATTAAGTACAGTTTATGTCTTATAAATAATGAATCCCCGGATTAAATCTACACGCATAGGTGTCTAATCAAATAATTTTATCTTCAGAATACCTACGTATCGCTTAAAAATAACTAAAATGTTTTGAACCATATCTAAAAAAGGCTAATATAAGTATTCTATGAACAATAAAAGTTCTCTATGATAATTTTTAATCAATTTACAACAAAAAACTAAAAATCGAAAATAACATACTAATAACGCCATAAACGTTCCGTATTTCCTACGTTTTTTCTCAATTATTTTGAAAATTGGTTGAAAAATCAAAACAAGATTTTCTTTTTCACAATTTGGATACAAAATACAAAAAAAAAATCTTGCCATTTTTCGATTGACGCAAGATTTCTGGTAGAAAAGTTTTTATAGACGAAAAAAAATCAAACGCCCAAAATAATAATAAAAAAAAATAACATACAAAAACCATTAGATCCCTCACTACACTTAGAATCTAATATAGAATTGTAACGGTGTGAAAACGTATTCAGAAGGAATTTCTTTTTAAAAATATTAATATACCTACTTGTGATTTTACAAAAAAATAAAATAAACTTGGCATATTGTTTTCTTTTGGCCGTTTTGAACGACTTTAGTAGTAGTGGAATTGCCGATCTGTATAGTATAACAACCCTCTTCTCGTTAACACCACTATAGTTAATTAAGTGTATCTGATATAAAATAAGGGGCTGCCTCCGCACTTTGTATCATTACGTTTCGAAAAACTACGGAATTTACGACAAATTTGGTTTCATCGCGTTACGGAAATTATTTAATCCCAACCATTCTCTCTCTCCCTCCCCCGGAAAAAGATCCGGGACATTTTTCAATGATAATATTAAATTTGTAGTCATGACGTTATTTAATTACAATTAGACGGTAATAAAGCATTGACTGTGAATACTTGTACATCTATACATATATCTATTTTCTTCGATATGAGAACAGTATTTTGAATGATATATTTGTATGACGATGATTGTTGTTATTGTAATGTATCTACTTTTAACTTATGATTTAAAAGATGTATTATATATACGTTTTGTGATGTGGTATACAAATCCGAATTCTAGGAAAATCTGCAAATTCCAGATTTTGATGTCGTTAATATTATTCGGGTTTCTGTTTTAAATTTTGAGTAGAGCGAAGAAGCTTATGGTTTTAGAAAGATAGCACTTTTACTAAAAGGAAATCTTACTTGAGAGATATTTTAGGGAAGTCATTTTTAATTTTTCCAAGAGTTTTCTTAATAAATGGGAAAATTTACAAAATGTAGGTATTAGTTTAAAAAAAATCGGCCTTTTTTTCCCTGTGAACAATTTTTTTACCAGCAATTTTTCTCCGATTTACAATGATCACACTTTTTCCAAAAGGAAATCTGACTGAGGAGGTAATATTTTTGATTTTCCTGGGAGTTTTCCTAATAAATGGGAAAAACGTCAAAATAGGTACAATATTGAACAAATATTACTGAGGAAAATATATAATACCTACGTATTATTTTACCATAATATGACATATATATTTTTGACAAAGCAGCACTATCAACTAAACTCCGCTGAGAATCCTTTTTTCTTTAGCAATAGTATATCCGAATTTTATGGAAAATTTGAATAATTATTTAATTTCCCCTCTACCATACCTTCCCAACTTCGCGCCTTTAACAGTGGCTCACCCACGTGCGATGTTGTCCGACCTTTTTTTATATCTGAAAATCAATTTTAGATTTTGACTGTATAGCAAATAATTGTATGGTAATAGTTTTCGGTTAGTGAAAATGCTCGGATTTTTTATATTGCACCTTAAAAATATTATGTGGAATTTTCGTCCGTTCGTACTTGAAACATTTTTTTGTAATACTTTTCAGTTCACCTTCAAGTTCCTTTTTTTTGGGATTTTGTCCTTCGAAAACTATTTCTTTTTGGCATTAAAAATGTTTCAAATTGTTGTTTGTAACATTTTTTTCTTTCTCTGGTATACTTCATTTAAAAAAATGTTCCTAGATTTCTAACTTTTTCTTTTAAATAAAATAAAAATAAACTGACAACTAATATATTGATTTTATTTTAATTAATTTCTGAATTATTGATTTTAGGGGTAGTTTCTGGTATCGAGTTTTGTCTAGGTAGCAGTGTATTGGACAGAAAATCATTTGATTTTGTAGTTTTTGTAATGTTTGGGAAAAACCGGATAATTTGAAATATAATGGTTTCTGTTATTTTCGATTTTTTTTTTCGGTTAGAAATAATCGTGAATACCTGACATTTTCATCGAGAACTTGTAAAATGTAATCATTTTCGTAATAATAACTTTCGAGGCCTGATACAATTTTCTAAAACATTCAGGCAATTTTTGTGAAATTTATATTTTTTGAAATTATTAAGGTTTTTTTATAGATTTTATTTTAAAGTTCAATTTTGTATAAATATCGTAATAAATCACATTTTAAAACCTAAACATGTTAACTGAACTTCTCTCAGAATTATTTTTCGTTTGGAATAATTTATCATGATTGGCATGCAGATATAAATGAAATTAATCTATACACAATCTGAAATTTTTGTCTACAACAGTGATCCATCAGCAATATCAGCTTTTTTATTTTTACGCTAATAATATTTGTTGATATGATCGTCAATTGTAGTTATTCTCGTTTTGTTGAAAATAATTTCCCTTGAATTCTCTGCGTTTCTATATACAATTAAAAACAGTTCATAATAGCCCCGACTTCATATAGTTTCTCATTTGGTGTTTATGGCGTCCCAAAAGTCAATAATAAAATAGGGTAATTAATCATTTTCCAAAGTGATAAAAACAAATGTTATATTTATGTTTTTTTTTAAAATTTATTACCTATTACATTAATAAACGCGACTACTATTACTACCTGTTGGTGCAATAATATTTTTGTCGCAAGTAGCTTCTTACTAATTTCTTCCTACACCAATGTCCCTTTTCAACGTTAAAAACCGAACTACATATTGATACAGTTTTTTTCATTTTAAATGTGTTCAATATCTTATTTCCATTCTCCGATAACACGGAGAAATATTTCCGATATGAAATTATAATTTTTACGTCATGTTACAAACATATTAATAATTTTAAAATAAAAAGAATATTCAAATTATTTATTATTATTTAAAATTAAGAAAATTAATTATTTAAGCCATTTGGTTGTTGAATTCGACTAAACGGATTGGAAACAATAAAACGGAATTTTTTTATTTATTTTAAAGATTTATACGAAAACTAATAATTTGTTTACTATATTATGCTTACAGACCGTGTCGATTTCAATGCTTTTGAGATATTCGCATCATCAGATATTCGTTTTTATAGGTAAGTGTGCATTGGTTGTTTTTTTCATCGTGTTTTCGTCATTATAATGTATACTGTTATTATTATTATTATCATTATCATCATCTTTTTTTTATATTTTCCAGTGGATTTGCTACAGCTATTGGACTTTCACGGTTCGCTATCTTTCCCGGCGGCGCCACTTTTGACCGTCATACTGGCTTTGGTTGGTGAGTGCGATAATATTTTTATAATTGTAATAACAAATAAAATATTATGATGATGTGTATAATATTACGATTATACAAATAACCGTAGGTCATATTAAAACTGGGGAATGGTACTTGAGTCACAGAGTAAGGATTTGTAAATATTGTAATACTACCGCTACTGTATAGGAAACGTCGATTTATAATATTATAAGAGATAATACTTTGGTTTTTTGATAAGAGAAAGAGATATTTTTTCTTCGATGAACACCGTAATTGTTGGACTGCACTTAACATATAAGGCGGTTGATCCGACTGTGCCGGTTGGGGTATCTGCGATTAAATTTATACCGAACTTTATGTTTTAGATTTATACTTGAGAGGTTGCCTTCATTGGCTAAAAAATACAACAACTAAAAGTGTTTATTTAGGATTTTTTTCAAATTATATATTTAATCCAAATTACAAGGATTTGTATTTTGATTTATTAAATACAAATTGGTCTTTTTGGATCCAGTTTTTAAATTTTCATTGTTGGGTTAGATATAATAACAAGGTTTTACGATTTTTTCTAGAATCGTGATTATTATACGTATACTACTTATTACTCGTTGACAATTTCTCAGCATGTCACTCAAGAACGCTTAGTCTTATAAACGTAGAACCATTTTTTTTTGAGTTAAATGACCTATTATAAAATTAAACATAAAAAGAAGACCATTAGTGTTTGTACAATGGTTATTTTCGTTATTTTAATCATCAATTGAGGTGATAATTGGACAGAGCGATCATCTTTGTTGTCCAATCAGTTTCGTGATTTCGTTTTGATTACGTGGATCAACGAATAAAATCCAGACTTCTATTTTTTGAGATCATTAGAAAAACCTCGACGGGTACCCCGTGGATTCTTACGTAGCAACCAACCAGAGGCCACCTAGGGGTCCGCGGGCTATCGGTTAAAAACCCCCGTTCCTATGTAAAATCGATCGATTCGAAAATATTCAAATTCGTATGCTTTTATTAATATATTATTATTATACTATCGTTAATATACATTTATGAGTAGTCAGTCCCGTGTGTCGTTATCATAAAAGTATTTATCGTGTCATCGTGAAATACGTGGTGCACAACGGTTAAACGGCATTTTGACCCCCTGGTGTCACACGTGGGGGGGTAGTTTTATCGCGTTATCCCCACAGGACGCGGGGTGGTTATTAAAATCCTGTCAAATGGTATAGGAGAACGCCTGGTTGGAGACGGTTTGCCGACGTCGTCGGTGTCCTCTCCCCCCCCTCCTCGAAAGTGTATTATATAATTTTATGCATTAACAATTAGGACCTCTGTCAACACGGCGACAACGACGACGACGACGATAATGTTGCGCCCGCTGCCCTAGTGTTATGTAATATAAAATAACGCGGCGGCGGGTTGTCGCGAAATACCGTTTTCGATTTATTTTATCCGTTTGCGCCGAGCTGTAGTGTGTATAATATTAATATTTAGAATAACGATGGGGAATTTAAACCTAAACAAATTACACCGAGAAATACTTTTTCCGTGATAATTATCGGCGCCGCCGTTTTTAAAATACGCGGTCTACATTGTTAAACCCTCCAAGCACTATTAATCCGGTTCAGTCCGAAATCCCGACCACGTGTAACCCGTATAATCAGAAATTTTTTATTTTATTATATTAAACTGACACACAAACTCGACGTACTTCATGCCGTTGTAAGATTGGGTAAATAATTCAAAAACCATTGACATAATTTGCTAATTGTACCACGTCAAGACTGGGCTTATATAAAGTATATTTGGTATTTGACAGCAATGGGGAGGAAGTATTGTTAAAACGGAACCTTCACTGCTGTTGATTAAACTCAAAAAAAAAACACAGGTATTTGGTAAAAATACAATTATTTTCCACTGTAGGTCAACAGCAACAAAAATAAATCGAAAATTATGTAAATCGATAGTGCGTAATTATTACCATTTTTATTTCTATCATTAAGAAAACGATAAGGATAATAATAATAAAAAAAAAATCGCTGTAATGCACCAACTAAACAAAATGTGCTACCAGAAACCACCACCGAAGTGACGTTTTTATTTGGAGCAAGATTTATGGTAGAAAAATTGTTACAGACTCAATATAATATACTCGTATATAAATATATATATATAAAAAAAAACATAAATCCCAGTAAAACCAACGTATTTCTCGCTTTACGGCCATAATCTAACACCAAAGAATCGGAGTACAATTGGCTCGTGTGATCTCAGCATATATAAATCAGTCACAAATTAATTACCCATACAAAATAATAATAGATAAACAAATAAATATGAATCATAAATTGTTCCGGATGTTTATTAAAAATCGAATAAATTATGTGCGGATTTTGTTGTCTGGTGATCGTCTAACTGTTGAAAGTGAGATTGAACTATAAGTGGGTTAAAAAAAAAAAATGTATAAAATCAAATCTGTTTTAGTGTGAATTTTATGTAAATCATATTGTACTATAAAATATATTACTGGTAGTTAAACATGAAAATCAAATTGTGTGCGTATGATGCTGGAGTATTACTTTATAGACAGTGGCGAGTCTAGGATTTTCACGGCCCGGGTCAAAAAAAAAACTCCGTCCTTCTCATTGACTGGTACAATCATATTTAAACATTTTATTTAATTATCTTACAGCCCCCAACCTTATTGCTTCCTCATTTATTTGAAAATTTCTTCTTAAAATCATTTAATTTTTGTCGCCCTCTTCGCGTGCTCTCTAAATGCGCCTTTGGGTATAGGTATATGTATAATATACCGTGTGTCCGTATGATAAGTATGTTATGTATACTGCATATGAGAACAGACCCGGATTATTTTATCGCGTTACTAGAAAGAACATAAAAACGTACGAAAATAATTCGTTTATTATTCTCAATTTTGTTTTTTTTTTTTTTTTTTTTTTTTGTAATTTAATATTTGTAGAGACTTGAAGTTTTGACAGAAAACTTATATTTGCCTTTTCTATACGTGGTAAACTTTTAAAAATATTTGAGCCATTTTTGAGCTATTTTGAACAATTTTACTTAAGGGTAAAATTGTTAGATTGAACAAAAGTGCTAGGAAATTTGTTAGGATGTTTATTTTAATAAGTCGTACTTAATGATCAAAAAAAAAAAAAAAATTGAGTGTAATAAAATATTTATTTTTTTTTATTTGAGTTTTAAAATCAAATTTTGCCTAAAATCGTAAATATTACGGCCTTTTAAAACACGTATAACCGATCTTCGCTTCAAATCTGTTTTCGTTAGTAATGGTTTATCGTTGATTACAGATTTAAATTAAATAACTTTATGTATTCTATATCTTCTAAACTTCCCACCTACAACAGTGTAACAGCCAGTATCAGCTCTTTTTTTTTTTTTTTATTGTTTCACTCATACGACCCTTAGGTTTTAGCATAGAGTAGCGGTTTATAACTTTATATTTGTATGTATTTATTTCTTTTGTTTTAACGCATATAATTATGTTCAACAGGCATGGAGGCAATAATGTCGGAATTTTTCAACGACACGACTACGGCGTTTTACATTATACTGATCGTCTGGGTGGCCGATCAATACGACACGTTGTGCAGTCATTGTCCGCTCACGAAAAAGCATTGGCTAAGGTGAGTGTCTCGTATTATATTATATATTGCAGTGGTAGTATAGTATAACATAAAAGCCATTAAAATATTGTCGTGTGATGTGTGTATACGTTATACGGGCGGGTGGCTTGGTGGGTGATTTTTTTTTTCTGCTCGTTCGGCCTGGAGGAATATAAACACACATACACCGAGAAAGTTGTCTCGAACACGTATAATATAAGTGCATCACAGTTTGACGCGATATATATATACCATATTATATATATATATATATATATATATATAAATAAAAGAGAGGAAAAAAACGTAGGGATAAAGGGTCCGGTCGGAGAAACTGAACTCGACGGGGATTCCGCATTGACCGCCCGCCAAGAACCGTAATGAATACCCGGTACGGAATCACTGCACTTTTCCCCCCACTCGCGTCGCTCGCGCGCGGAGAGAGGTTGCCCGCGTGCCAGGTCTTTTAGAGGAGTGTGCCCGTGTGTGTGGTTAAAAATAAAACGGTCAGCAATATGCGCCCAACACGCAAATATATATATTTGTTTATAAAAATATAATAAGAAAAATAATACGTAGGTATATGTGTTTAAATATAAATCGATTGTTTCTGTTCCAGGTTTTTCTATCTGTACCATTTTTCGTTCTACGCGTACCACTATCGGTTCAACGGGCAGTACAGCAATTTGGCTCTGATTTGTTCGTGGCTATTCATTCAGGTAAATGGACCTATATTATATATTGTAATACGCTGTTTGTTCGTTTGTCGGTTTCATGTTCCCCGGCAACGATAATATTATAGCATGTAGAACGTAGATAATGGATATAGTCGGTAAAGGGACGAGATCGACTCTCGTCGACAACGAGGATAGACTATGTTTAGACGTAATAAGCCGGCGGCGCCATGCCTTCGTTTCGTTTCGAGCGACTGCGCAGCGCGATATTCATTTATTTATTATTATTATTTTCTGATAGATTTACAACTTTTTTTTTTCCCACCAAAAATCTTGCTGTCCGATTTTAAAACGTAACATTAAATTCTTTCTGGTCTGCGCTTCTTTGGGGAGGTCGTTATTTTGATTTTCATTTTAGTTTTCTAATTGGGAAAATGTGCGGCAATTATACGGTACACGGTTTAACCGTGAACGTCTCTCCCGATCGTTTTTCTTTAGCAGTGAATTAACCGTTGCGTAGAGACATAAATTCTATGTATCCCATCTTTTCAACTTTTTATTTAGCCCCTCCCACTTATTAAAAACATTTTTTTTTTAAATTATTTATATTAAAGTGTGAAGATTAGAAAAATCCGATAGGTACGCTCAAAAATCCTGTTATATTGAAAAAATAGGTAGCACGACACCAATTCTATCGCAACTTGTAGCAAGATTCTTTCCTGTGTCGATATAATATTGTAAACGGTATAATAATATGACAGGCAGGTATCTTTTGCGCACCTGGAAAAGATATTTTTATAAGACGTATCTCATCCTATTTGTTTTTGTATCTTTCTTATAGAATATAAGTAGTATGCGTCCAATATACTACTATATACATGTATTTATACCGTATAAATCCGTTAGCTTTTTCGTTTTTCGTTGTCTTCTGTTCCGGACGTTTAATTTAAAAAAAAAAAAAAAAACAATCCCTCCCCGTCGTATTACAATAACAATATATGTTTACACGCGGCGGACGTGCGATATGCCGGGGCGGGAAGAGGACGTCGCGAAATCGCTGTAACAGACCGTGCAACGTATTGTGTTACCGTCGGCACAGAGTTCTTGCAACTCGTCATGTCGTCTGTATGTAGGTGTACGACACATCGAACGCAGAAAACGAGTAAAAATGTAATAAAAAAAAAAAAAAATCAAATCTGAAATGTAAACAACAAAGAGAGACCCTCCTTCGTCGTTTCGTGAAAAAAAAAAAAAAATGAGAAAATAAAAGAAAACGACACGCGTCTGACGTTTCTGGCTCGATAATTAATAAGTCCGAAGGGGGCAAAATGGTCGGCGGTAAATGATTGGAAATGTTCGTAGCGTTTCTCGTATACGCGAATAATATCCAAAAACGAGACGCGCCCTGGCCGAACTTTTGGTGGCCTCTACCATGTGGTAAACCCGGGCCCGCAGTTATAATTAATGGCTTTTGATTTGCGTCGGAAACATTTAATTCTCGCAAATATTTTTTTCCGCGATCCGACGCAACGCGGCTCCCAAAATCATGTCTACGGATTTCTTTCGGATTTTCTGTAACGTGTGGCGTGTTGCGTGTTAAAAATAACAGTTTGGCGGTCTATGATGTGTGTGTGTGTTTGTGTATATGTGTGTATGGTACAGAGTTTCTCTCCTATCCGATTATTATTGTTGTGCTTGAGCGGGTTGGTACACCGTCACAAATATACCCGATAATACTTTTATTGGTCCGATTTTAGGAGGAAACTTTGTTTTTACGAGAAACGTGTTGGTTTTACACTGTATGATTTGTTCTTTAACCTTTTGTTCGTTAACGAAATTTCTACCGGATATCTCTTTGCTCAGATCGTCAATTTTTACCGCGGTTTTCAGTAGATAATTTCGTTCAGTGGTGCACTGTAGCGGTTTTTTTTTTGGAATTCAATAAAAAACAATCATATTAAAATTACTGCAATTTTCACTGAACGCAAAATATTTTGGCGTTTTGTTTTGAATTATTATATTGAAATTGATTGAAATATTTGATTATTTATTTGTTTTATACGTGGATAGAAAATAGTGTAATTTATTTTTATCAGCGTTTCAATTCAATTTCATGGTAAATTTTTTTTTTTTTTATAGTTACAAATTAATATTATTTTAATTTTCAATTGAAATTTGCGGAAACAACATTATGGTTATTCGAACTTTATTCAGAAATAGTTTTCGGACACGATGATTAAATATATGTAATCTTACTTTCCCAACTTTTTAACGATTTTTTTTTAAATTCTGAACGCAACTAGAAATAGCATATTGGTTTTACTATGATATGTGTGTGTGTTTTTTTTCCTGTCTGTTATTAACTTTTTTCATTGCAGAAATGTTATTTCGATCGTCAATTTCTAAAATGGCTCTTTGTAGAAAAATATTTCTAGTGAATCTAATTATAAGGGAAGAGGCGATTTCTTAGATTTTCAATTTATCGTAATCTAATCATATAATGTACCCTAATATTCTACCTTCCCGGCTATTCGACTTTGTTTTTTTTTTCTTTTTTTTTTTTGTATGTGTATAGATTTGATAATAAACCCCCGGACTACCGGTTAGGAAATGCCGCAGGTCTGTGTAATAGTACCTATACCGCAATACAATACACACATAATATATATACACGACACCCGCGGTCTCTGCGCGCGGGGAAACTTCGTCCGGCGGGAGGGTGTGAACGTTGCACGGGCCGGCGAGGGCGTTTTAACGGCCGACAGCGGTGTTATGCGATTATTATACAACAATTTTGAATTCGATTTTTCCGACACTGTAATTCGAATGCGAAATTATCGCGTGTCCGGCGCGCGGCGCGTTATTAACGGACGAAAAACCCCATGTTACGGTCCGTGGAGATTTTCGAGAACGGCGGCGCGCACGGTCATAAACAGAACGAATAAATTCCGGACGACATCACCGTCATCATCCCGAAGGGTTGATACGAAATTTCCATATAAATTTAACGCGGAGGGAATGTCCCTGACCACCGCTGTCCGTCGTCCTATATATTCCTCTCTGCACTCTATCGAATCGGTTTTTTTTCCCGTCCCCTTCCGTTATATTTTTTAACATTTTTTTTTCTTGCCCGCAGTCGGTTTTATTATCGCGTCCCGCGCTCATATCACAATTTAATATAATCAACGCGATCTTTCGGTGGGGTTTTCACACGTATACGAATCCGCAGTATAGGGGGGTATAATGAGTAAGCATTATTTGATTATTCCCACTTATCGATCGTCTCCGGCGCCGTTTAATATCCTTTAGACAAAGTTTAAACTCAACGATTTCAAATGTCGATAAACATAGTTTGAAAATCACTAGAATTTGAAAATTATACCACGTTTTGAAAGGGCTAATATTCGGGAAACATTTCATGTGTCTACGATTATTTCTAGTCGAATTTAAAAAAAAAAAAAAAATCAAAACCGCTGTTGCGCAAATTTCCCCGTTTTTCTCAATAATTATTAATATAACTACAAATAAAATCAAACAATAATCTTTCCATACCAACTATGGACGACATTTTCTTTTAGAAACCATCCTTGAAGTAGATGATCGGAGCAAAATTTCTAGTAAAAAATATTGTTACCAAGCATAAGAAAAAAAAGCACACATCGTAGTAATACCGATACATTACTTAGCTCGCTCCGAATCTAAAATAATACAATTGGAAAACTGTAGAGGTATGTTTATGTCCAATAAATGGGAACACGAAATATGTCTGCCGGACAGACTTTGATTGAAATTTGTTTATTTTTAGGAAATTCCCGGATTCTAATACACACGCATTTTTAGCGTTTTTTTAAAAAAATGTTAACAATATGCTGACAAGCAGCAACAAAATGTCCATTTTCATAAATAGAAACACCTAATAGTCGAATAGTGTTATTTTTTCTTTCTCAAAATCCACCTGATACAACCGCCAATAATAATGTTGATTATAAAATATAATATTGATTGGTCAAGACATTTTTTCGCCATAAAACAATAGTAAAAAAGACGTCCTAGGATAATAGAAACGGGTACAGCCACTATTATAGATAATTGAATATATACCTGTAAGCAACAATAAAGCATTGCTTACGAAAAAAATGATTCTGAATGAAGTTCAGTTGATACTGATGGCTTGTTAACAATAATATGTCATTTTATAGTAAAATAATTAAATAGGCTTTATATATTTTCTTTAATAATATTTGTTTATTGTTGTATCGGTTTTCCCAATTTCCCTACGTTTTTTCCAGTTTTTCACGTTTGCTGGAAAAACTCTTGAGAAAATCGAAAAATTACCTCTCTAATGTACCTCGCTAGTGAAATTTCCTTTTAGAAACATTGCTATCATTAAAAGTTGGAGGAAAATTGCTAGTATAAAAGTTGCGTACAGAAAAAAATAAAAAATAAATATCTTTGTAAAACCATAAGTTTCTTTATTCCACTCAGAATCTAAAACCTCTTCACTTTGAAAGGCACTCGTTTTAAAGTTTTTGATAAATCCAGAAAAATCATATGGCTTTTAATAATATGACTGTCGGGCGATTTTTAGACTGCCCGGTGTTAAAAATATAGATGTTTCTATTCGTAAGAACATTTTGCGTTATCATTTTTTGGAAATTGGCTTGAAATGTGTATTTCAACACTTTTGATATTAAAAAAAAATAAAATCCCATTTCACTTGTAAGTCCGACAGGCTGAAATATTTAGTGTTTTTAGTGAAACGCACTGTATAGTGTTCAATTTCGGAGTGCGATCATATTAAAAAAAATGTCGACACTCGTTTACGATGAATTTTGTATGTTCCTCGTAGTTTTTTTTTTTTCTTGTGTTGCTATATTTTTTTCTTTTGACGACTATTCGCCAAGACACGCGATCGTGCTATGCCGTTTTCATGACCAGGGTTTTTTAAATTAAACATTTTAATAATAGATTCAATGAATAACTTGCTGTATTTTCATGTCACGGTTAATGTTACGCGGTCTTGTCGTCGGTTAATATTCCGTTTTTTTAGATTCTGAACGAAACGAGAAATATATTTATGGTTTTACTATATTGTGCATTTTTTTCTGTAAACAACTTTTCTACCGGAAATATTAATCCGACCATCGTCTTTGGTGGTGATTTCTGATAGCAAATTTTGTCATGAGTGGTCATTTTGTTTTATTTTCCTTATGCTTTTTCGGGAAAATCGAAAACATATATTCAATAGCGATTTCTATTAATCTTCGATTTTGTTTAGTTTTTATTTTTGTAATTTGTTTAAAAAATAATAGTAGAAACCTGAGGATTTTCCCTTAGTCCTTACTATAGACGAAAAATAATAATCAAAACATTCTGACGATTCTTAAGCTATTTACATTTTTTAGTTATTATTTGGGTTTTATGAGGATACAATTCTTTTGGCCTGGCAAAGACGATAGACATTTTAACACGAAGTTTATCATAAGTTTTACTTGGTGGACAGAAAAAGAAAGTGTGAGCGTAATACATAAATTCGTTTTTTTAATGCGTTATCAAATTTTTATGAACAAATCGTTAAAATCATTGCGACTTTTTAAAACATGTTTACCCGATAACTTTGATCGGAATCGTTTTTTGTTTGCAATGATGTATCGTAACGTGTAGGATATAAATTGAATAATCGTGTATCCTACTTTTCTAATTTCCCGCCTATAACACACCTACACACCCGTCTTTTTTATTCATAAAGTATTTTATCGGAATTTATGTATAAAAAAAAAAAAAAAAATCAAAAACTTCCCAAGTTCAATTGCACATTTTTTCCATCAACGATATTTTCAAACGTTCGACATTATTACATAATATTATTTTAATTATTTAATTATTCCTACGTTGAACTAAACCGTTCTAAAACGTCGGCGGCGTATATATAAATCCAAAACGCGAAAACAATAGTTATTTATTATTCATAATATAACCGTTTTTAGTTTTATACATCCGCCATCATTCTATACTATACGCACGTATTGAACTCCCGTAAATAATAAACCATAGTTGTTGGTTCGATAAAAATAATATTGCAGTATATATAGTATGTACATTAAAAATTATGTGAAATTAATAATAAAAACAAAAATTGGACATAATTCATACTAGTATAGGTAATCCTATGGATAAACAATTTCCCTAAAAAATAAAGAATCTACGAAAAATTGGCACATTTTATTAATACGTCGAAGTAAAAAATTCAGGAAAAATGTATTGTATTGTTTATGATAAGCAATTTAATTTTTCTATTTTTCATTCATGTTTAATTTTTTTTTGCTACCATCCACGACTCAACCGTACAACATAGTCTCATCACACTTTTGTAGAATTTACCTTTAAGTCTCATTGGAATTTTTTTTTCACATAAAACACCTAACGCTTCTCTCAACGGAAATTTTACGATATTTTAATATCTGGGTTAGGTTTGTTGTACAGGTTGAAAATTGGAAAAGTATGATACATCTATTGGGCAATTTAGTTTACTATAAATTATTATTAGTAAATCGATATTAAACGTGTTTAATATTTTGAAATACCACGACTTTTACGATTCTCTTAAAAGTTTTAACTTCAAACATTAATGTAGTGTATTACGTTTAACTATTTTTTTAACCACTATAAATGCGACTTAATATTAACATTTTCGAGTATTTTGCCGAAACATTTATATCCCTATTTTATCGAAAAGTAAAATGCGAAATGATTTTTCTGGATATTTAAATGTTTAAATAAGATATAGGCATTTTTAAATTGTGATATTTCACGTACCCATAACTCGCTCAAAATTCAAATATCGGAAAAAATCAACATATAAACGCAGATATACCTAATATTCTGATGATAATAAATTAATTCACTCTAATATAATCTAAACATATGTATCATGCGCCGCCTCCTTAGAGTCTAAGGGTATAAAGGCTTAGGCGAAAATCATGGATTTGTTTTCGGATTTTTTTCAGCATTCCATGATATACTTTTACCACCATTACGAACTGCCGTTCGTAGTGCAGCAGAGCCAATTGCAGCAGGTCCTTCTCCAGAGGAACCAGGAACAGCATCGGCATAATTTCGATACACATGGTAACGGAGGAGGGTTTGGTGGACGTGGCGGTCGTGGCGCGGCAGGAGGGGATGACCGTCGCGGAACGGACGCCACAGGCCCGGCCGAACGCCGTGCATATCCGCGGGTCATCGGCCAACAATTCAGCATAATGAACGGACTGCAACAATTGGGCCGTTTGCGGGCTACTTTGATGCGCCGGCGGAGGGTGCGCCCGTTTAACGCACCACAACCGCCTCAGGTTCCCGGTGACGACATTTCCGACGGTTCTGATAGCTCGCGGGTTCCCGACGACGTCGTTCCGGACGTCGCGGATCTGGGAGACGTGAGCGATGTCCAACAGTAGACGATGGCCCCTTTTCGTTCCGTCCTCGAGGACATTCACTTTCACCTCTCCAAAAAAAAAAAAAAACACGCTGCTGTTTACTTCTAGTAAGCGACTATACTTTCCGTAGAAATAGTTTTTTTTAACCCCAATATATTACTACTGTCCTCTCCGGTTACTAAAAAACCTGACCATAAAACAATAAACAATTTTGTTCGTTTAAGAATTCTTTTCGGAAATATTGTTGTTTGTGTTCATATATAATATTTTATAGGGTTTATTCGATATTTTAGTACAGTGTGAATGTATGTTTGCTCATACGTATTAACATACCACATGAACGTTTTTATTCTGTCTCCCATTATAGAGCTGTTTTTTTTTTTTTTTTGTAAACTATAAAAATGTATAATATATATATTTTTTTCCTTTTGGCTAGAGTGTCGACATAATAATTAATAATATAATATATTGTCGTTTTTAAGGTTATTATTATTAAGTTCGCCATTTTATTATTTTAAAGACAGATGATTGTATAGTTGACTTTACAGTATCCACCAGAGCGCGCGTACACTCGTAAAAATTACGGTTATTTACGCACGTGCGTGTGTACTTATATTATTATATTATGTATTTTTTCCAACATTATAATAATTATTATGAAATTACATTACTACTATTATTACGATTATTATCAATATAACTATTATTATTGTTTGAAATAATAAATCGTGGAAAATGCGCATCACGACTGTATAATACTATAGACTCGATTATCCGCTTTCTCGTTTACCTATCTTTCTCCTGGAGCCATGGCTCGCATCTCAGGCAGTCATCTCGTTTTCCTGTCATAGTTCTGAGCTGAAACGCTTTTCCATCCGGATTTCTAGGTCGCGTATTTACATTTTCTACTTGAAAAAAATCACATATACAAATGGAATTCTCTGGTCTGTCAAATACGGCGTTATTAGTTTCAAGTTGGTTCCTTATGATATAGTACAACATACGTTTTGTAGATAGTGTCATAATAAAGGTTTATAGACGCGGCTTCATTATTGTTTCGTTCGAATCCAAATTGTTTGCATTTTTCCCTGCTTTATCTAAACACGTGATGACCTTTCATGGACTAGCTAGTATATTTTTGGTTTACACTTTAACTTAGGACACTAACTTCTTTGGAACAGTATTAACTTTGGACTAATTGTAAAAACAAGTATCAGAGTAGCATGTTTATTATTATTTTCATTGAAATCATGTTATCGATATTATTTATGATAACTGATAAGCAATAATTTAAGCCATTGCAATCCATTTTCGTATGTGACTCGTAATTCCAAGTAGGGAACGCTTCCAAGTCCCGTAAATCAATTTTTATTTGAAATTTTTATATTAAATCTCCCAATAATAAAAGTATTTGTTAAGGTATGTATTTTTGCACTATGATTACTCAAATGATCTACTATCATAGAACTTATTATTGTTATTTGATGACGGGTTACGACTGCCAAATTTAATTATATACAGAATGCTAAACAGAATAATAGTCTTCAGGATCTTCTATTTTTTTCTCATTAATAGTTGTGTCTTGTTGCTTGCTTCCTGCCCTCCTTGCTCCATGGATCTCGCTGGTTGACTATCCAGAAAGTTATGCTCTGTCTACTTACTGACTCCAGATTCCGAATTTCATTGTCATAATCATCTTCCTTAGGTATGTCGATCCTTCATTGCTCGGTTTAATGAGAAAATTAATACAGAGGTTTTCCGTCGCTTTCTATTCGTAGTGGCATCCTTTATTTTTATTGATTGATACTAGTAGCATTATTTTCCACTTCTAGGTTTATTTTAATCTCCTCTTATGACAGTCATGGATTACTCAGGGTATATTCTGATTATACCGAAAAATGTGTGTCATCGGGGTTCTATGCCAAAAAGGTTATCGAAGTAATCGGAAATCTTTTAATTGCGTGGAAACGTTTTGGGAAATGCTGAAATTAACGTAGACTAATCTATTCAATTGGCATGTTCGGCTTCCTTTGCAACTATCGTATTTTTATAACTGGTTATAACAGCTCACAGAACCCATTTTATTCCTACTAAATGGCAAAAATATACTTGAGGTAAGTAATAGTTTTTATAAAATGTGTAACATACAAACAAAGCACTGGAAATTCTACTAAGTAACAATATTGTTTTCATAACCCATGATTATAACCCATAACATTATAAGCTGTAAATAAAATACCAATACAATTTTCACAGCTGTCATGTATACTTTTCTATAAAAGACATTACCTGCAGTTAATTTTTGATGAATTTGAACTCACTTAGGTATACGGTATTTGTTAAAATAAAAATTATTGCATTTTTTTGATTGTACTAGTGTTTAAATATAATAAGAAGGTGTGTAATTTTGAAAAAAAAAAATAATAATAATAATTGAGAAAATCAATAATTTTTTGACTTTTTATTTTTCATTATTACTATTATTAAAATAACTGAAACCAGACATTTTTTTAAAGAACAAAATTGTAAAACCGCTTGGCCTTAAAATTGATCGATTCTTCCTCAGTATCAACAGTAGTTATAAATTTGCTGAATGTATCATTATTTAAAATCGTATTTTAATCAGTATAACATCGTTCCACTTAATCTAGGGCTAAGCAATATTTTCCGAACGCATTTATCACATTCGTTAAGAAACTAAATATCGTTATGAAATCATAATTATAGAAATCATTCTAAGTTTTACTGGTTAAGAACGTATATTGTAATAAACAAGATTGAAAATAATTAAATTATAGTAACACTAATATTATTGTTAGGGTTCCGTAGCCTAAATGACATAATTTTGTCATGTCCGCTTCGATGAAATTTTGCAGGTAGGTATATTTTTTTCCCTCTTTTTCGGATTAACCGACAGCAGTGGGGGATCTGTTTTCAATTTTTCCCCTACTACTACCTTGTTTATTAAAAAGTATAATTAAGTATTTTGTTCTATTTTTTCCTTCGTGGGGCAGGCTCAAATAATACATAATTTAACTAATTTATGCTCTGGTGAGAGGTGAGTAGTTTCGCGTAAGTTTACTTAATCTAACCTGTACATGACCTTGAGTCGATGACAGGATTTGACATTAGCGTTAGCGTTGATGTCTGAGTCTGTCGACCGGATTACGATTGATCCTTGCCTTGACCTTTTTGACACTCGTCCTGCTCGTTGCGGCATAGAATGTCCTCTTACACGGAGTAGAAGGCCTAAACGCCGCGAGCAGAAGCAGACGTTAGATCAGTGTTTCCAAAAGAGTATGCCGCGACAACTTAAACTTTAAGAAAAAAAAAAATTATTTTATAATTTTTTTTCAAAATATTGAAATATAATTAATATTAAAATTAACTTTAACATTTTTTAAAAAAGAGAAATAAAATATGTTTGAATGATATAAATAAACTAGTATTAATTTATTAAAATAATTATAAATTTTTGTCTGAAACGTGTGCTTAATGTTTGCATAATAGTTCAATTCTAGGAGAGATCTACGATAAACACACCCGGATTTCTTGTTCAACTGATAAAAGTCTGTCATGTTTCTTATTTTTAATATTTATTAATGCGGAAAACCTAATTTTACAGAAATATGTTAAAAACAATGGTAGTACATATTTATTTATTTTTGTAATTATCGGATACTCTGTTTTAATAAAACTCCAAAACTGGAAGAATTTAGTTCATTCAATTTTAATTTAAATGAACGATCAGATTGAAGTTCTAAAAGTTGTTCTTGTTCAACTTAACCTAGATGTGATATTGTATTTGATATTACTACAAAAGATTGTGCACGCAATCATATTCGTTAATAGGCAAAAATAGAAAATATTTTTCTTTTAAAATTTTGAGGTGATTAATTATCAAATCAGATGTTAGTTCTCCATCTGGATCAACGTCTGCTTTTAATGAAAACATTTGTAGTTTTTTTTTTTCTACGTGATATCCAAAGATTAATTTTCCGTAAAAACCCATTTAATTTATCAGACGATTTTAATATGTTTTCATTTTTACCTTGCATATTAGAATTAAGGTAATTTAAATGGTTAAAAATATCAGCTCGATAAGCAAGTTTTGTAGACCATAATGGATTATTTAATTGAGTTACATAATCACAGTTTGGGTCTTCATTATTGAACAATTGCAATAATTCATTTTTTATTTCATAATATCTGTTTAAAACCTTACCTTTCGATAACCATCGAATTTCAGTATATAGTACTAAAACTTCACACATTTTTTTGAGAATTCATGTTTTAAGAGCTCTTGATTTAATATAATTTATTATTTTAATCACCAAATCAAGAACATTTTTAATCTCATCTGGAATCGATTTCATCATCAACGCTTTACGATGCATAAAATAATGAGTTGAAATAATATTTGAAAAATTTTGTTTTAATCGCGAAACAAAGCTTTTAAATTTGCCAGTCATTGGAGGAGCTCCATCTGTGCATACGAAAATATAATTTGTCCATAACAGTTAATTTTTTTAGAGTAACACTGACTCAATTATATATATCTTGCTCGGTTGATGTTGTTAATGATTAAGTACAAGATACAAATTGTTAAATAACTTCATTGTTTTCAAGAAATCGTATATAATTTAATAGTTGACATTTTTGACTAATATCGGTTGATTTATCAATTTGTTATGAAAACTTTCGGCCATCACATACAATTTTAGAAACGTGTTTTCAATGTTAGAAGATATATCGTCAATTCGTCGAGATATTGTGTTATTTGATAATGGAACACAAGAAACTTCCTTCTCAGCACTTTTACCCAATATTGATTTTATAATTTCTTTGCAAGCTGGTAATATTAAATTTTCAGCTGTGGTGTGAAACTGTATTTTTTTAAACTATTAATTCAGCAACTTTATAACTAGAAATTTGAGCTCTATCAGATATATTTGTTAGTTTTTCCTATTGTTTTGTTTTACATTTGAAGATAATATGAAGTTTTGTCTTAATTTAACAAATTACCGTGTTTAGTAGTAAAATGCCTTTTATTTTAATTTACTAGGTACCACACATTCGTTACTAAGTTTTTCTCCACATACCAAACACTGAGGAATAGGAAGAGTTTTTGATCCACAGAGACTGAAACCAAAATTTAAATAATTATCATGGTACTTACGGCCAGCACTAGAATATTGTGTACCAGATTTGATGGTTTCAGTATCTATTTTTTCTCCTTCTTATTTTCGTCATTATTTTCATTGTTATCTTCAAACTTTCTTTTTCCGTTTAAAAACTTATCCAAATTTATTGTATAACAAATGTCGCAAAATTCGTTAAAATTCGGGTTTCTTGTGGTGTGGTTTGAACGTAACTGTTTTATACGACAGAATGAATTATCGTTTAATATTGAAAATACAATAATATGTAATACACAAACAGTTCTGTGATAAATAATAAATATATTATTCAAGTAGTAGGTACAGCTATCGAGAGATAATAATATTATTACTTAATAACGATAATAATAAACATCATTATATACGTTATTATTTGATTTACTACGTTTATGACCTAAACCACTTATATTTGAAAAGTAGATAATATTTATCCAAAGTGTGCCGTGACTTATAATAACTAATAATAATGTGCCGCGATAGAAAAAAGTTTGGGAACTGCTGCGTTAAATGGACGTTCATAAGTCGATCTTGATCTTTGTACGGGATGTCCGCTGATGCGCAGAGAAGATCCTGAACGTCAACAGGAGAAATATTCCATTCACAATACACGTCTCGACTGCTATTCGAAGGGGTTCTCAGTGAGCCAGGTAGATATTTTATAAGGATACAATTGTGTAGTAAAAAAAAAAAAAAAATATGACTAATTTCTATACATACAGAATGAAAAAGGTATATCAAAAGGTATTTAAAAAAAATTTCATCTAAGTATGGAATTTTTAATGAAGGTTACTTTTTGAAAATAATAATTTGATAGTCAATTTACCCCAATAAATAAAGGTGAAATATAAGGACATTGTAACTCGTTTATATATTATATGATTCTAAAAAGATTTTTCAAGTATTTTTTTTTAAAAAAATAATTATTTTAAAGAAAATTTTACTGTAATATGAAATTTGCCCCTGTCAATTTAATGCTTCTACTTTTGGCTATTGAAAAGCAGAATTCTTAAATATATTTTTAAAAAGACGGATATACTTCGCATGTGGGTGCAGTCACTGTTGTAGATGGGAAATTGAGAATGTAGGATATAGACGGAAATTCAATATATATCTGTAAGCATAATAAATGCTAATAATAACGATAAAGCATTTCTAATGAAAAAACTATTCTGAACGGAGTTCAGTTGATAGTGATGCTTTGTTAATAATATATATTCTGTCATATTATGGTAAAATAATTGCATTAAATATTTTCTTTAATAATATTTGTTTAATATTGTTCCTATTTTACCATTCTCTCGTTTTCCCTTAGGTTTTTTCTGGTTCTTCTAATATATTTAGAAAATTCCTGGGAAAATCAAAAAATGATCTTTTTGAAGTACCTTCCTGGTCAAATTTCCTTTCAGAAAAAGTGATATTAATCGAGTAATATTTTTAGTAGACAAATTGCTCACAAATTAAAAAAAAAAAAAAAACATTGTAAAACTATAAGCTTCTTCGTTCCACTTAGAATGTAAAACTGACATCTACCAAAGAAATTTAATTTTATATGTTTCTCAGTCTCCACGTGTTACTCTGTATTACTAAGGTGATACAAAAATACAAAAATATTCTGTTTTTATAAAAAAAAAAAAATACTAAAAACTCTATTACACTTTAGGAGGTTAAATGTCAAGTCTCTGCGTGCAATATATATATATATATATGGCCTTGAAACGTGGATAGTGGTTTTTTTGGTACGAAAATTGAACTTTTATCGTTTTGTCGATTTTTTTGGCCAATTTTATTGATATGAACGAAAAATAAAACCATCGATAGGAACGCGGGAGTGGGGAATACATTTTTACTTTAATTTTTTACTTTTACTTTAGTATTTGTTTTTATCGATTTTTTTTTGTTTTTGTAATCGATAATAGCTTTAATGCTGATTATGAATCTACAAACATATTTATTCAGATACAATTAGTTTGGGTATTATAGACATTTAAGAGTTACGCGTAATGTTAGGCACCGCAACGACGTTTTGCTTGGTAAGATCTCAAAAAAGAACCTCAGTTATTTTGCAATTTTAATTACATACCTATTTAAAACAGTGTGACGTTTCATTAAAACATTACCTATAAGACTAAACATACCATAAGTTATCAAAATGCTTGGTTACTTGAAAAAGTTGGCTACGAAATAATCTTACATACAAGATATGTATAAAACTTAATAAAAAATAATAAACCTTAAATTGGTAGTCTAAACCTCGTTAGTCAAATTATTGGAATGCATATAACTCTTGTATAAAAGGAGGATCAGTAGAAAAAATATTTCCTAAAGAGGAAGTAAATTAAATATACATACAAAATTGCGTACATTATACGTGAAAATAAATGTTTTGTCCCATAACATTTTAAATTTCTTTTGGGAGGGTCTGACCCCCAAGTGCCCATTATGTATACGTTCCTGTGTAAGTTACAGGATGCCGCCATATTTTGTGTTTGGTTCTTTTCATTTTTCCGAAACGGAAAACTAATTTCCTGATTCGTGCGAGTGAAAAAAGAATTCGGCTGCAACAGGAAGGGCAATGTGGGGTGTTAGCATTAACAATCGCAATAATTTAACTACACTCAAGTTCCTATATGCAGTATTTCGTGTGACTTTTAAATGACTAACACTTCCAAACCAAGTATGTCCGACTAAAATATTTTGTAGATTCATAATCAACATTAAAAGTTTTATCGATTATCGAAAAAAAAAATGTATTAAAAATAGCACCCAGTTGGTAGATTTATACCGCATTTTTCTCTATACCCAAAGTATTATATTTATTGAATATCCAATACATATATTACAAATTAAAATATGTTAAAAATATTTTTCTTTGATAATTATATGGCTATAATTATTTTAGATTCTGAACGAAACGAGAAATGTACTGGTTTTTAATGATTTGCATTTTTAATTTTTTTTTTCTAAACATCTTATACCAACAATTTTGTTCCGATTTTCAAGTATAGTATCTTTTCTTAAAAAAAAAATTATTTGGGTTGTACTTTAAGGCTGTCATTTTTTTTATTTTTATGTGGTTTTTATAATAATTAGAAAAAACTAACAGATATTTATGTCGTTATAAATTCATGCTATTACATTTTAGATTCTGAGTGGAGCGAAGAAACTTATGGTTTTACAATATTTTTTTTTTGTTAACAACTTTTTTACCAGCAATTTTGCTTCGATTTACAAAGATAGTACTTTTTCTGAAAGGAAATTTGAATGGGGCAGGTACTTTAAGGTGCTCATTTTTTTGAATTCCCAGGAGTTTTCTCAAAATATTGAAGAAACCAGAAAAAATTGAGGAAAAACATGAATATGTACGAAATGTAGGTATTAGTTAAAAAATATTACGTTCTTTTTTTTCCCGTGAACAACTTTTCTGTCAGCAATTTCGTTCCAATTTACAATAACAGAATTTTTTCTGAAAGAAAATTTAACTGGGAAGATACTTAGGGCAGATCATTTTTTGATTTTCTCAGGTATTTTCTCACTATATAAGAAAAATTTAAAAAAAACGGAAGAACGGGAAAATAGGTATACTTATCAGCAAATATTATGAAAGTATAATTATTGAATTATTAAAGTTTATTGCATAAGTAATTATTTTACTATAATACGATTTATGTATACGACAATATATATATATACAACACAATGCTATCAATTTTAACTCGGCCCAGAATCGTTTTTTTTTGCGAAGATTATCGTTGTTTTCAGATATACATTAATTTTCTGTTTGTGTTCTACCTTCCCAACTTACCACCTACAACCTTTGCATGCACCCATTTGAGAAGTATGTATTGAAATAAGTATTTTTTGTACCTTATATTTTTTCCTAAAACTCTTGCTTCAGTCAGAAAATAAAAAGAGATCTATTTTTGTCAAAATTTGAATCTTATATGTTTACGAATATTGTTGGTTTTTTGATTTTTTAAGTGGTTTTCATAATAATTATAAAAAACGTAATAATTTATAATAAAATAAAATAAAAACGGGAAAATTTTGAAATGCTTTATTTTCAAATCGTAAATATTACGGTCTATCAAAAAATATATCACTGAATACATTGCTCAGAATCGTTTGCCGTTAGCAATGTTTAATCGTACAAATAAACATTAATTCTTCCTCTATATCGTATCTTTCCCAAATCTTCCCACTCATCGTGCGAGGTATGCCCGTCTATTTTTATATTCTATTGATGAGTAATTTAATAGTGAAGAATAAAAACACAATATTGATTTTCAATTTACTACGGAGGTTAGATTAGGTTGTTGACTTTAAATTACGCTCCCCAAACAGTTCCTATATTACTTTGGCAACTTTAGGTAAATATGTCGACTCACAAAATGATTGATATTAGATTTCAAAAAAGTAACCGTAAAAGAGAAGTTGACCCGAAAAATATTGACATTATGTGTATTTAGAACCGTAAAAAAGATGTTTGCTACTGCAGCCCTGGAGTGCTCGAAAAAGTTTTACTATTGAAGGAAATGAAATGGCAGGGACATTTTTTTAACGTCACCCATTCAAATAATTAAAATATCGAGTAGGAAAATAGTGATTAATATTATGTTAATTATTAATTATAATAAGTTTTTGAAAAATTATTACATTACACTTTATATTTTAAGTTGTAATGTAAAATGTAAATATAAAAACTTAATCAAGTATCACTGAAAGTATACTGATTAAGGTCTGGTATTTGGTGTTTTGAAATTGTAAGTAAAATTGTGTAAAATACCTAAAAATGTAGAGCATTGTAAAAATTTCGTTTATGACCATAAATTATTAAAATAAATTTAGAAATGTAATTTTAAAAATAAATTTATTTTTGACGGAAAATGCCCTTAACAATAAAATCTGATCATAGTAAATATTTTAGGAAAAAAACATTTTTTGAAATAATACGTGGGTATGTTTTATCTACTCAAACGACCTTTGATTTCTTGTGGTATGGGCAATTATGGCTCAACTTGCTCAGTTCATCATCTAGTAATATTAAAAACATCACTTTTAAATTTGCTGTTCTTGAAAATTTAAAATTTCGAACACGTGCTCTTTCTGCATTTTGCGATTCACATAATTTCGATCCCTTCTAAGTTTGTACTAAAAACTCGCAGGTATATAGTATGTAACAAACATTTTTATAAATAATCTGAAGTAATTATTTTTCAGTTTTATTCTATTAAATACATTACATCATTGTAATTTTTTTTTTTTATATAATACGTATATATTTTCTCTTTTGTCGGTAAATAGCCCCTGTTAAATAAAGGTATATATTAAAATATAACTGGGTAAGAATTGTTATTCTCTTTTAATTACTGAAGAAGAATAACTACCCGAATAAAAAATCGAAGCACACCTCAAATAATCATCCTGTATATTATGTTATACATTCATATTTATAAACAAAGATTTTGTAAAAAATAATAGTTCTTGAAAATTCCGATATCCCCTACCCCATGTGACAAAATTATTTGACCGCCGCTGATATATACACAACATGATTTTCCATTAAAAAAGGTACACTGTAAATAATTTTATGTAAAGCATTTACTGAATTGTATGAATTTACTACCATGATTCTAAATCATTGATTTAATACTAATTAGATGGTTTGCCGCATATTGTTGCTCAGATTTATTTAAAAACCAAAACGGTTTGAAAAATAATTCCTTACAAAATATAATTTATTATAAATAATACATATTACATTTTATTAGTTACAAACGTAAATATGATTAAATACGGTTGCATTATTTACTAGGGAAGCACCTATTATGATTATCATCACATTTTAGTGTATTTAAACAAAAAAAAAAAAAAAACCATTCGGTTAAAAATAGTAATTTATAATTTTGTTAAATTTTTAATTTTAGTGTTCTGAATCATAAAACAATCAGTTTTTAGCCAACTCTGTTATTTTTTATAATAAATACACACATTTTATAAAATTCAAACCTTGGAAATAACACTAATAACCTGCATAATATTAATAAATTGTACTAACCTTGATAATTATCACGATTTATAATGAAAACTATATAGGAATTACCAAATTAAATAATTTGCTCGTGTTGTAAAGCATACTGTACAAACTAAACGTGGGTTTAAGTTGTTTTTCACATTAAATGTAATTAAATATAATTTTAATCTGAGTTATCGGATAACTAGATAATTTGAATTTAAAACTTATTCAGGCCATCCACCCATCTATCTACAATTACGATTTTCTTCTAAACAAGTATTTATATTATATAAATTATTTGGTTAATTTGGTACATTATTATTATATAAGTTATAATTTATATTATATTTTACTTATTTATTAAATTTATAATCTATTTTTGAATCCAGTGACATGCCAAAGTAGGTTTTTTTGAGGCAATTACTTCATGGCTAAATTGGGTGGGTTAATGGGTGCACAAATATGGTGAATGCCGATTAAGTCTAACTAGTTTAGAGATCAGAGATGCCCCTATTTTTGTGCATTGTATTATTAATATACCCTATATGATATTATAGCCTTTATTTTGTAATCAATTTACTAAATTGGTTTTCACTGTAAAACAAATTATTTATAGGACATATACAAATCCATGTTTAGAGTTGGTGGGTCCTAATTATTTTATTTTGCCTAAATTATAAAAAAAAGTTCCACACGCCACTGGTTAATTCCATACCAATCACAATAGTGATTTTTAAATATTTTAAATATTTTTATTGGTATTGGCTGGCTTAACTGCATTTATTTAATAAGGTATAAATTAATTTATACGACAATATCGATGATTTAATATTTGTAATTTTTTTAGTTGAAATTTTATCTATGTGTAGGTACTCATTTTGAACACTAAGTAAGTACCTGTCCTGACCATCTTCACTTTTAAGAAGTAATAATGCTCACATTATTTGTAGTTACTAACTTATGGGTGCCTCATAAAAGTTGAAATTTGCGGGGCCCTGAGACTCGGGCCGCTTAATCTGGCCCTGATTAATAAAGAAAATAATAATTTTTTTAAATACGCACTCAAAAATTTAATTTTATTATTTAAAAATGTCTCCTAAAAAGTCACACTATTACATTTGTTTCACTAATCAAATTCCTGTAATAGAGAAGACCAATATTGTAGAATGAAAAATAAATATTACAAGCGTATCACATTCCGGGTCCTAATCATCATTAAAATAATAATTATTATGTACAATAGATTATAAAACTCAATACAATATGATAAAATAGAAAAGAAGTGGACACAAGGTCACACTGGTATAACCAGCTCATTATTTTTGACGCAGCTAATGAATCAAGGCTATGCCCTTTTCCCCTCTACTCACAGTTTTCTCGTTATGATAGTTTTTTTTTTATAACATCGACTAAGAAATATTTATTATAAAAAAAAAAACAGGCAACTAATATTGTTACATCATGCATAATGTATAGATGTAAACAATTAAAATATAAATTATATTATTTTAGATTTATAGCGTTTTTTACGTCAAAAAAATTCGATAAAACCTATTAAGTACACTCTTAAGATAAATATCTGGAACGGAAAAACTAAATTTTTTAAATATAACAAGGAAAATGAGAAGTTATAAATCTGCAATGGCAATAAATCGTTCCAGGTTTTGTGGTTCCAATTTTTCGTCACGAACTGATCGCGGGTAAATTCAGGGATCTTTTAAAAATTTATAAAATTGGAATACAATTTCAATAAAGCACGGATAACTTCGTACCATGAACAATCATTGTTATTGATAGGACGTTTGGGAAGTATAGGGTATTTAGGGTAGTAAAGTTTATTTACCGAAAGTAACGATAAATTATTGCAATAGAAAAACAATTATGAGCAAAGTTATAGGTATGTTACATTTAAGATTATAGTATTCAATTGGAATTTTTTTTTACGAGCCAAGGGAATCCAGGAATCCACAAAAATAAACCGATGTGTCGTCATTTATTTTATTTGTTTTAGTTTTTTCAGAAAAACAAATCTAAAATTTTGTTTCAAGTATAATGGCGAAAGTTTCAGATCATTTACGATATTCCGTGACAGAGTAACAAACACTCCATACATCCTCACAAACTTTCATAAATTATATTAGGAAAATATTCATCATACCTATCACTACCTATGACGTCAGTTAAAATTTAAAACTATGTTGGAATTATTTTTTCGGCAAATTTCATTTAATATTATGATATTATAATACTGTTGTACCTTAAACTTTTCAAGTTTTAAATTTTAAAATGCAATAATAATACCGTTAAACAGAGTAAAATGTGTAAGGATTTTACTGAAAAATAATATTAAAAAAAAAAATAAATAATAAAAATGATTCTTTGTTACTATCTACATACTATATGGTAATTATATAGTAGGTATATATTATAAAACCAGATGGAAAACTCGTGTGTCGAAATACTATGGAATAACAACGCGGTCGATAACCTCGGTTTTATTGGTCGGTGTGAGGACGACCGCGACGCAGGCGCAGTTGTATAAGCATAATACTATGATTCAGTCACATGAACAAATTACGGTTGCGATATTCAATAGAAAAAAAACAACTCGTGTAGTTGCAATAGTTGTAGTAGATGAAAAGAGCGAAACCCGAAAAAACATTAGGGCGGCGACCTCGACCGGTGAAGACGCATGCGTTGTTGGACGTTTAGTCACCGTGCAGATGGCGTTTGTGTCAATCCTCGTTCGCGTGCTTACACAATATAATAAGCGAGACATGGACAATTATTAAGATAATATTATAGACATGATTAATGGTTATAATCTATAATAGGTGCCCAATTAATTATTATAATATTATGATAGAACGACTGCTAAACTGAATCAGGCCATCGAAAAAAATATTTTCAATACTATGTTTTTAGTACGGGATTAAAATCTCTTGATATAGTTACAGTATAAAATATAACATTGTTCTATGGCGTATATTAAAGATGAAGGTTCTTGAGAACTACACGAGTGATTGAATATCATTCGCCCGCGAAGTACTAGTATTATTGTGTTTTATAGGTTTTGACCTGTCGTCGACTACTATATAATATTATCGAGGTCATCGTGGCGGTGGTGTTTTTTTTGCGTGTATGACGGGACCTGGGAGTAGATTGAAACTGACCGTGTGGGCAGATGGCACTGCAGGCGATGCCGAATGGTAGTCGCCGTTATCACTAGACAGCGTAACGTACGCCTTCAAAACTCCGGTGAATGTGACAAAGGCGTTCAGTCCATTCCGTGTCCAGTAAAGGGTGGGGGAAGCCGACAGCGTATAAATACGGGCCGTTTGGATGCGAACACTTCAGTCGTCTACGTTTGGCGACCAACTTGGTTGACGTTCGTTGCACGCACAAATCTGGTCTTAGTTTAATAGACTGGGTTTGTGCGTGCATCGAACCTCAATGGAGCTGGTCGCTTTACAAGACGGCAAATCAGGGCTCTCGGGTCCGCACTTACTGGCTAGAGCCAAATCAACCCTCCTCTATTGTGGAACACGGTACGACGGCAGTACGTTTCAGCGTCTGTCGTAGTATGTCGTGTAACCGTCTGTCGCAAGGCCATAAACCACATACAATGTTTTAGTCATTGGTTCTCGTGTGTTTTGCGCAATGATGTAAAATAAATTACCGCAATAATCTTTTTAAACAATATTGTCTAAATTGGAGAATTTTCGGTAATTTATTTTCAGTCCGTTTATTATCGATTCATCTTAAATAGATAATTTTACAATTGTTTTTTCCTAAGATTATAGATTTCATAACTAGCTTCACACACCATACCATATACGGCCAATCGTCCATATTAATATAAATATATGTGTATCATTTATTACGGGTATAAACTATGTGACAGATTAAATAAAATACAAAATCTGTGGTTGAGTCATATGTGCGAGTGTGTGTCTTAATTATTGTGTAGTTGACATTTACTTATGTGTATGATATAATATATAAAATAATATATTGATATTATACAGTAATACTCTATAAATCTTATCTGACACTCGTGCTTAACGCTACATAGTGATTAGAGCTTAATCAATCTAAGTGCAAAATGCCTAATTTACACAGATTGGGGCAGAAAAAAATTGCATGGTATCATACACCTGTCCGTCAACGCATATATTACTTAATAAATACAAATTTAAAAAAATATTATTTTCTGTCAACATAATGTCTGGGGCTTGATTTGGGGCCCTTTAATGTTATGAGCCCGTGGTTCATTGCCGGCCATACTGTTATCATCGGAACGCTGCTAATTTTTCTATATTTGATGGTATATACAATAAATAAATACATATTATTTTAGATACCACGTATGAACGTCATCATAAAACGTGAACGTGAAAATTGTATGATTTTTACGAAGATAGGGCTATATTATAATCGGTTCATCAAGTAAAGACCCGATATTATAAAGGGGCTATGTAAAAAGTCTAACTCTTTTGTTTAAACAGAAATACAAATATCACAAAACACTGCTTTTTGATTTATGACTGCAGTAGTTCTAAATGGTTATCCGACTGCGGGCTACTATATAAACAGTGTATTAAGTAAGATCAATACGTAAGAAATTTACATAACGTAAATACTGTAAATATTGTAGGATTATACCATTTTTGAATACAGCAATTAAAATTAATAAGATTTGTTGATTCAGATTGACAAACATACAAAATAATATGATTTATTAGTTCGGTGTTAATACGTGCTCGAATACTCGAGTGTATTTGATATAATGTCTACGTGTAATAACAATTCAAGTAGTTATGGGCACTATCAAATATTTCATTCGAATATTTTTATCCAAGACCGAATACTTAAAAAAAAAAAATTATTCAAATAAAATAAATAAAAACTATTTAAATGTACTTACCAATTGTAAATCGTTGGCAGGACCGGATCCAAAGGGGCTCTTCAGATATATTATTTCTTCGATTTTTGTATGAGAAAATAATATACATTATGTATTATATTATATTTTAATTGTATTTGTGTTGTACAAAAATTGTTGGGCCTCCAGATCTTTGCTCTGGATTCGTATTTTAAAATCACTCGTTCAAACGCTTTGTGGAAAATTTCCAAACGCAAACCATCCCAAATTAATGCTGGTTCAAAATCATAAGTCACTCCACGCTAAGGGGTGTCTCCAGACCTTGTATATGGGGAGAAAAAAAGACGAGACGAATATACTTCGCAAGATGGGTGGACTATTGTTGTAGATGAAAAGTTGGGATGGTAGGATATAGAGGGAAATTTAATGTTTATCTGTAAGCAAAAATGAATTATTGCTAACGAAAAACGATTCTGAACAGAGCTATATGTTATATTACAGTAAAATAAATATCATACTGAAAGAATTTGTATGGACCAGTAACTAGATTTGTTCTTCATAATTTTTACTAAAACAATTTTCGTCAAAATATTAATACAATTTTATTTTGTTCTGACCATAAAATACAACTTATGATTAACCTCCTATTTAATTTTCAAGCATTTCTGTTTTGTATAACAATTTTATTCACAAAGTACGTATCAAATGAAAATGGGAGATGGCCCCATCGCCCTCCCCTTTAGGGATGTGTCTATCTTTTGTACTATGTCATTGTATCGAATTAATTTACAAGTATCAAAATTAATACGAAACTATCGAATAATTCGAATAGTCCTATATCATAGCGCCTATTACTAAATTCAAGTACATAATTATACTATAATAACACAAAATGAGTAGGTATTTTTTTATTTACTTTTGTTTGAAAATAATATTGTTGAAGTTTAGCATGTTTGCGTCAAATATATTTTGCGTGTCCAGTGCGGCCACCGAATTGAGAACATTGACCTCATACTCGCATTCCTACTGTAAAAAAAAAAAAAACATATTCCTAGTTGTAAAACCACGTAGCGTTATTTTATTACGATTATTTCGGCGGTTTCTGTTGGATCAGAGACGTGGTACGGGGATTACGGTTCTGGGTGGATGTCCACCAGGGAGCGTAAGTAGTACAGGATACATTACGTGGGCCAATAGTATTATTAAATCACCGTATTTCTCACGAATTTCTTTAATCATAAGATTACCGTTGTTAACGACAATAATGTAGCGTTGCCCTATAGGTCTACGGATCGTCTTGATAGGGTCCTAAGACGGTTTTAGTAGGAGACGTAATTTGTGGAGACGACGTTGTCCAGGGGCAGATGGCACCGCCGTAATATACTTAACACTAGCATAGAAAATTACCGATTTGTGCATTGCTCGTACTTTTGTTATATAAACGCAGCTTCCTCCATACTAATCCTTTCGAACAGAAATTATATCATACGTATTGAAAAAAATTACAGTATTAAAATAATATCAGGACGATATTATATCATGTGTTCGATCAATAGATAGCGTCGCGATCGCAAACTTATTTTGAGGCCTTTGGCTACTATTATAGTGTCCAGAGCCCTTTAGTGAGTCAGATTCGTGATTTTTGATCTTGATTATAAAAGCATCGGTATCCCCCTTTGGTGATATGTAACTTGGTCGTTGAGAAAGGCACATTTTTAGTTGAGTTTTTAACCACTACTATTAAGGAGCGCTTTGAATAAATTGTACATACGATACGTAAAATATCTAGGAGTTGGAAAATAACTACTGCATCTTTTATAAAAAATCCACATTGCTTCAGTATTCTAATATCTCATAGTATCTGCTACATGAATTCGGATTAGGTTGGTATAATATTGTATTCGTTTTAGGAACAGCGGTTAAAATAGGTACTATAAAACGTTTCTCTGTATATAAGCAATCGTGAAAAAATCGGTGTCTCCCGACTGTGGTTGAAGTGGAGTTCTCCGCCAGGAGAGCCACCTACAATTGGCGTCCACCGATACAGTTGGTCGGTGGTGTGCGGGGTCAGAGGGGTTTGGGAACTCAGAAATCTGTTAAATAGGAATTCAGCGGACAGTGGACACTCATGATGCAGTTGTGGTGGACAGCGAAAGGTATTTCTACTGTCCTCGTTCGATGGAACTAGGCCACTGCAAACGTGGGTCACCTGAGAGTAGACGGTTACTGATAGAATTTATGAATATTAAAAAATTGTTAATTTATAATATTCGTCCTGCATATCATTACAATAAAAATCGTAAACACTCGGCGGTGAAATTCTTCATAGGTAATCGTCAGTTCTTCATTACAACTGCACCAAAATGTGAAGTTTTGATAAATTTCCTATTGGACCCGTTTACAATGGTATACATTTCTAGATTCTGAGCGGAATAAGGAATGAACTAGTATTACAATGATGTTTAATTTTTTTCTCTGAACAACTTTTCCACCAGAAATTTTGCTCAGATTTTGTGTAGCGCCTTTATTGAAATAAAATTTTGTGGGGTAATACTTTAGGGAGGTTAATTAACTTGACCCTTTCCAGAGGTTTTCATAATAAATGGGAAAAACCGAGGAAATTTACGAAATGTATTATGTTAAAATCGTAAATATTCAGCCTTTCAAAACATGTATAATCGTACTCCACTTAGAATAGATTTTCGTTAGCAATAATTAATTATTGTAGATATACATGAAATTTCCTCTCCACATTCCCAATTTCTTACCTATGACGGTGTCCCACCCATCGTGCGAAGTATGTCATTTTTTTTTTTCTTATCTTCAAAAAGTCTTTTTTCTTTAATGAAATTAATTAAATGATTTTTATCCATTTTATTGTTCTTTCTATAATTGGTATAGAAAATATTATTAGTGTAAATAAACACAATTAAATCAAATAAAGTTTTAATTTAAAGGTTAAGTTATTAAAAATAGGACTCAATAAAATGAACTTAAATTCAGAGTTCCTTAATTGTCATAATACGATATAACAAAAAAAAAAAAAAAAGACTCAAATATTAGCAAATTTAGTTTTTCAAATCTTACCAATTAAATCGGTTTTTAATCACTCTGAATCTAAAAAAAACATAACATATGTAGGATAGGTTCGATGAAAAATTCAAATATTTTTCTAGAATCACATTTTACTTCATTGGAATTGTCACAAACAGAATCTATGTAAAAAGTATTCAAAATCTTGTGACAACAAAACGTACAATACATATTTGTCGTTAATGTGTATTGTTTTAAAATATTAATTTTTTTCATGGAACATGTTTTGCCTGAAAAAAGTTAATTTTATGATTGCGATTATAGAAGCAGATGTTAGATTTTCTACAATTTATTTTTGCTACATACATAGTGAAATATCAAGTATATGTAATATTTTGTCAATAAAAATACTTTTAGAAATAATACAATTATTAAAAAAAAAATATATTCATTAAAATAATACTTCCAAACAACAATATCATTGTTTGATGTAATAATTTGTTTAGCAAAATAATAATATACATTTTTTTTGACAACAATTTGCAAACAATATCTATACTTTAAAACACAATAAAAACAATATTATCATATGAAAAAAAGGAACACAAATGAAAGAAATATAAAATACTATAAATTATTGTTACATAGCAAAAACCAGACAGTAGGTAACTAATTAAAAAGTCAAGTTATAAGTTACTATGTTCCCAAAAATTATAATTTTTATAGTAGAAAAAGAAACAGGATGTTTGAAAATAACTTAATTATTTTAATAAATAATTTTAGCTTCACTTTTGTCATATTTATTATTAATTTTTTGATAAATTAATATTAATACAATTTTATAATAGTTTTTAAATTTGATATGTGGCTATAATTTCTAAACAATAAAAACTCTAATTTCGTATATAATTTTGAAAGAATTCAATAACTTATCATATTATAAAATAATTATGCGTAAAAACCATTAAATCATACAGTTATGACCGATTTCCAATTTATTTTTAACTGTGTAATTTTGTTTGTTACAACTATTAAATATTATATCAGCATTTACTGCAGTCAAATGTCGGATACCAATAAATTGTTCAATATGCTTACATAAATCTTCATCAAATTAGCGTAGTGCCACAGACATGTGTTCATAGTGTACCATGTCACTGGTTTCATCGGCTATAATTGTAACAAGATGATTATTATTTTTTTTTTTAATAGTTTGTTTCATTATATTGTTGATATAATATGTTAATAAATCATTTTGTAGATGGTTGCTTAAGTACTTCGCATTTTGTGGTAGTTTTCCAAATGTTTCTGTAAATTGAAAATTGTTTCAAAATGTACACAATATCTTAAAATAAACCCTTTCATGCATGGGAATTATTTTCTAAGTATCAATGAAATGGTTTGCCACATTTAGTTAAACACTCTAATATCTATCAATCGATGTATGTTGTTTTGATTATGCAAGCACTGCTTTTCTCTTTCACTAATAGCTACTGCTCTAGATTCATCCAAGGTAACATCAATTGATTTAAAATTTAAAAAGTTATGGTTCGCTGTTATGCTAAAATTACGAGCGATTGCATTTTAGTGGAAGTATTCTAATTTTTAAAACCTTTTTGTGAAAAAGCAAAATCTACTTCTCTGGGATTTAACCCTGTAGCTGTATTAAACATAAGGCATACGAAACAAAATACTCGATCAAGTTTCACACTATATTCCAATCAGCTAAAATCATCATACCAGGAAATTTGTAAACTCTTTACATTATCTCTAAACTGTGTCCTGGGATACATTTTTAATTTTGGTTGGAATGGTCCTTTAAGTATCTTTGCTTTAAGTATCTTCTAGCTGAAGAGATGGTGTTGTATTTACAAGATCATCAAGGTCACATAGTGAATCTAATTAGAAGAAAAGGTATAATAATTAATATTAGTTTATGCAGTATACTAATAAAATTAAGTTACTATACAGGCAATCTATTCAAATTGTTTGAACTAATACAAAACAATAATTTTTGTAATAAACTAGCAGTTAACACTTAAAATAAAATTAATACAATCAATGATAATTATAAAGAAATATAATTATAACTTGCACAACAATTATTTTAGAACTAATCTAATAATAATAGATTCCATCTTGAACAAAAAAAATTAAGGTATAAAATAATCTATAATATTATTTATATAAAGTTGTATACAAATATTAATTATTAATTAAATATTTTTTATATGAAGATATAATAAAATATTGGACATAGATAGCAAACACCCAGATCACTGGCACCATTGTTTGATGTTATGGTATAAATACTTAATGGTGCATTAATAGTATTTGACCAATTATCATAATCCGTTTTGGGCTGCTCAACAGTAACTAGTGTTCTGTATAAATGGTATCGTTAGGATCATTATTGCCTAAATGAATAAATATTATTAGCTTAAAAGTTGCAGATAAGTATCAAATCTACCAAAAATCAATATTATTTAAATACCAAAATACCTGATAAATCAATAGGAGTATTTAATTGAGTATCGTGTTCTATTTCAAATTGTTCAACTGCATCACTAGTATTCAGTGTAAGTGGTATTGGATAATCTGGATCAATATTGCCTAAATGAATAAATATTATTAGCTTAAAAGTTACAGCTAAGTATCAACTCTACCAAAAATCAATATTATTTTAAAATATTATATAAATACTAAAATACCTGATAAATCAATAAGAGTATGTGACTGAGTATTGTGTTCTATTTCAAATTGCTCAACTGCATCACTAGTATTCAATGTGAGCGGTACTGGATAATCTGAATCAATATTGCCTAAATGAATTTAGTAATAGTACAATATATTACTGCATTTTAATTTGTATTATACATTTTTTAAATATTAACTTACCAAAATTTAATTTTGATGATTATGATGTGAAAAAATCATACAAAAAATTCCTTTTTTACATTGGTTTCTATTCATACTCGTATGCTAATATTATAATTTACAACAAAATATAATATCCATAAATAATTAATATTATTGTAATAATGTAAGTAAAATTATAGTGAAATTTTAAAAAACAAATGAACACTGATGACTGATTATAAAACAACTCAAACTCCAAGCTCAAATAAAAACTTTTGTGATAACAATTATGATAATATTGATAATTTTGTTCGAATAATGTTATCAGACTGCTCTATGGTTATTGGTTTACTGTAACTTTGCAAGGTAACGTGAATGATTATGTGATTGTCGTCGATGTGATAACACCCATAATCATTAAAATATACTTGATGCAAATCATGATTAAAGATGTTATCTAATATTATCTATATTTTATAACCGTGATGAAAATTTAAAAAAAATAACGTAGATTAATTGTAAAAATGTCTTTACGGACTACTGTTTATAATAAGGTTTATAAAATACCTCATTAAAGAGTAAAGAACAAAAAACTGCTCCGCAGACCGCAGAGGATGTATACGGATATACGGACACTGCGTTCCCGTATACGGACTGCCGGACATAACGGGGATGTGTGAAAGGATATAAGGTGTAAATTTATGTATAAAAATTTGTTAATTAACATAAAACGGTGTTTTATTTATTTTGCATGTTTGTGAAGCAATAATATATGCTTTATTTTAAAAATATTAGTAAGTACAACAAATACACTTGGCCTTTTCTTTAAATTGTTTTTTTTTTTTTATCGAAAACCTGATTTATTGGAGTTATGTAGTTCGACATTTTTATTTTGCAGTCACGTAACGAAACAAAATGGTTAGTGCTCTGGGACTGGAAACGGTTCCGGTGTCGGTGACCGGGCCCTCTCCGGTGCCCTCTCCATGACTACGGAACCAGTTTCGTTTTTCATAGCGCCGCCCGCCGTTAGCGGTGATATTTGTTCAATGTACGCGCGTCGCCGTTGCACGTGAATAAAAAATATGATAAAACGTTTAATTTAAATACCAATTCGTAATATTGTTTTTAATTTATTATTATATATTATTATTATTGGTAGTAGGTAATTAATACTATCAACCGATAGGTACGACAGTATCTACCGTATTCTATTTTATGATTAGTATGCTACCTAGGTAGGTACTTTAGGTTTTATTATTTACCAAAAAACGTAATTTAATGTTTATTTTTATATACAGTTTAATAAAGTTTAATAGGTTTTTAAATAGATTAATAGATTTTTCCTAGTTAAAAAATAGATAAGGATACGGAAATCTTTGTATCAATCATACAAAATTATATAATGTAAAAGTGGAGTCTATTACACACAGTGATCAGTGGCGTGTGTATTCATGTTTTTGCAATTATGGCTATCGTCATAATACTGTCAATCACGGCTTAATTTTCATAGACCTACAACCAGACATCAACACTTAACATTCTTTAGTGGAATCATATTAAAACTAGATAAAATATTAAAAGAATAGTGTCTCAAAATTTTTTGAAAAACAACTTGTGGAAGAATGGTGGCGTTCTATTAATCCATCAGAATAATAATTAATCCAATTACTTTTTGATATGAAGATCAATGAAAAAGCGTAGTTAAAATTTTAAATTGTTTGTATTTATAATAATTAATCTTCTGTATTTTGTTATTAGGTAACACAGTAATTTAAAATATATACATGGTAGATATTACCGTAGTTGGTAGATAATATACTAAACTAAAAATATCATTTTTGATAATATATTGAACCACCACATCGTTATTAATTAAAATATTAATAGGTATTAAATAAAAGTTTATACTAGCCACTATTAAAAATAGGTACCTATCAAAATATAAGTACTTAAGGAATTTTAAAAATGTCTTGTTAACTATTCACAAATTGTGTAGGGAATTATTTATTATTTTAAACACGTTTAGAAACGGAGAATTTTGTACTCTCGCAAAGCGATCATTCAAATGAAAAGTAGGTATCATAAGGTTAGGCTTAATTTCAATGAATAATATTAACTCAGTTAAATTACAAGTGAAATTAAAAATGACTTAACGAGTAGACAACCGTTTTAAGTAAATATGTTTTTGTTTAAAGTAGGTATCAGGGTGTTCCAATGTAAAACAGTATCTAATTTAATTAATTATTGATTATTATTAACGATATTTTGTTAAATTATCAATGTCGGGTTTATTTCGTAAATTTTAGAGCCGGCACACACCTGTTATTCAATTGGGACCCAAATATTATATAGTAAGTAGATATGTAACCTTTTATTTACAGTCGGGATCGAACTATAATATTCGGTGCAATACGATTGCACCCGTTTCACTTTTTTACCTGGGAAGACTCAACAAGATTGGGCTCATTTTACCTGTAAAGAGTTTAAAATAAGATTGCATTCCATTTAATCTTATAATATCTTATATCAATAAAAATATGATTAACAATTTTCCTTCTCAATTTTACGGGCTTAAAACTGACAACAGAATTAAATTGCTGGTTAAAAATTGTGTTTTGAAATAATTTATATGATTATATGAATATGAGTATATATATATATATATATAAAAAAAAACGTATTCCGAATTTATACGAATACGAAATATCTATATACTAATATTTTAAGTGAATAAAGTACATATAATTGAGTAATTAATTTGTATTTAATATTATTTTATATAAATCTTCATAAGATTAAACAGACTCAACCATGCTATTTTTTGGAGCGCAATCGTGTTGCGATTTAGCAGGTAAAAAGGTAAAACTGACACAATCGTGTTACAGCCATAATATTATGCAATCTATGCGACTTTTTTTTTTTTATAAAGGCTGTATTTGACGTTGATCGGTGATCTTATACGGCTGAGAAAACTGATGGCCACTATCCATTTTATTGCCCGGAAGAACATTTGATTCCGTTTCCTTTTCATTGACCAGATGTCAGTTTCCAAGAGATTATGTATAGCATTATTGTAATGCTAATGTAAACTGCTGTACAGTCCAAGGACAAATATTGGATCAAGTGTATATATATATATATATATATATAAGATTATTTTCTCTGGTCCGTATCCAGTCAATAATAATACATAATGTCACAATGTCAAAGTAAGATAATTTAAAATAAGAAAACTTCATAAATAATACGGTTTAACAGATGAATTTGGTCCCCCTTAATATATGGTAAAAAGCCCTCCCCCTTTCGCCATTTAACGTTTCCAAGATATTTCCTTATCGAAATACTATTGGTATATCGGTAAAATATGCTATAGAAAATATGAAAATATTGACCTACATCAAGAGATATCCACTGAAATTATAAAAGTACAAAATTGACTTTCAAATAGCGATTGCTCAAAAAGAATTATTTCACTGAGATAAAGAAAATAAAGAGCTTTAACGTTTTAAAGTTGGTTTGTGTTTTGAAGTTAACTATAAAAAAATATTTTTATATTTGAGCACGGCAAAATTATGAAGGGAGTAAAATTTACTTCTTACATCAGCCAATACAAAAAGATAAATATCTTCTCCTTTGCCTTCATAATAGCTATTTAGGGTCAGCTACCATTATTCTATACTCGATCCGATTGCATAAACCGGCTGCTCTTATAGCATTCTCAATATGAATGGAAAATCAATTTCGTGTTCATTTTATTGCAAAGAAGCAATTTAGGTACGGAGATTTTCAGTAAATTTTATTTTGGGCAAATTAGGGGTCGTTATAATTTATTGTACCTTAATGTTACTTACAAAATATTAAAAATAAATGTTAAGTTAAATCATCTTAATCATCACTTAAAAATGTTTAAACTTCTAAAGAGCTTGACAGAAATCAAAAATGTTAACTCTAAAATTTATTTTAACTGATACTTCGTCTATTTATGGAATTTTTAATATTGGTTGCAATTTAAAAATCTAATGTAAGTAGTGGTTTTACCCTTAAAAATAAAGGTGACAAAAAATAACATAAGTATAAAATTATAGAGCAGCTTGTTTCTTAAATATTCAAGAAAACAAATTCCGTAAAAAGTATATATTTTCCGAGATAATGAGTTTCTTATGATAGATTGATCACTCCGAATATGTTATATTATAGAAAATAATAAAATAGGCATTACATATTTTTTTTTTTAATAATATTTGTTTAATATTTTAGTAATTTTCCCGTTTTTCCTGCGTTGTTTACATATTTTCCCCCGGGTTTTCACATTTACAGGAAAAACTCTTAGGAAAATCGAAAAATGACCTCGCAAAAGTACTTTGCCAGTTAGATTTCTTTTCAGAATAAGTGCTGTCATTGTAAATCAGAGCTTAATTGTTGGTAGAAAGGTTATTTCTAGGAAAAAAGAAAGTCGAAATATTTTTCAACTAGGAGGTACCTACATTTCGTACATTTTCCGTTTTTCCAACATATTATTCTGGTTCTTCCCAGATTTTATGAAAACCGCTCGATAAATCAAAATATAACCTCCCTAAATTACCACGGAGATAAAATTTCCCTCTAGAAAATATGTTATACTTCATCTTTTATATATCAGAGTAAGATTTTTAATAGAAATATTTGCACAACAAATCGAGGGGTAATTTGCAGTTAAAATAGTTCGAGCTAGCGATGGTCTTTAGGTACACCCAAAATTTATTTGTTTTTTCCTGGTTTAAATAAAAGAGGAAAAAAATGCAAAGAACTTTTTGGAAACCTGGGTTTCTCTCGTGACTTCGTGACCCCTAGGATAACCAGAGGTAACCATTGGATCACGATAAATATTCTTTCAAAAGACAATATATAGTTATTTAACACAACATATAATATTTGCATAATATTAGAAATTCAAATGATTTCGAAACTTAGTCAGCTTAATTCTGACTTCACCATCGTTCTTAAATTGGAAATTTTCATATGTTCATGTGAAAAATAAAATACTACATTAAACTTATTTTTTTTTTTTTTTGACCACAAAGTATGACTTAATGAACCATGTGTTAAATTTTCATGTATTTCTGTATTGTCTAACAATTTTACCACACAGTATCTACCGAATAAAAATTATGTAAAAAACTCGCAAAATTAAAATGTTTATGAATAGTTTAAAAATACCTTAAAAATGTTGAAAATTTTACCACGTCTGGAAAATGTAAATATAATTTTTTTGACCAAATTTCAAGTCCATAAAATCGATTCGAATATTGTTAACTGAATTTCAACAAAAGTATTAAAACTTTTATAAAAACCTAAAAATGGTTCAAATGTTTTAAAAATATAAAAGGCGAATAAAAGTTTTCTGTCCGAATTTCAAGTCCTTGCGAATATTTTGAATCGAATTACAAAAAATAACAATATTGAATAAAAAATAAAATATTTTGCATTATTTTCTTAAATTTCCCTTTTTTCTTACGTTTTTCTCGACATTGGGAAAACTATCGGGAAAAATATAAATGATTTTTTGCAAATATCATCCCAAGAAAATTTTTTTTCAGAAAAGGGTCTACATTGTATGCGTCAGAGCAAGATTTCTGTTAGAATTTTTGTTCACAGGATAAATAAATAAAAAAACAAGTAAACATCTTGGTAATACTAATACATTTTTTGCTACACTCAGAATCTAAAACCATGAGTTGCAAACGATCAACCTGAGCGTATTAGCCGTGTTTATTCCCTATTATTATTAGTCGTATAACCGACAAATCAAACATTAAAAAAACTGACCTATAAGGGCAAAAATTCTGAAAAATTCAATGAATTTTTAACATAAAGTATGAAAGCCAGAAAATCCGAATATATAATTTTCATGTTCAGAAAAACTAGATAATTTCTACTAACCGTACAAGTGTATCCTAAGTAAAAGTTATCTTTGTTACAATCAAAAAAAATGGACATATTTCACACGATAAGTGGGCCACTATTGTAGTGGCCCAATAGAGTAAAAATAATCTCTCTAGTGGACCAATTAGATAAATTTAGACATTTCAGACAAGGAGCTACACTATATCAGAGCAAGATTTCTTTTCGAAAAGTTGTTTACAAATTTCAATTGTATTTTTTTATTAATATTTTAGTTATTTTGTTAACATTTAGCGTGTTACGTGCCAAACATTGACTTCCTACCATAATAACTTTGTTTAAATAACGGTTGTTCGTTTATGCAAGTGTATATAAAATAAACCATAGATATAATATAATTACGTCACGTGCCCATAGTGGTATCGTTTTTTACTATATCACCCAGGCGCAACGTGTTGAAACGACATTATATTATACAATATACACTTATGAAATGAAATATAATATTGTATTACATGTCCATACACACTTGAACACACAAAAAAGTAAAAAAACTGACAAAATGGGGGATAGAAACATGATATTCGAACCAACACTTTATTATATAGATTGGTGTCATTTTTTATTGGTCATTTTATCGTAGTATATAAACGCGATATTTTTATTATGGACTGGACATAACGAGTTAAAAAGTTAAATTTCAACTTAGCTTTTGTCATCATACTTTAGCTTATTTAAATTTAATTTAGTATAGCCTATTGGTTAGTAATTGCCTCGCTGCCGACAAGATATAAATGTACTCTAATACGTCCGTTCATCAATTTAATAAATTAGATCGATTAATTGGTTCATCAATTAGATTAGGGCATAAATAATACATAACACATTATATAATTTTAATATATTATATATTAGAGCAAAATTCAATATAATTTAACCAGGAGAGTTTAACACTGTCACCACGGTCACTGATCAGACTTGGGTGAAATAAATTTAAAAAGTATTCAGAATAAATAATGGAATACAAACAAAAATTAATATTCCAAAACCGTATTGGAATATTTTAATAAAAGTTTAAAGAATATTTTAAGAATACAATACATAAAAACAGAGCTGATCTGCTGAAAAATGTGACACTGTTGTAGTTGATAATTAATTGTTGAAATTGCTTTCCAAAAAAAATAAAGAGCGAAGAGAGGTTAATTATTGTGAATTTTGAACAATATTTTCAATCAAGTATCACCAAATGGAATTTTCGTATCTTTAATAGTAATGTGTGAAAAATAGGTTTATTTTTACTATTCGAAATAGTGTCTTCGAGAAAAAAATAAAGCACGCCACTTATTGTAAAAATAAACCACTCTATACCAAGAGTGACGAAAAGTATTTGTTCATAAGGGATAAAATATTTCAAAATCTAAATCTAAATCTAATTAAATTTAAGTGACAAGCTTATAGGACAATAATATCCTAAGTTTAATTAATAATTAAAATGTAATATAATATACAAATTTTTTTAATTATCTTTATTTTCAGTAAACATACAATAAACATATTCTGTACTTTAAAATTGTATAGAATCAATATGTATTGATAGGCTATTATTATATGATAATGATATTTACGTGATAAAACCACAATTTTTAAAAATACAAAAAATATGTAAATAAATTATATTTTAGCAAAATAATACTAAGACAAATCAAAATTATTTATCAAATGAAATTATAAATTTATTAGTTAAGTTATTTTCGAACATTATAAATAGTTTTTTTTTTTTTTACCAGTTAAATAAAAGTAATTTATTACTTGACTTATTATTTTTAAATTGATAACTGCTTAATAAACTACTCAGTTTGACTTTTGTACATTGATTTTGGCTTTTTTTTCTAACTTAACTTATTTTAAAATTAAATCAATAATTAACGAGTTAATTATATCACGTTATTTAATTTAAATGTAGTTTTATTTAAACGCAACAATAAATAATTTTAAAATCTACACATTATAAATCAAATTATTATCGTAAAAGTGACCGTGTAAATTGTAATTATTTCGCGTTTACAATTATTTATTTACATTAATGTATTTATATACCTGGGTAGCTCAATAGATAATACCAGATGAGCTTAGGTATTTAATCCGGGGGTTCGAAACCTTGTTTGGGCAGTAATTTATTTTTTAAATTTAGCATTTTCCTTTCTATTCAAAAACATTTGCGATCTATTCTCATAATATATAATAGGAACATAGGAGTTTAATATTTAATCTTTTATTATAGTATCTACTGTATTCTAAAATATTTTTTTTATTTTTTTATAAACTCAAGTACCAAAGTATTTTCTATCAACTGAACTATGAGTTAATGGATTATTCATTAATATACCCTACCTTGTAATTATTATATAAGTCAAGATTTAAACAATTATAAATTTTTCTATAGGCTAAATATAACATTCCATTAAACTATTAATATTTTGACGTTTTCACGGTTCAAGGGTGTGGTTTCAAAAAACGACCCTAAAAGAGTAAACATATTCGTAATATACTGCATTGAAAGTAATGTTATATCGTTTGTGTAACACAAAACTTTTTGACGGCGGTCGATTTACACTCACACGTAATGCGAATATAATTATAAATAGATTATATATAGTGCTTCCCAGGGTCGAAACGATACGCCCATGTTTAATGGGCTCCAGTAACAAATGAAAAAAAAAACAAACTCATATATTTCGTGGAACAACTGATATTTAAAAATTGCAATACACAATAATTACTAAAAAATCCTGCACGGAGTTGAGTGAGTTTTATTTTTATGTTTATTAACAACTTTTACCAAAAATCTTGCTCAATCAAAATTTTCCAACGAGATATCATAATAATTGGGAACAACCGGAAAAAAATGTATAACAAAAACGAACAAATATTAATATTATTACATTAATAATAATATTATAATATTGCAATATTTAAATTGTTTCGATATTAACATGTAAAAATGTCTGTAATATACATTTTGATTTGCCCAGAATATAACATGTATAAATAGGAAAAAAGAAATATTAATTTAATTGGGATATCAAACAATGAGGCGAAGGCTGTATCTATACCGGGGAGAGGGGGAGAAGAGTTACAGAGATTTGGGTTCCTTCCCCCGAGAATTTTCAAAATTAGAACCGTGTATTTATATTTGTAGTACAAAATTATGAAGGTAGGTACCCACCATTATTTTTTATTAAAAATTAACTGCGGCCCCTTCCGATTTTTTTTTTCAGAATCCTGTATGAATATTTCTCATTTGTTTATAATAATGACCTTTACTGTCACTACATCTCGATTCTAAGGTCTGACGATATTTTTAAATATAACTATATATATTTACGATTGTTTTAGATTCTGAGCAAAACAAGGAATGCGCTGGTTTTACTGATTCGTCTTTTTCTGTGACATTAAACAACTTTTCCATCAGAGATATTACTTCAATCAAAAATTGTACAAGAAATTTCTTGTAGTTTTTTAATGAATAATAAAAAGTAGCAATTATTGTTTGGTTGATTACTGAGATTCCATAGCAATAAAGTAAAAAATTCGACTAATAATGATTTCGTTGGAAATAGTTTATCATTGCGTATAAACCTAAATTAATTGTTTTTGTATATTCTCCCTTCAAACGGCTCCTTTAAAAAAGTAGCTCATATATCAGTCGTATTATCCTGTTTTTATTTTTTATTAATTTGATTTTATTAAAATACGAATTGGGAGAGAGAGGAATTGCGGATTTAAAGATCTATCTTCGTTAAGTTCAACCATAAGAAGTAAATCCCCGTAGTCAGGAATTCGGAGTTCAATATTAAATCGATTTATTTTTTTTATTATTATTTTGTATAATAATGTTTGAATATAGCAATAGTATTGGATTACAGGTCCGAGGCCGGAAGTCCGAAACCCACGACCCCTAACGTCTGCAGTCGAGCTGAAAAACACACACACACATATATATATATATATATATATATTTGAAATAGATATTGGAAATAAGGGAGGTAAACTGCGTATTTTATTTTTACAAAAACGTAATATCACGTACAATCACGTAAGGCCTATCGCTTGATCCCACCCGGTCAATAAAAAACAGTTTGTAGAATGCGACATACGTGTCCGTCGGATCTGTGTACAAAAAAACCGTACAAAACATCTTTGTTTTTTTTTTTCTAAAAAATCGTTTTCGTATCCATCAACGTCGCTGTCAGACTTGTTATTAATTCCAAACGTCAATAAGCGTATGTTTGGTTGGCCTCACCACGAGTTTAAAAGAGTGAGGTTAACGAGGACAGCCCTTATGTATATATTATATTATTAGAATTTTGAGTATCAATATCGTAAAGAATTTTTGAAGTTTTGTTTAAATATTTTCATATGAAATTTATCGAAATTATAACAAAAAAGACGGATTACTTTGCACGATAGATGGTTTACTGTTGTAGGTGAGAATTTGGGAATGTAAAGGGAAATTTAATATATATCTGTACTCAACGGTTAATCATTGATATCGAAAAATGAGCGGAGTTCGGTTATACACGTTTTGAAAGGTTGTAATATGTACGATATTTGTCAACATTTAATATTGAAATTCTTATAAAAAAAATAATTCTATAATATACTTAAATTTTATTATAAAGTACGACTTATTATAAACCTTCTGTTAAATGTTCAGTCATTTCTATTTCGTATAACAATTTTATTCACAAAGTACCTACCGAGAATACAAAATACATTCAAAAAACATACAAAACTAAAAGGCCTATAAGTACACAAAAATAGCTCAAATGTTTTGAAAATTGTATAACGTCTAGGAAAGGCAAAATATATAAGTGTTTTGTCAAAATGTCAAGTCTTTACGGATATTTTTAAGTGAATCACACCAAAAAACAAAATTAAAATAACACATTACGCACATTTTTCCGTCTTTCCTAATTAAGATGAAAACCTTCTGGAAAAAATAATAAAAATCTAGAACCCAGATAGAATTTCCACTGAGAAAATTTGAGATTTATATTTCTGGAAGAAATGTTGTTCACAGAAAAAAAAAAATAATTCAAAAAAAATCATTTTAAAACTAACACGTTCTTCGCTTCGATTAGAATACGAAATGTAATCAATATATTATGTTAAGTTTTTTTGTATGATATAAAATGAGTATTCTGATAATACAAACGATTAAACTTATTGAGTAAAAAGAAAATTATGATCTATGCTTCAGCATCTTTTTGTATAGTACAGGTATATAGAGATTGTAAATTTAAATTAATTTGACATGAGAAGATTCAACATAATTCATTATTTATGAAATATCTAAAAATACTACCTATAATACTTAAAAAATAATAAAAAAGACGTTTTAGGATAATGAAAACGGGTGTAACCACAGTTATAGATAATTTAATGTATACCTGTAGGCAACGCTAAACATTGCATACAAAAAAACGATTCTGAGCGGAATTCAGTTGATAGTGATGGTCAACCATAATGTCACTTTATAGTAAAATAATTAAATATGATTTATATTATATTATATAATAGGCTTTTTTAATAATATTTGTTTAATGTTGTACTGATTTCTCAATTTGTCTACGTTTTTCCTAGTTTTCTCATGTTTTATACCGGTTTTTCACATTTGCTGAGAAAACTTCTGAGAAAATCGAAAAATGACATCCTTAAAGTACTTTCTTAGTGAAATCTCCTTTTAAAAATATTGCCATCACTAAAAGTTGGACCAAGGTTGCTGGTAGAAAAGTTGTCCACAGAAAAAAAGATGGCCGTAATATATTTTAACAAATACCTATATTTCTTATATTTTCCTATTTTTTTTTCGGTTTTTCAAATTTTATGAGAAAAATCCCGAGAAAATCAAAGAAATCCTATTAAGTCTTCTGGTAGAAAAGTTGTTAACAAATAAAAAAAAAAAAAACATCTTTGTAAAACCATAAGCTTCTTCGATCCACTCAGAATCTAAAAGAGAACAAGTTAAGGGAGAAAAATCAAAAGGTTTAAGTTAATAAATTAAATGTAAAATTAACTCAACTCTTTTGAAACCCCGATATTTAAACCGAGTTTTAGTATTTTTATAAATGAATAAAACATTTTTTTTTCACGAAGTATTTACGATTTACTAGTAATAATATTTATTTTATAATTAATGGGACATTAGATTAGATTTAGGTTAAGTTAGGTAATAATAGTTTGCATACATTAGACAAATTAATTTTAACACCATAGGTATTATTATCAAGAGTGCATTGAATATTTCTAATAGAGTTGAATAATTTCCTAGGGCTAGGATTTGAATACCCTTAACAATTTTAAAAAATGTCCTTAAAACAATGCAAAAATTACTAAAAAACTTAAACAAGATATTTGGTATTATTAAATAAAATAATTACATGTGGCAGTTAACCACAACAAAACTTATATTCAAACGTTATCATAGTACGTTGATTTTACCGATTGAAGATTCTGCAGTCATTCTAAATATACCATGTTGATTTTATCGTAGACGCTGCCACTCTTTATCTGACATTCTAACTATTGTCCGACGATAATATAACAGGAATTACGAGTACCTACTTTATAATTTGTTAAATTTATATAAAAATCCTGTGAATGTGTAAAAATCTTAAAATACAATTTTGAATTCATATTTTGTATCCAAAAATATTAAAAATGCCCTAAAAAGTTAAGAAAATAACCTAAAAATTAAAAATTGACTAAAAATGCAAAATAAACATTCTTATTCTGATTCAAAAGCACATGGTATGAATGTGTGACCAGACAAGTGCACAGCAATCTTTGGAAAAAAAATGCAAAGTGCATTGATATCCCTGCCTTAATTATTATAAAGAGATGAGAGGGGGCGGTTTTGCAATATTTTGTGCAAAGAACATTAAACAGCTTCGTCAATTTAACAATTAGTAGGGAACGGGAAAATGAGGAAATGAGCGACATTAAGGATGTGTGGTTAAGTCAATATTTAGGTACTGATAGAGGAGAGAAGGAGATTAAATTTAACTGTGGAGGAGATTAAGGAAAAAGCTAAAAGGTATATTAGTATAAACATAAAGGGAAAATATTCCAACGTACGATACCTATCTTCAAAGTAAATATTTCTTGTTTAAATATTTAAATATTCCTTGTTTAAAATGGTTTCCTGAATAACTCTTTACACAATTAATTAGATTAAAACCTTCATTTAAAAATATATTACATTTTTAATTTTAAATGTTATATTTTTAAAAAATAGATCGTTTTTAAAATATTTTGTATAACATACCTATATTGTTTGTTTGAAAATAGATGCGAATTTATTGGTAATAAAAAATAAAAAAAACAGATATACTTCACACGTGGGTGGCGACTGTTATAGATGGGAATTTAGAAAGTTAGAGGGAAAATTTAATATATGTATACGCAACAATTAATCATTGACGAAAAACAATTTTTAGCGGAGTTCAGCTTATAGTGTTGTATTGTCAACAATAAAACATTTATTAAATTATAGTAAAATAATTACATATGTATTATATGTTTTTTTAGGGAATAAAATTTCGCTTATAAAGGGTTTTCTGAAAACCCGAAAAAAATTCAGAAAATTCTGTGACATTTAAAATTTCCAAAAAAAGAAATGGATTTTCAGGAAAAATTTGAAAATTCCCGAAAAACCATTTTCTTTTAAGAATCGAAATGTTAATGGAAACCATTAGAAAATATCAAATTAAATATGAATAATGATAATTGATAATATATTAATGCATAACAGTGGATAAAACTTGAGAATTCCACACTTTTAGGTAATGTTATTTTTAGAACAAATATCCATATTCTATATTTTTATAATTATACAATTATACCGATGGGGAAAAACAACCAATACTATAATATTAACACTTTATTCAAAATAGTTTTATTTTTTATTTTTATGATGGTTCATTATTAATGTCAGTGTATTAACTGTATTAGTTTATATCCTATTACAACTTACCAAACATTTTAACAATTTATGATTATATTAAATACAATTTATTTTATTGCAAAGCCAGACTGTATTAAAAACAGTTCATATTAGTGAATATACCAAAAATTCAATTTTAAGAGAAATACAATAAAAAACATCTATCCCGTTAATAAAAATATAAATTATATAGTATTTGTACTAAAATATGTGGTTCTTTCGTTACGCTATTAATATTATTTATTATATTCCCTGTTATCCCTAATATTTATTTTAAAAAAATAAAAAAAACAATTTAAACGGAGATGTTATATATATACAATATAAATTTTAGATTCGGAGCGTAGCAAGGGATCTATTGGTTTTACTAAGATGTGTTTTTTTTTCTGTCGGTGAACAACTTTTCTACCAGTAAATTTGTTTTGAAATATAGACTATAGCAGTTTTTCTGAAAGATAATTTTCTCTAGTTGGTACATTGAAAAAGTTATTTTTTGATTTTCCAAGGAGTTTTCGAAATATTTGGGAAAAATCAAATTATAAGTAAAACGGTAAATATTTATGGCGTGCCATGGCGTTACAGTTTTCATTGTACTATACTTAAGTTTTCTATCAGAAATATTACTTAAATCGAAAAATGAGATTACAAGGGATCGATTTTGTTCCTATTAATATTTTATCATTGACAGAGAAGGTTATTTTTCGATACTATTTGTTTTTCGAATTACGCCACAAAGATTCCATTACTTAAAATTTGTACGGCTTATTTTTTCTCCAATAAAAATACATTAAAAGATCTATTATGTTGAATTTTTAATCTAGTTGGTGACCAAGAAAAATGTTTTTTGATTTTCTTTGTAGTTTTTTAATAATTGAGAAAACCGAAAAATATGTAGAAAAAACGATCAATTTTACAAAAATAATGTTTTTATTTTTTCGTTGTAATTCAGGTCAAAATATTTGTAGGGACTTAAAATATTGATAGAACTCATATTAACTTTTTCTTTGGTAAATCTTTCAGAATATTAGAGCTATTTATAATAATTTTAATTTTGCGAGTTTTTACATAATTTTTATTTGAGAGCTACTCTGTAGTTAATTGTTAAACCTAACAGAATTTTATTGGAGGTTCATTATAAGTCGTAATTAGTGGTAAAAAAAAACAAATTTAGTATAATGTATATTTATATATATTTATTTTTAATTTAAATTTTAAAATCTTATTTTAACAAAGATCGTATATATTATAGTCTTTCAAAACATGTATAACCGAACTTCGCTCCGAATCGTTTTTCGTTATCAATGGTTTACCGTTGATTACAGGTATAAATTAAATTACTTCATGTATTTTACGTTCCCCACAAAACAGTGGAAACACCTGTCTCTCGTATCAGCTCTGTTTTAAAATTTTTTTAATATATAAAAATAAGTTTTCGGCTATTTAATAAGAATGGTAACTTATAATATTAGGGCGCGCCATATTTATTGAAACATAAATTTTAATTTTATTTGCTTGCGACGCGTATATATAAGTAAAAGTCAGTTATTTTTTTTTAAAACTAACTCAGAATACAAAAATTTACTATGTAGTTATATACTAGGTAACACTCCATATTATATTATGTTCTAGTAATTGTTTCGGCGGAATCGCATAAAAATAATATTAGTTCTAAGTTCTTACTATTCGAAAACGATTTTTTTTGTTAAACTTTTTTGTTTTGATTATTTTAATTTTGTTTTGTTATCATTAAACCACATTTTTTGTTTTTTGGGTCCCTGGAAATAATTTTATATCTTTATCATGGGATATTAGATGTATAAAATCGAAGTATTTAGACAGATATTTCGCCTTCGCATAGACATGTTATCACAGAACATCGATAAATACGAATGGACTAAATCTAAAATTTTGGAATGCTAAAATAAATACATCTTGCGATGTAAAGTTAATGTTACACTGTGTAATTTACTACATAAGAGAAATGTGATCGTAAAAATATGTTACATAGTTAAAGCCCTGGAGAGTGAAATTAAGTATGAATATGAGTAAGCATTCTGAACTATTTTATAATTTAATAAAAATATAATTTAAATATTTTAACGATTTTTACCGTTTGGGTGAAGCCTTTGGATTTAGGGCAACTTTTTCTATTTCTTTCTGCAGCCTTCTTTGACCCGTTATTTGCTTATCGAACGAAACACATTCAATTTTCCTTTTTAATATAAATATAAATAAATAGTTTCACTGGAAAAAGAAGATATATTTTTAGTATACATATATTTAGAAAAAAAATAAAAATAAAAATACGTACATAATTCGCACAGCGGGTGGGACGCTGTTGTAGGTAAGAGATTGGGAAGGTAAGGTATAGGGGGGAATTTAATTTATATATGTACACGACAATAAACCATTGTTAACGAAAAATGATTCGTAGCAAAGTTCGGTTATACATATTTTGAAAAGCCGTAAAATTTACAATTTTCGCCGAAATGTAATGTTCAAATTTTTATAATAAAAAGTACTGCATTTAATTAAATTGTTTTTTTGAACACAAAGTACGAGTTATAATGAATCTCCTATTCGATTTTCAAGTATTGCTGTTTTATCTACAGAGTACCTACAGAATAAAAATTACGTGAACAACTCGAAAAATAAAAATCGCTACGCTTCGAATATAAAATACGTTATTTCCAAAAATAAAATATTTAGTTATCCAATTGTTTTTACATGCATTTTATAGTAGTCATACATAGATACATTCATAAGAATTAAGAATACATACCATATATACCTATTTATTTTACAGTCAATATTATATTATTAATATTTATTATTAAAAATTATAAAGTATTTTTATGATTATTTGGCTATGAATTAAGGCTGTGAATTTTTGGAAAATTGAAACACGTTAGTTTATTGATTAAAATATTTGAATACAAAGTTTGCTTTGGGTAAGTATATAAACCGACGAATCGAATGGTGAAACATTTAATTTGCAGTTTTTGATTTTCTATGGATTTTTTTCTTTGTCTTTTAAGAATTGTCACCTTCTTATTGAATTAACGACAATTTTAATCGGTTTATGGTATTTTAATTAATTACATATTCGTTAAGTGTAAAATGTTTATTAATAATAATTATTGAAAACTAACAGCTTTTACAGCTGATTAACTAATTAACACTAGGTCATAAACTAATGCTGTACGCAAACCGTAATTTCTGGCAACAAAATTCGAGATGTTCAATGCTATTAAAAACTATGCAGTTACATGAAACTTGTAATACTATAAGTTAAATACCTTTTTAATATGTTAACATGTAAATAACATTAATTATGCAGTTCGGAAATAACTACATTGTTAGCTAGAAATATTTATAGGCAAATTCCGGTTTCATATTTACATACCTGGTAAAAATAAGCAAAAATATTGGTGTTTTTCCTTTTCAATAAAACGTAAGTGTTTTATGCTTTAGACATTTTTTAAGATTTAAAAAAAATTTAATTAAATTCACAACCCTAAGTTATTATATATAACCGGAACAAACGAGAGTTCTCTATTCTATTTAATTATTTCTAAAAGTCAGCATTTCAAAATGAATGTTGCCCTGTGGCGTGTTTGGGATTTAAACACAGGGCAAAGGTATACACATTGGCAAAACATTTCATTGAGGCTTGAGGTCGATTCCTCCTTTCTACTCGTTGCAACCCTGAGTACAAAACAAATAAAGATTTATTTATATACCAATGTATTTTCTGTTCTGCAAAACGTTATATCTCGTTAATAACCTGTAATATATATATTTACAGGGTGTCTCATGAATATATCCGTTGTTAAATTTCCTAAGATAATGAAGATAATCAAATTCGGTTTTTATAAGATTCACAGAGATAAGAACTACAAATATTCATATTTAAATTACATTTTTATATTTAGGTAAACAATAAAAAAATGACGTCCTAGGATAATGGAAAAGGGTGAAGTCACTGTTATTGGTAATTTAATGAATATCTATAAGCAACAATAATCTATTGTTAACGAAAAACCGATTCTGAGTTCAGTTGATAGTGATGCTTTGTCAACAATATACATGTCATATAATAGTAAAATAACTAAACAAGTATTATATATTTACTTTAATTATATTTGCTTAATATTGTATCGATTTTCTTATTTTTCTCGATTTTCCTATATTTTTTCCCGGATTATTACATTCACTTGGAAAACTCTTGGAAAAATCGAAAAATTACCTCCATAAAGTACCTTCCTAGTCAGATTTTCTTTCAGAAAAAGAGTTATCATTTTAAATCGAAGCAAAATTGTTGGTAGAAAAGTTATATGCAGAAAAAAACGGCCATAATATTTTTTTACTAATACCTTCATTTCGTACATTTTCCGTTTTTCTGACATTTAATACGGGTTTTTATATGGGAGCAAGATTTCTGGTAGAAAAGTATGCACAACAAATTGAGGGGTATTTTTCGTTTGAAAATGTCGATTTAAAACGGTCCGAGCAAGCGATAGGTGCACTTAAAATACATTTGTTTTTCCCTATTTAGGTAAAAGGTTAAAAAAAAAATGCAAAAAATTTCTTATTAAAACCCGGGCTTGAACCCGCGACCTCTAGTATGAAAATTCGTACTCATGACCATTCGACTACAACAAACGTATAATAAATAAACAATATATAGGGTTATTTAATACGAACATGTATCTGCATAATATCTGAACTTCAAAAAGCAATCATTTCGAAACTTAGTCAGTCCGATCTACTCTGACTTTACCATCCTTCTTAAATCAGCAATACACATATGTATGAAAAAAAAAAAATTAAAAAATTAGATTTGCTTCACATAATTTTTTATTTAAACAATTTTTGTCGAAATTTGATATTAAAATTCCATTTTAAGAAGAATATTATATTAAACTCAATTTTTTATCACAAAGTAAGACTTAAGGAACCTTCTGTTAAATTTTCAAGCATTTCTATTAAATCTAACAATTTTACCACAGAGTACCTATTGAATAAAAACTACGTACAAAATTTGAAAAATAAAATGTCTATATATTGCTCAAAAATGGCTTAAATTTGTTGACTAGATAAGGCAAATATAAATTTTCTGTTCGAATTTCAAGTCTCTACGAATATTTTTAACTGAATTACAAGAAATAACAATAATGATAAATTAATAAAAACATTAATTTCATACATTTCCCATTTTTCTTACGTTTTATCTTGGTTTTTCCCAGATATTATGAAAACCGATTGGAAAATCAAATAATGATTTCCCAAAAGTACCATCTGGCAACATTTCCTTTCAGAAATAGTGCCACACGTATATATTTGAGCAAGATATCTGGTACAGTTTTTGTACACAGGATAAAAAAAAATTAAACAATAAACATCTTAGTATAACCAATACATTCTTCGTTACACTCAGAATCTAAAAAAAAACAAATACAAATATACAGTGGTAACATGGTTTTAAGAAAACTCCGGAGAAAATCGAAAAACGACTTCTCTAAAGTACTAATCTAATCTAAAAGTAACAATCATATATATATTTTAAAAATTTTGTATGATGGCCATTTTATAGAATTTACTTATTAAGATTTGACGGTTTAACTTATTATTTTCATTAACTGTATTTAAAACCATACAATCGAATAAAATAATATTATTATAGATTTAGCCAAGACAAATAAAACGGAATTTGGACAAATAGTTGAAAGTAAAAGGATACTTGATTCATTGATTAGTGATCTAGTTTACATACTAAGACTTCTAAAATACTGTTAATTCAATTTTTTTTATCAGCGTTGCGTCATTGCCTAGGAGTTATACTGGTTATAGATTTTAACTTTATTATACTTTAGCCCAAACTGAAATACCCTAAAAACTATTCAATTTACTAGAAAAAGGTGTACAAAAATACCTCCTAAAAATACAGGTTTATTAACCTAAAGTATGTTTAATTACAATTCCTGTCCCTAAAAATAAAACAGAAGTCAAATATCTTCACTAAATACAGGTTGATTAGCATTTTATGTTACAAAAGTTATATCATATAAATATGTAAAATAGAGAAATTATATGATAAAAATGTATTAATCTAAAATTATAGGTAGGTGGGCTTAACATATGCTCTTTTGAGAGCCATTTTGGGGTGAACTTAAAATGTTAAAACGTCAATCCTTTAAATGTTGATCAAAAAATAGAGTATACATATTTTAATCCCACATACAATTAGATTTTATACAACTTTTTCATTACAACGAAGTTTGTCTCTAAGAGGTAAAAAATAATCTTTGATAGGATATAAGTGTCTTATCTCGGAAAGTATAAACATTTTTTAGAATTTGTTTTAGACAATTTGTGAAACAAGTAGCTCTAAAATTTTACATTTTACATAGTTATAATTTTTGTCACCCTTATTTTTGGAGGTGAAACAACTACCCAGGCAAAATTGTCGGTACATTGGATACGTTAATATACGTTCATTTAGTACCTTTGATTCAATACACAATGAACATCTTGTTTGAACACCGATATTTAATATGGATTATACTGTGCTGAGTACGGCAAAACAATACTAAAATAAAAAAAAAACTGTAGACATTTTTTAAGGTTTGTTGGGATTTAAACTCAGGTCTGTCTATTTTTTACTTATTCAAAACCCTATATTCTACCTATATTCTATACGTCTCTATGTGAGATGTTATTTATGAATGAATCTTGAATATTTAAATATAATTTTTTATCTATATCGTTTTAAGAACCATGACTACACCCCATATGACATAGACTATAGATTATACATACTCTGTAACCACATTACCATCATCCTCTCCTTTTTCACCCTTCCCCTCAAAAAAATGATTGGGGTAATTTCGAGTATTATAAAATTACACTCCTTCAATATCTACTTACTTTATGCACTTCTACAATACCAACACCCTCCCATCATTCTCCTCCATACTCCCCCTAATGGATCTTCAAGGGGATATCGTATTAAATTATAATTATAATTATATAAGATAATTCGTGAGTTGTAAATATATTTTACCTCTTGATATTTATAAGTATAAACGGGAAGTAAGAAAATGTAGTAATCTAATATTTAAATCATGGAACCCCTACTACGAATTATGTAGGTACCTACACTATATTTATAACGTCGTAATTACACTGTATTTACAAACAATCTGTGAGCATATCGACGATACAAAAATATTTTTACTGTACTGTTTAATTACAATCAACATAGTTCAGTGTCGGAAATACCAATCATGAAATATAGTAAAATTATCATTTTAAAAATTAAACGGACACATTTTTATTGAACTCTTATGGTTCAATAGTACAGTAAATATACCGTGTATGAAGTATTACACATGAAATGGAAACCTATAGTATGAATCGTTTAGACTTCACGGTTATAAAAAACCTACTCTGAACAGTCCGAACATTGAAAATGCTACCTGGGTACTCACTTTTAATTTTTAAATAGTGTATATTGTAAATATTAGTTATTTTATGCATATATATATATTTATTATTATTACTCAAATTTTAGTTTTAAATAATTTTAAACTTTAAATAGTATATTCAACCCTAAAGTATTTAGGGTTGAAATTTTCCTTTTGATATAAGTTGCTATTTAAAAATTAAAAGTGTTGAGTGGTTTTACCCCCAAAAATAATGGTTAACTTAGGATATTAAAAAATCATGGTAACTAATTTTATATTTTAGAGCTGCTTGTTTCTTAAATTGCTACCAAAAAATTCTGAAAATGCTCATGCTTTCTAAGATAATAGGTATCTTATCAATAATTGTTCACCGTGTAATAATTTTCATATTTATATGAGAAAATTCTGATTACCCTATATATACAAATGTATATATATAAATGTTTTTATATTTGGTTGGATATTATGAAAAACAAAATATGTTAATGATCGTTTTTTGAATTCGACAATCACCCTTTTTTGCATTTTACCGTGAATAACTAACAAGATATCCGTTTCGTATAGAAAAAATAAAAATACATTTGACATGTTGCACTATTTATTTCTCTCTTTTAAAATATAAAAGGTAGGTAGTTGTATCAATATTAATATGAAAAAAATACACCAATTTAATAAACATATAATAAAATATAGTCAAACATTTAAAGGAAAACACGTATATTCTGTCAATTTAATTCGACTATATAGTTGTCATAGCGTCAAAAAAAAAAAAAAAAATCCGTATTGTACCTATACCTATATACGTGTGTATATTATAATATTTATGTATGTGTCGTCTATTAATGGCGTTATCCCAGAAAAAGCGAATAAAAATGTCAAGTATACATTAGTAAGAACGATACTTCAACTCACATCCTGTCCACGTGTCAATAAAAATAAACCAATATAATAGTATGATAGTAAAAATAATAACAGTTTCCATTTTCTACAAAATATCCGCAACTAAGACGTCAGTTTTTGATTTTCCTTATACAGTTTTCATAATTAAGAAAAAACGGGAAAATACACGCAATAAAAATTTCTGATATTTTCGATTTTGTTTTTTTGTTGTAATTCGATTAAAAATACCAACGTAGTTATCACCGAATACGTATATTAACTATTTTTAAACGTGGTAAAATTTCCTAAAAATGTTGTCAATTTTTGAGTTATTTATAGCTATTTGGAATCATGAGTTGTTGTTAGTGGTTACAAAAAAAAAAAGTTGAGCGTAATGTAGACGTTTTAAGTTCAAATTTGAATGAAAATCCTAAAAATCACGACATATTGAAACACATATTAAACATTCGATTAAATCGAATATCGCTCAGAATTGTTCTTAATTAATAAAGATTTAACGTTGCGTATAGATTATAAATTAAAGTACTCTCTATATAAAACAATAAATTATATCATATATCACATATTATTCTATCTTCCCAATTTCTCACTTACTCACACTTCTTTCACAACTCAACATTTTATTGAAAACAGCTCTTTTTTCCTACTTGACAATTAGATAAAGGTATATTTTTAAAAACAAAATTATTTGTCTTTTTCTTCTCCTTCATCTTTACCCTAACTATTTGGGACTGGCTATTCTAAACTTCTACTTAACCCAATTTCCCACCTTGCATACATTAGCTATCCTCATATCATTCGCAATGGCACTCAACCACCTCTTTTTAGATTTTCCTCTCTTTCCTGCTTCATTTATTTTCCTTACAATGCTTAATACTTCAGATTCCTCTCTCCTCATGACATACCCAAACCATTTAAGTAAATTTTTCCTACTATCAAAGACATGTCTAAACTATATCTTATGTACTCATCCCATGTACATCACACCGAACCATACAACAAATCTTACCACACATTTGTAGAACTTAACTTTTAGTTTCATTGAAATTCTCTTGTCATATAATATACTTGACGCTTCTCTTCACTTTATGAAACTATGCTTAATTCTATGTTAAACATCATTGTTAAGACTACCATTCTTTTGTACAAAAGATTCAAGGCACTCAACATTTTTAGATTCGTCTATTACGTCACTGCTTATTGTCGTTTACTGTCGTATCCTGTTCCTCCAAACTCGTACTCTATTTTACTTTTACTTTTACTTATCCTTAATCTCTTTCCTTCAAGTACTACTCTTCATTCCTCAAGTTTATTGTTAACTTCTTCCAGATTTGTTCCTATCAAAGGTATATCATCGGCAAATATCATCTATCATGGTACCTACTCTCTTCTGTTGTCTCCGCGCATATATGAGATTAAACAATCCACCAAAGTCTTGTAGAGAACTTCTCATAGTGTTTGAAAGAATTTTACACCGGTTGTCAATCTGACGTAACTTTATTTGTCGTCTTTTATGACAAGTAAAGGTACGGACAGGTAGGAGTATTCCAATTTCGTTTCATAGGGAGAATGGAACTGTCAACTATTAAGTGAATTCCTCTACATTATCGAAATAATACCATATCCTTATTATAATCACCCATCTGGGCTTTCCACCGTTGGGAGTTCAGGCCCCCCGGTAAACTAAATCCGTATCATATTACGCCCCCCCCCTCTTGGTTTGCATAATTTAAATGGCTCTTTTATAGCAAAACAGATTTTGTCATGCAAACGTTACACTAGAAAAGAAGAGAACTATATGGAGACCACACATAAATGGACGATTACTAGAAAGTGTTCTGGTTCCAATAATTTTCAAGATCTATACAAACGATCAACCACTCCAGATGCTAAAAATTTGATTTACGGCTATTTAAGATGACAATTTTGAAGAAGTAGAAGCTTAATTAGAATTTCCGCCTAAAACCATCACAACACTTTACAAACAAAATATAAAGCTAAAACTTAACCCAATGAAAACTCAGATATGCGCAATTCATCTGATAAATAGACAAGCGTGTAGAAAATTAGATATTACACGGAAAGGAGTAAAGATAGTGTGCAGATATTGTGTCTATTTTGTGACATAATACTTCTCTTTTAATACGTTTTTTAAGTAGAAAAAATATCTGGAAACGTAGTTAATACTCATAGAGGGCCTATGAGGGAGAATATATAGCACCCTTAGCCTTGTATCTTGGCTGTGATACTGTATAAGTGTCTTATAATCGTCAAACTAGGTACGGAAATATTATCATACTCATCATAGATCTCACTAAAATTCAAGAAGAAAAAAAAAATTAAAAATGTAATAAATGATTTTGTATACAATCACATTATTTTTAACCAAGTATGAATACACGTTTGCCGGCCTTCAAGATAAACATTGTATAAGAAATCAGACGTTTATCATGTTTTATAATATAATTTATACCTATTTCGTTCTAATTATTATTCATATTAAGAGAGAAGAAAAATACAAACAAATTAAATTTAAATTCTAGGAAAAATATGTTAGGAAAAAATGTATAAAAAGAATGCTCATAAAAGGAAAAATAATTAAAACAAAAGAAGTGAAAAAAAAAATAAAAATAGAGTTGAAGAAAACAAAATTATAAATCGAGTAAAAATCTTACTGTTTTGTGAACTATCCCCCACGGAGAGATTATACGATAATATTATTATAAAGATATGCAGCTGCGGTGTTTTAATTTAAAAAATATTATAACGTAAACTCTTCCATCTCCTTTAAACGCAGATTTGAAAAAAAATAACCATGTTGAATATTGATACTACTGTAAATATACCTGGTTCTTCGAGGTTGATTTAACATTTTTGACCTCCAACCCAAACTTAAAAGTGGAATATCTTCTCAACAGCTTGACAGAAATCAAAATTTTCAAGACTAAAATTAATTTTAATTAGTACTCCGTCTATTTATGGAATTTTAAATATAGATTGCAATTTGAAAATCAAAATTAGGTAGTGGTTTCAAAGTGGAAAAAAAGGCCGTATCATTTTTTTACTAATACCTAAATTTCGTACATTTTCCGTTTTTCTGTCGTTTTATACTGGTTTTTCCCAGATATTATGAAAACTACTTGAAAAATCAAAAAATGATCGCCTTAAATTACCATGGAAATAAAATTTCCTTTCAGAAAATAAGCTACACTTAATATGTCGAAGCAAGATTTTTGGTAGAAAAGTTCGCACAACAAATCAAGGGGTATTTTCGCGATTAAAATAATTCGAGCGAGTGATGGCTTGGGTATCTATGTACACTCAAAATGCATTTGTTTTTTCCCTATTTAGGTAAAAGGGGGAAAGAAATTTAAAAAATGTTGTTTGAAACCCAGGTTTGAAAACGGAACCCACCCCTAGGATAATACTAAGCATATATAACCATTAGATTATTACAAATATTCTTTGAGACAACAATATAGAGCTATTTAACATTACATGTAATATCCGCATAATATCAGAACTTCAAAAAGAAATAATTTCGAAACTTAGTCCGTTTAATTTTGACTTTACCATCGTTCTTAAATCGGCAATATACATATTATATTCAAAACAAAAAATTAAAAATTAAATTTTTTCCACATAACAATTTATTTAAATGATTTTCGTCAAAATTATATATTAAAATTAGTGTGTAAAAAAAAATACTGATTAAAATTCAATTTTTTTTTTTACTACAAAGTAAGACTTTTAATGAACCTCCTGTTAAATTTTCACGCATTTTTGTCAAGTCCAATAATTTTACCACACAGTACCTACCGAATAAAAATTATGTATAAAACTCGTAAAATTACAATGTCTATTCATAGCTCAAAAATGGCTTAAATTTTTTTTAAATTATATCACGTCTAGAAAAGGTAATTTTAAATATTATTTCTGAACTTTAAGTCTATAGAGTAAATACGAATATTTTTAACTGAATTTCAATAAAAATATTAAAATATTTATAAAAAGCTTAAAAATGGCCTAAATAAATGTTTCAGAAATTGTATTATGTCTAGAAAAGGCAAATACAAGTTTTTTGTCAAAATTTCAAGTTTCTACGAATAATTTTTTACTGAATTACAACAAATAACAAAATTGAAAAATAATTAAAGCATTATTTTCATAAATTTCCCGTTTTTCTTTCTTTTTGTCATGGTTTTTCCCAGATATTATGAAAACGGCACGGAAAATCAAAATAATGACCTCCCAAAAGTACCATCTGGACAATATTTACTTTTAGGAATGTTTTCGCAAGTAAATATCGGAGCAAGATTTCTAGTTAGAATTTTTGTACACAATATTCAAAAATAAAAATACAATAAAAAATAAACATCTTAGGAAAACCAATTCATTCTTTGCTACACTCGGAATCTAAAAGAATGAAAAAAAAAAAAAAAATCACATACTCGATATTATATTTGTTAGTTTTGGACGCCGTTTGTAAATTTGATACATATAAAACATAATAATATTATAAAAACATCCGGTTACTACGACGTAAATCTGCACCAGTAGACGTGTCTCGGAAATTTTCGATAACTCTCCTGACAATCGTCAGCGGTGTTTGTAATATTCGTACGATAAATACTTATACAATGCATACGAAAATGAAAATAAAAATCGAAATAAAATCGAAAACCAGCAATAATAGAATACCGTGGAATCGCATCAATTGTCACGACGACCGATTTTACAGATTCTTGTCGCACGTCTCGTATATTGGCGACGGTAAATAGGTCGGGCGAAAAAACAATTTAAAATGTTACCTCTGTCTCGCCCAGTCCTTGTCGTATAATATAATAATACAATGACGTAAATCATATAAATAATAAGGCGAAATAAAATTTGCTAATTGGACGGAGCCGACGCCAGTTTATATACTCCGACGGTATAACGGGGCCAATAAACGAGGAAGACGGTAAAAATCTCGAATAATATATTTATATGTATACATATATTATATAAATGTAGGTATTTTTTATATTCTCGTCGAAAATCTCGTATGCGCGTACCCATATAAATTGCTTCGATAAATACGACCAGCGCTTGGCTAGCGATATCAAAAATCAAAGCCCGAGACCATGTGTGACGAATTCAACGCTAGGCAGCTGAAGTCTATAGGTTGGCAACTTTTGAAAGGCGGTACAATTCGGACTGCCAATATAATAAGACCACAACTCAAATAATACAATTATGGAAATAATTGCCGTAGGATATCAACCAGAAGTTTTCCCCGGGTTCCGCCCCTTTTTAAAAAAACTACTAGGATATTCAAAAAATAATTATCCTACTCAATGCACTAGCTAGACCAAATTTGCTATCAGGAACCCCTGAAGATATAAATTCATCGTGATCGGAGCAAAATTGCTGGTAAAAAAGTTTTAAAAAACAAACATCCACAAAAAGCAAAACAATTTCCTCGTTCATCGAAAAATATAAAAATATGTATTCCTAAAATCACCAGTGATTTATTTTACTCATCCAGTAACATATAAGATATATTTAAAAACAAAATATGTAAGTAATGATTTTTCTTTTTTTTTTTTAACTTTTTGTCCATGAAATTCTAGTTTCGAAGTACTGATACATTATACGCAATTTGGAAAAAAATATACACGTGCAATATTTATCTAACATATTATATGTATTTAAAATGCCGACAGTACGTGTGGAATATAAAGTTTACACTATGTCATAATTTCCATTTGATCACCTTGGGATTTTCTTCAGATATTTATGTATAGATATATACATGTATGATCAGATTTTAAACTTGTCGGACCGTTCGGAAAACTTTTATTGCCTACTACCTACATACCTTTACTCCGAAATAATTATTTTTTTATATTTATTCAGTCAGTTGTTTTTTTTTTTTTAAATACCGAGAAATCCGTATAGCTACATAAAATATAATAACTAGAGCGCGGATTTATGTGCATTAAAAACCAACTAAATATGAATGAAAAATAAAAAAATATGCACAATAAAATTAGCAAAACAATTTATTTTTTGAATATTTAATTAAAACAATAAATTTAAAATTATGGAACCCACTCTAAATGCTTTTCTTCATTTTTTTCTTCAGTTTCATAATTTTATGGGTAATTTTAATGTATAAGACTCTTGATAACGACGATTTGTCTTTCAGCATTTCGATAAAAATAAAGTAATAAAAATGCGAATTACAACAGAAAGCACACACGAACGCACGGTAAATATATTAACGCAACTGAAATAATGTCAATGGTCAATGGTCGTAATCGATATTTTCTTATCTTGGTATACGTACTTCACCGATTATTGATATAAGGTTAATTTGGGAAAAATGTTTTTACCTACAAGTATGCCTATTCATTTATTTTGATGTTAATCGAAACTATAAAAATATAATATTTTTTTCTTATATTACAATAGTATATACTTCAAAAACGTTTAAAAAAAAACAAAAAAACCATCGAAATGTGAACTAAAATATGAAATATGGAATTAAAATTGTTAAATAAGCTTTTAAAATAGAAAAAAATGGATAAATGTCGAAATATGCAAAAATATGTACTAAAAAAGTTTAATTTTTTAAATCGCTGTCATGAAACACATTTTGTGCTCACTTAGCATGCCATATTATCAACCAGAATAAATGTGGAAATGCATACGAATCCGCACTCAAATAATGACAAATAAGTGCCTCAGGTGTATTTTAAAAAGAGACCAAGAGAAATAGAATTATTATTCATTGTACACTACATAAATATCGTCAGAATATTGTCGCATCAAAATACATAACATAATATTATTAAATTAAGCGAATGCGACGTGTACTGGTCATTTTTATAGTATTTGTTATCATATGCATAACTAGGTGCGTAAATTTGGGGGGGAGGTGGACTAGAGCCCATCTAATAAAAATTGTTCCGTATCATGCTAATTTAAAATAGTTATAAATGATTTACAGCGATATATACATATTACGAACGAAGGACAAATGTAGATCTGAGGGCGATGTTTAATGTACCCATGTAGGTCCAGTTGAACTTCTCAAAAGCTGAAGGATAATTTGGGTACGTTTGGTGGGCTGAGTGTTATATAGTACGCGAGATAGCAATGTGGAAAACATACAAGAAAAGATCGTGTGGACGACCAAGATATCGGTGGAGAGACCAAAGACGGGGATGTAGTGGAGCGGTAACGGGCTTAAAAACCTAAATTTAAAAATAATAATAATAAACGGTTTACCATCAATTATTACAATAAACTTTTAGATACAGCGGTATACAGAGTTATTATTTTGTCATGCACCAGCAAATTTTCTCGGAGGATTTTAAGTGAATTTGATTTCTATTTTTTCAGTCATTGTGGAATCGTTTAAGCATTATTTTTAAACTATTTTTAATTTGTCATCCCTTCTTAATACTTTTAAAAAAGTATAAACTTTTTAAACTCTTCTTATTGAATACAGATTCTAATAGAGAATATTTTTCCAGAAATGTTGAAATGTATGTTGACTATTATCGGATTTACCATTTATGAGTTATCGCAGTTTAAATTTTAGATCGAAGAAGTAGGCAAAAGTAATAAGTTGTAAATCCATTTTTAGTTGGTAAATTCATAATCTTTATTTAAGACAAATAAGAGTAGAGGTAAAAACTAAAAATAGTTTTAAAAATAAAACGATTCCACAATGATTGAAAAGAAAAACCACGAATAAAATTCACTGAAAAAAATCCTTCGAGAAAATTGATGTTTTATGATAAAATGATCCTGTATCTCTAAACAATGTCAGAATTGTGGGAGTTTCCGTTAAGACAAAATTCGTGTCGAATTTTGATAACTTTAAAATATACATTAATATATATTTTATATTTTTGTATATATATTGAAACTGCAGCACAATTTTGTTGTAACAAAAAGTTGTAATGGAAGATTATACCAAACGCGGGTAGAAGAAACTTAACTAAATTTCAAACTAAATATATTAGATGAAATTATACAAAAATTGGTGTAAACATTCGAGACGGGGGCATAATATTATGGTATACATAAATTAATAATAATATTATTGCGGTATACCATGGACGTCCGTTCCGGAAATCACGGATCATTACAAAAATTCTATATACATGATATAATATCTATGTGACTACGTTTGACCACTGCATAAGTTTTTTTTATACAGAGTGTTTCTTCAATGATCTTTTTGATTTTATACACATTTTTCAATTTTATTATTTACGAACACAACAGGTACAATTTAATTATGAGTACTTAAGTATTTTTAATAATTCGTTAAAGTTTATTTGAATTGAAAAAAAAATCATGTTAATAATTATTTTTTGACGATATTAAATTTGAAATCTCTTATCTGCTACCAAATCTTCTATTTTGGTGTAATTTTATTGGACGAATTTACTTTGAAAATTGAATTTAGATGTGTGTCGGTTAATATTTTATCCGGTTTTATTCGGTCCATTAATATTGATAGTCGTGGGCCGCTTATTTGACATACATGCCTTAAAACAATTGGTCACATCGTAATTGGGTTCCGTTGAATTTTTCTGGTAAAATTCTCATCCAAATTAAAATGTCAAATCAAATTATAACCAGTATTTTGGATCTCGATCTGACACCATCATCCGGTATCATTTTTGAAGGGGAAAAAAGTAATGCAACCAGGATTTTATGGTAGCAATATGAAGTGAATCGGGTTATTTTAAGTTTAATGTAATATTAATATTATAGTAATTCCAACGTTTTAGATATAAAAAAAAAAAAAAGATAAAATAACGTTTTGATTTGTTTGCTCTACTATGTACGGCTACTTGCAGTTATTAAACAAGCACCCTGTATATTATAATAAATACTAATATTAAACATACAGGTGTCCGCAGTATTATGGTAATATAGTAAGGACATAGGTACGTAACGCGTTTACCTACTGACCGCACGGACACGTGTTCAAATTTACCGGAAATATTGTTTTACCGTTTGTCGTTTTTTTTTTTTTTACTTATAAATTATATCAGTTATATAAACTATTTGGATAGTATTTTTTACCAACGCAGTTTGGAATTTTTCTCTACACCGGGGTTCTTTTTACCAATGTTTATCATTTAAAATATTTAAAAAAGAGCCGATATTGGGGACGGGTGCGCCACGATTGTAGGTGGGAGGTCGGAAAGGTTAGATACATAAAGTTATTTAATTTATATCAGTAAACAACAATAAACCATTGCCAACAAAAAAGATTTAGAACGAAGTTCGGCTACACATTTTTTGAGAGGCCGTAATATTTACGATTTTCGTCAAAATTTGATTTTTTAACTTTTATATATATATAAAATATTTCACTACGTCCAATTTTTTTACCACTAAATACGGCTTACAATAAACATCCTGTCAAATTGTCAAGCTTTTCTGTTTAGTCTAACAATTTTATCTACACAGTACATACCAATTAAAAATTACATAAAAAAAACTCGCAAAATTAAAATGTCTATACTTATAATCTCATATTTACCTCAAAAGTTTCTAGAAAAGACAAAAATAAGTGTTCTGTTCAAATGTCAAGTCTACAAATATTTTAACTGAATCACAATATACACTATTTATCGATTTTTACCAATTATTTTAAAAACCATTTGGAAAATAAAAAAATTAATGTACCACCTAGATTTCCTTTCAGAAAAGGTACTACACTTGGTAATTGGAGTAAGATTTCTGGTAGAAAAGTTGTTTACAGATAAAAAAAAATAAATAATAATACATAATACACTTTAATAATCAATACAAAATACAAAAAAACACAAATATTTGTATTTATTTAAGTCAATCATGTATAATAATTGAGTTTTAAAATACAATATAAAATTAATTAATTTAAAAATTATAATTAATCAGTAAATGATAAAAATGAGTAACTATACAGTTCAGTTAAAAAAAGGATTATAAAATGAAGAAATTTAAAGTTTGTATTCCAGCGTCCGAGTTTATTACGAAAAATAATGGCTTGGCGGAAGTATGGTTTTATGAAAGGAGTAATAGAACCAAACAAGAAAAAAAACACTAGGTAGGCTTCGTCTAATTTAGGAAGGCTGTGTAAAACAGTACGTAAATTTAGTGCGATCCAGGAACCAATTGGAGAGAAGCACCCGAAAATAGAGACGGTTGGAGACAAATTTGTTTGACAGGATGGTTTTAAAGACCGTGACCTCAAATAACAATAATAATATTTTATAAGTATAGGTATAAAGTCTACTCTATTGCAAAGAATATTGAAACATCTAACAATTTTTCAAATTTTTGACCGTAAACTTTTTCATTTATATTATTTACGGTATTTTTACGCACGCCTACTGCATTCAAGTAAATATATAATATTTTGCCAATTATTACGGAAAATACGCATAATATTATGAATTACAATAATATTCGAAAGAAAATTTCATGCAAATCAATTAACTTTTAGCCTTTTAACCTAACCGCATGCACGTCAAAATAAGCGACGACTTGATTAAAAATACAAATTGCATTAAACGTATTGTTGCGTCAATAATAATAATTTAATTTGATTCTCGTTGGAAAAATCTATGTCAATTAAAGACGGACAATTTTCCCCTATAAATCACATGTAAAGTGCAGAATAATTAAAATTATAATAATAATACAATATTAATTAACCCAGGCATCTGTATTGTTGACAAATTTTACTTCAAGACCCGATTGTATATTTTAGTTTTTGTATGAGAACACCTTTCGAATTTTAGTTTTGAAATTGAATTTTAGATTCCGAGCGTAGTGAAGGAGCTATTGGTTTTACAATGCTGTTTATGTATTATTATTATTATTTTTTTTTTTTGTTCTAGTCTGTGGACACTTTTTTTCCTAGTAAACTTGCTTCGATTTTTAAGTGTAGCAACTTTTCTGAGAGCTCAAGTCTATATTGTACTTCAGAGAGGTCATTTTTTGATTTTCGACGCCATTTTTTTAAATAAAAGCACTTAAATAGGAAAAAACGTAAGAAAACGTACAATTTCACGAATTCATTATTTTATAAAGACACTTTTTTTGTTGCCTTTTTGATTTAATTTCTTATAATATCATCACCGAAACTTTTGAGCCATTTTTGAGCTTTTAAAGAACTTTATTTTTGTGAGTTTTTTGCTGTAATTCGGTTATAAATACACGCAGAGACTTGAAACTTGGTAATAACACATACATTAGACTTACCTAGACGTAGTAAAATTTCAAAAATCGTCGGATGACTTTTTTTTTTATAATAAGCGTTTTAATATCAAATTTAAATGAAAATCGCAAAAAAAAATTACGGCACTTCAAATTATGTTTTACTGAACTGCGCCCAGAATCGTCTTCATCAAGCAATGGTTTATCGTTGCTTACAGATATAGATGAAATAACCTTATGTATCCTACCTTCTCAACTTTTCATCTACATCAGTAGCTGCTTCCATCCCCAGTGTCAGCTCTTTTTCATAATATTTCCAGTGCATTGGTCTTAGTACAATTTTGAATTATTATATTTGATTATAATAAATTATTTTATTTTGAAAAATTTAATTTGTTGAGTATTTTAAATCGATTTTACATCTGTATTAAAAATCTAAAACTAAAATTGTACTACAACCAATGTATCAGTTATCAGTAATCAGTATTGTCATTTGAAGAGTTGCCTATTTGGAAAGTACGTATGGAATTAATACGTGTTGTTTTCAACGGAAAAAACGCAGGTGTAAATAACCCTCACTCAGAAATTTGTTTGGGAGGGGAGATAGGAGCAATTGCGCAACATTTTAGGAGGACGTCATAATGCGATGTCTTTTTTTTCTTGTCACTAAAAATATATGCTCACCTATATATAAGATGGGGCGAAGGTATTTTTTTATTTTAACGGTATGTTGCATTAAGTGATACGTCATCAACGCATTGATATTATTATCAGCAACTAAAATATTTAGCCTCATTCAGTTTTGTATTAGCTTTTATATTTTCATTGTATTCATGTAGAAAAATTGTGTATATACAGCCTTTTATTTTCTTGTTCGATATAATAAAATGACTGTTGTAAAGCGATGGCCTTTTTTTTTTTAATTACTTCCAAAATTAGTATTATGAACTGGTGCTAAAGCATAGTGCTCGAGGGTGCCGAAAGTGTAAATACGTATCTAAGACTATGTCTTAACCTCTTAATTACATACAAATTCAATACCTAAGGACAGTAGGGGTCGCGGGGCTTCATTATTTATTATTATTTACATTATTTTTTAAAATAAATACATAGTTAATATAATATATATTATTAAAGAGAAAAAAGTAATGTGGAGGAATATATCTTTATCATACCACCCGTCTGACCGCCCCTGCTAAAACGATTTCGAGTATAGAATAATTGATAGATCGATTTTATTTTTTATTTATAATACATTTTTTTTGTACCTCCATAATAAACTATACCTATATTTACTATTGAAAAAAATAAATATATACATATATATATATATATATATATATTTATATTTATAGATTCCGAGCGAAGTGAATAATGTATTGGTGTTATTATGATGTGTTCTCATATTTTTAATTTTTTGTGCCTGTAAACAATTTTTACTAGAAATTTTGTTCCAATCAAAAACTCAATGGAAACTTTCTTGTAGAAATTTTGATGATGCATTAAGAGGGCCGCGTATTTTTGAATTTTGCTTGTAGTTTTTTTAATAAATGAGAAAAGCTGGTAATTTGTTGTACAATTTTTATTAATTATGGGTTACCTTGGCACCCACGGAAAAATACGACTAATGTAATAAACTGCTCAGAATCATTTTTCGTTAGCAATGGGTTATCGTTGCGAACAGATATAAATTAAATTGTTGTTTTTCATATCCTTTATTCTAACTTCCCTCCTGAAAGAGTAGCACGCACATCATATTAGTATCGACTTTTTGTTTTTCAAATCTCATATATTTTATGAATTTCCTTATTTTCCATGGCACCTTTACCGATTTAATTCGATTTCTAAATATAATTTACCCAATTATTTAGAGGTAAATATATATTTAAAATTTTAAACATATCGATCGAATACACAAGGCTATACCTATTCATTATTAGTATTGCGAGCGTTGGTGTGCTGGCTGCGAAGCACTATACAAATATTACATTTCAACGGTATGGAAAATATAATCATTTTACCGGTTAATTTAAAATCACATATATAAAAATTAAAAAAAAACGTTATTTCGTCTGTTTCGGTAATATTATTATTAAATAATTCATATACAACAAAATACATTCCCCCACATATAAATTACCTACCCTTAGTATTTTGACGTTAAAATCGATAATAAACATTGCAATATAATAATTAGAAATTAAAGAAATAATATTAATAATAAACATTATTAACTATATATAATATTCGTTGGAAATAATAATAATTGTATGCAAAATTCGCGGACCAAAATCAATTATGCCTATATGGTCTATAATATGATTATTTATTTCACATATTAAAAAAAAAACAGAAAACATAACCTAACCGGAGAATTTAAAATATTTATACTGTACTGTAAACAAAATTTTAAATCTAGAAATATATTATAATAATGTTTTGCTGGTTTTTCGTAAAAATCTTTTATTGTTTCGGTTTCACTTTAAAACAAACACAATGCGCAAAGGGCACGGGGAAGGAGAAGGGTAGTAGTCCATTTTTGGAAATAATCTTTCTGCAGAGCAAATAACGTCTCTACAGCCGCACGAACTACATTATTTTTTAACCGGTACATCCAATATTTTACCCTTCAGAAGTATCCAACTGAAACCTTTATTCATAGAATGGAACAACGGTCGATAATAGTCTCAATGGGCTGTAGTAGCCTATAAGCACAAATAGAACCCAAAATCACAAAAAAAAAAAAAAAGGTTACAAGCTATTCGTTACTGAATATATCTCGGTTTTCTATAAAATATAATATGTAACATATTTCCGTTTTCCGTGAATATTTTGTATATTTCGGATTTAGTTAGAATAGTTGACGTACCTATATTGCACAATATTTCAATGATTATTTTTTTGAATTGAATTATTTGAATTTTTGGACTCTTATTATAATTTTAAAATGAGCAAAAACCGGACGTGTACATATGCTTGTAGCGCAAACACTAAATGATAGATGGTGTATGAATCAAACTGTTATAATGATAAGGTCAAATATTAATAAGCTATATAGTTATGTATGTAACTGAAATTATCGAAAATCCTATTTGATTCAGGTATATATTGTATAGTTATCTTAAAAAATTATCAACCATCATCGTAATTTTTCACAATAAAATACGATGCAATAAAACAAAATTTCAAATCGACTCGATCACTGTTGTTTTTGAAATAGAAAAATACAGTAATATTATTTGAGAAGTAAATACTCGTAGTATAAAATGAGAGTTAAATTTTAAGTTGAAACTTATATAGAGCAACAATTACTAAAAACAATTTATTTTTACGTTTTTTTCCCATCACTAATGTACGAAAGCACCATCGAATGGTACCGTTATCTCAAAATTGAAAAAAAAAAAATTACCTACCAGTGGCTGTTTTTTCTAACTTTCCGTGGAACACTTATATTCGAGATTAATAGATACGTTTGATATTTTAACGGAAAATAAACATTTCAATACCAACATTTATTTAACAAAGACGCCATATCTTTAAGTAATTTTGAATATAGGTTGCTATTTAAAAATTAAAAGTGAATAGGGGTTTCATACTAAAAATACGAATAACCTGACCTAACGATATAGTGTAACATTTTAGAACTATTTGTTTTATAGGTTGTTCAAAAAAAATTCCGAAAAAGTAAATACTTTCCGAGATAACAAGTGTCTGTCTTATCGAGGGTTGATTAAATTGTATAGATATATATATAAAAAAAAAATGTTTTCCTTACATCGGTAGAAACTTGTGAGGCCTCTAGAATAAAAACGCAGGTGGCGGGTGAAGATTTTAATTTTTCGTAGTGCACATAGGGATTTCGTGGGGCACAAAGTGTGTTGTAGTGCACACAAAAAACGCCACTACTGCCTATTACAGTTCAATTGTTTTATTATAAAACAAATATGAGAAAACTGGACATAAATTTTGCATCATGTGTGAGCCACCGCTGTCGTTGGAAAAGGATATTAAGGTTATTAAGTTTATATACGTTGAAAGTCTGAAAGCAACGATAAGTAAATGAAATTAAAAACCGATACCAGATTCGAAAAACTGGTAGGATTATAGAATAGATCATGATTTTCCTTTTGTAACCAAGAGTAATAATTAAAATGCCTACAAATCGTCAGAAAATTTTACAACTTCTAAAAACCCTAATATAAGTAATACGTATTCTGTGAAAATTAAACTGATGTCTACGATGTCTACAGATGTCAAAACTCGTAAAATTAAAATGTCTATATATAGCTCAAAAATAACATGAATTTGTAGAAAATTTTACCAAGTCTAGAAAAGACAAATATGAGTCTTCTGCGAAAACTACAAGTCTTTACGAATTTTTTTAACTGAATTCCGACAATTAAAAATTGGAAAATAATAAAAGCATTATTTTCGTAAATTGCCCGTTTTTCTTACGTTTTTCCCGTTTTCACCCTGATTTTTCCTAGGTATTATAAAAATCGCGTGAAAAATCAAAAAATAACCGCTTAAAAGTATAATCTGGAAATACCCCTTTTAGAAACAGTGCCACGGGTATATCTGAGCAAGATTTCTAGTCGAATTTTTCTATACAGGAAAAAATTAAATTAAATTAAAAAAAAGATTAACATCTTAATAAAACCAATACATTCTTCGCTACATTCAGAATTTAAAACAAAAACAAACAAGTTTTATTCGGTTAACAATAATTATATGGCTAATTAATAATTGAAATAAAGCAGGGAATACAAAAAGTGGGTTATGATTAATATGAAACCAGCAATAGTTTTTCAGATTTGAGATATCTAAGTTAATTAAACAATTAGAAAAAAATAACTATAACAAAAGAATGATCGATATAATTTTTTTCTATGAATAATAGGTATTCATAAATACTATGAAAAAAATATTATTCGTAATTTAAAATATTGTAGCTGTATTAAAGTATCTACATTTTTTTTAAATTTAAGACAGGTTTCCTGGCGGCCGCAGCTATCAGCGGTTTGTGGGAAAAAAATTATTCAGTACAAGAATAATTTTAATGTTTATAAATTAAGAAAAATTAAATAGGTTCTAGGTTGGATTAAAAAATCAAAAAATAGAAACATTACATTACTATTTAAATAAACCGAAACAAAAACTAGTTTCGCTCAAAATCTAAAAGTATTATTCAGCTAACTATTACATACCTACCTAATTAATAATTGAAATAAAGCGGAGAATATAAAAAATGAGTTATGATCAATATGCAACCAGTGATAGGTTTTCAGCTTTTAGATTCTTGGTGATTTGTATAAAACCTCAAAGGGGGAACGACTCCTTCCATCCCCTTGCAATCGCTCTTGTATATATATTAAAATGACAAATTCGTTAATAGGTGTAAAACATAAAAATATTGCCCCTGTCATATTATTTTGATGAATTTATTATTGGTAGTGCATTGACAAATTATCAAACAGTTGAAAATTTTGTGGTGAGCAATCGGCGCAAAACTAACAACTTATTTCAATTTTTTAAACAACGATATTGTTGTCATGAGGCATAGAAAGTGATGGACAAACGTACATGTACAAAAATTGATATTAACTCACGATCGTTCACAACGAATTTCTTAACAGTAATAATACTGGTAATACTTAACAGAAATTAGCACGGGCCAAAGTTTTCATTTAATATCTTTATACTAGGTAGTCACCGACTAGATGAAACGTTTTGGATGGCTTGATAAACTGTGTTCAGGAAACAAATTATTTATTAACACAGGAAAAAAAATACTTAAAAAAAAAAACACAAGATTTATAAGTACAAATGTAGGTAAATAAAAGAAATGAATAAATTAAGAAATAAATGAAACGTAAAACCAATTATTATAAAATATTTAAAGTAAATTTAAATGTAATTAAATAAAAAAAGAAATTAATAAAGGTAGAAAAATAGTTTTAAGAATAAATAAATGTTCGGTGCCTCGTGGTAAAGTAAACGTTCGTGAACAGACTGAAAAGAAATCGCATCGCTATTTGCAATACGTTATTTCAAATCAATCACAATATATTTATTTTGGATATCCGTGTGCAAGACACTATGTGATACGACTGTTGTGCAGGTCCAGTCGTATACTAGATAACAAAAGTTCAAAGTCAACTTACTTATTTATCAATGTTTTAAATTATTTTTCGAAAATGTTTATTTTTATACACAATTTGTTTGATACTTTACTTAAATTTCAATTTAATCATATCGTAAATTATGAATTACCCAAGAATTATCAGCAAATTAATTATATAATATCGTCCCATCATGGTTCAGAAGCGGATTCAGATTTTAATTTATTATTTCACATTCAAGATTCAACTGAAGAAAAGTACCTGCCTACCTACCTACAGAACTTAAACAATTTAATTCTTTAATTATTCAATTATTAACGAGCGTAAACAATTACACAGTATGCGTCGATACATTTTGTCAGCCATCATTCAACATAATATTATTACCTATTTATAATAGTAACACACGTGCATTATGCGCAGTAATCAATGTAGGTACCAAATATGTTCTACTCACGGGCGTCACAAATTCACAATGTATCAATCATAGACCTTATACGAAGCACAAGGTCAATTACCTATATCATTCCGTGTTAATTACCAACCTAGATCAAATACTATGGATAGGGCTATATGCTATTGACTAAATATTTGAAGCAAACATAATTACGTGTGATAAACCTACCACCATTGCCTAGTGGTATTATAATGATTATGCGATAAATATACGGCGAGTACTGATACGCATGTGCAATAGACATGTCAAACATATTAAAGAGATAAATCATTGCTAACGAAAAAACGATTCTGAGCGCAGTTCAATTGATAGTGATGCTTTGTCAACAATATATATGTCATATTATGGTAAAATAATTAAACAGGCATTATATATTTTCTTTAATAATATTTGTTTAATATTGTACCGAATTTTCGGTTTTTCCTGTGTTTTTCCCGGTTTTTAACATTTGCTGGAATAACTCATGGGAAAATCGAAAAACAACTTCCTTAAAGTACCTTCCTAGTCAGAAAATATTTCTGATTTTTCCCAGATATTATGAAAACTACTTGAAAAACCAAAAAATTACCTCCTCAAATTATCATGGAGATTAAATATCCTTTTAGAAAACAAACTACACTTGATACATTAGAGCAAGATTTTTGGTAGAAAAGTTTGCACAACAAATCGAGAGGTATTTTGCGATTAAAATAGTCCGACCGAGCGATGGCTTGGGTCTCTAGTTACATCCAAAATGCATTTGTTTTATTCCTGTTTAGGTAAAAGGTGGAAAAAAATGCAAATAGTTTTGAAACACTGGTTCAAACTTGCAAACTCTAGGATGAAAATAGGTATGTATAACCATTCAGCTATGACAAACATACTTTAAAGAAGACAATATTTAGTTATTTAACATAACATATAATATTTGCATAATATCAGAACTTCAAAATGCTTTAATTTCAAAACTAAGTCAGTCCACTTAACTCACCACCGTTCTTAAATCGGCAATAAACATATTATCAAAAAAAAAAAATTAAAAATTAAAAGATTAGATTTGTTCCACATAAGTTTTTACTCAAACGATTTTCATCAAACTTTGATATTAAAATTCCTTTATAAAAAAAATATTATATTAAACTCAATTTTTTTTTTTATCACACAGTAAGACTTAATAAACCTCCTGTTAAATGTTCAAGCATTTATATTAAGTCTAACAGTTTTACCACAGAGTACCTACCGAATAAAAATTACGTACAAAACTTGCAAAATTAAAATGTATATATATAACTCAAAAATGGCATGAATTTGTTGAAAATGTATGGTAAAATGTTTAGAAAAAGCAAGTATAAGTTCTCTGTTTAAACTACAAATGTCTACAAATATTTTTAACTGAATTACAACAAATAAAAAATTGGAAAATAATAAAAGCATTACTTTCGTAAATTTCCCGTTTTATTTCGTTTTATCCTGAGCAAAATTTCTGGTAGAATTTTTGTACACAGGATAAAAAAAGAGAAAAAATAAAAAAATAAACATCTTAGTAAACCAATACATTCTTCGCGACACTCAGAATCTAAAATGTTGAATTAAAAAAGTAAATAAATTTCGGACTTAATGGGTTCAGAAAGCTATAAGGGAAATTTAAAAATAACTTCCACAATGTACCAGCTAGACAAAATTGTCGTTCAGAACTAAAAAAAATTCGTACACAACATAATGATAAGATTATTACAATTTCATTTTTTTATATTTGCTATAGGAACTGAGATTATAATAATTTTAATGAAAACACACACGTTTCAAAAGCTATATTGAAGTACCCGCGAAAAACTTATAACATTATTTTATATAAGGTTAATGGTATTAAAATTATATAGGTACACGAGTAAAATGATACATATACGTATATATACTGCACCTGCTGGCGGTGCTGCAAGTTTCACTGACTTTGATACCTAATATTTTATACGTCGCGTATAATATAATATAGTGAGTGCATTTTTCAGAGTGCTTAAGATTTTGAAATATGAAACCCGTAAGGTTTTTCGGTGGCAACAGCGGCGGCGGCGGCGGTGGTGGCCCTTACTAAATATTAAATTCGAATAAATATCAGAAACGCGTTTATATACGTTATCTACCACGACAACGTGAGTTTTTCGCATAAAACAATAAGATTTTTTTTTTTCTTACGTTTAGAAATAATTTATTTTCGCCGGTCGATGTCACATGCTTACATAAATAAATAAATTTATTAGACTCGTTTATGTTAAGTAGATTTTTAACTGTTTTAATAACATTAATGTTATTTTCTATATGTGAACAAAACAAAACAAAACTGAAAACGGATTTAAATTCAGCGTACGAAGTCACTTTTTTAACAATTTTTTTTTTTTTATAATTATTATTTTAACTGTTCATATAAGCGTGTTCGGGGTATTTAATAATTTAATAACTCAGGTCGATCCGGAATACATTCAGTACAGCCGGGGCGATAAGAAAACGACCCGAAAAAAATCACGATGACGTGCAGACACTTGACACGCAGGCATCAAATCAGTTTTCCGAATACCGTTATCGGTTATTCACTACGCCGCCGTCGTCGGCCGGACAGCGAATGAATGTAAATCGGTCTAAATCGGTATACCTAGAGTAAATATTACGTGTTTGACGAACAAATAAAATATCGGTATCCAATATGCTTAAACGTTAAACTTCAGTATCTATGTACACACGCGTATACTAATATAGTCCCGTATACGCGGCCATAAATAAATATAATATTATATACTTACAGATATTGCGTGTATGCACAATGATCATCATGATGATAGGATAAGTTTTCGGCTGTTTCGGCTATGCGGACTATTCGGACGGCCACGGGTGTACGGTTTATCGCTATATCGACGGCTTTCGAAAATCATCGTGCATATTATATACGTTTAATAATAATAATAATAATAATAATAACGACGATCCAATATTAATGTGTCTACTTAATGGTATGAAGGTAGCGATGAGCCCCCGCGCGCGGAATGTGTACCGTACGATCCGGTATTATACGTTTCCGTTTTGCGTTTCCGCGGCCTTCGGGGTGTACGCACTGCAGTATACACAATATATAAACGCGAACGATATAATAATAATACCGTATAATATTCAAAATACTTGTGTGCGCGGTCGGAACGAAACTCGTGTCCCACGGACATATTTCGTATTGGATACCTATTGCTGGAATACCGTACCGATGTCCATACCGACCTACGCTGCTGAGGTCTAATCGTTACAATAATAATATTCCGACGATATACTATAATGATTATTGCAATGCATTTAAAGCGTGGACCGCACCAGACACGTATTTAGGAAGGAGGCATTAATCGACGGCGTCACATTTCAAGGGCGCGGCATTATCTATTAAGACGTCGTAAAACAGTAGTTTTGCATAATTGTTCATCGATAGTATTATCGTGAAAAATAGATTTTATTATGATTGTATAACGGTCTAAATAACAAATGATTTACCGTATTATAAAATAAATATCAATTTGTATTGGGAATTTGTTGGTAATATGTTTAATCCCATTCCACAGTTTACACTGGCTCAGTAGCGGATCCAGGGAGGGGTGGCAGGGGCCTCGACTGTAGACTATATTAAAGTTTTCACTTCCACAAAAATCAATTGTTTAACGCGTATAGTATACGAGTAATACAAGATTTTCAGGGAAGAAAAGCAGAGAGGAGCGATGAATTTATTGATTGTACCATGATGTATTTTCTTTCTGTGAACAAATTTTCTACCAGAAACCTTACTCTAATCAACAAATAACTTAGCTATGGTTTATCGTTGTTTATAGATATACATTAAATAACCTCATGTGACCTATGCACCTATTCCCAGTATCACCTCTTTTTTTGCTTATTAGTATTATTATGTAATCATTTTTTTAGAGCGCCAAAAAAAAAAATCAGCTCTGAATCTGCCACTACAGCAAAGCTTAAAACACTGTGTTATAAAATCTCAAACAATTAAAAGATGTTTTGAAAAATATGTATTACGGTTGCCTAATACGCCTGTTACGATGTCGTGTAATTTTGTTTGATTGATTTGAGAATGCGCGGAAAAGCTCTGAAAAAAATCGAATTACGCACAGTTTTGTTTCCTTTTGTTGTAACTATACATTTTCTGTTTCGTTATGCACGGGGGAAAATGTGTAACCAAACAATTGTTTTTTATCGACAGATATAAGTAGGTGAATATTGTTTTAATTTTATATATCGTTTAAATAATTTGAAGTGGAGAAAAATCAATTTAAACGCTGATGTTTCGTAGTAAGATCGAACATGTCAGATAATAATATAATTTAAAAATATCGGCAAAAATAAAAATAAAAATGCATTTTTATTTTTACGTCTTTCTATTTTTTTATTATAATCCTATTTATACTTCGAAATAAAATTCTCTAATGAATAATGAACGTGTCGCGTTTGTATTGTTGTACGTGAAAAAGTGTTTTGCACGTAGAAAAGTCGTGTATCGTTTAATATCAGATGAAAATAAAATTATGTGAATTTCCAGTATATGTACATAGATGCATATGCGCATTATTTTGCTCGGTTCTTTTTGTATAATGCTTTTTGGATCTTTTTAGCTTTTAAAATACTTTATTCTCGTTATTACAATACATTTTCAATACAATACTTTTTCGTTTTATAAAATGTGTTACATCCGGTGAGGCATAGGTATAAAGTATTTTTTTTTTTTGGGGGGGGGAGGAAAGGTATTAGAAGATCAATTATTTGTAGTGAAACGTCTCAATTTCGAGACGGTAGGGGAGGAGTGTCAACCCTACCCCCCCTTAAAACTTACCAACGTTCCTGATTAAATCCATATATGTGTACGAATTCGAAACAATTTAAAAGTTAATAAACAATTTATAAGATTAATAATTATTCGTTTTGTCTCGTTGTTAGGCTTATTAATTGCAGCGATCCGACGAGAAATGACGTGTTATCGTCGTAAAATAATAATAAATAAATTGCGTTTTTTTTTTTCTTTTCGGTTACGTTTCAAGTGGTTTATTTGTTTTTAATATTTTATTGCCTGTATTAAAGACATCCTATATTATACTACAACATCCGAACTTTATAGACTCTCGCGGGCCGGGATAATAACAAGTTTTATTAGTTCGGGGAGAGATGACGCGGACGGTATCGACCAATACATACGTTTCGTCAATTTTGCGGTCGGCGTAAAGCCGTACAGCATGTTGTCGAGTTTATATTATATAAATACAAACCAATTGATTAGAATCCCGCGAGTGTCGACACAGCACGACGTCCGCGGCACACTCGTATAATACACAATAATTAATAATAACACTGCGCGTGCGCGCGTGTATAACGTATAACGGTATAACAATAATAATATATTACATAATAATAATAATAATAATTATTATTATTATTATTATTATTATTATTTTGTCGTCCCGGGCGAAGGGGCAAATAAAGGAACGGAGAGGAGAGGGAAAAAAACCTCCCCTCCCGACCGTACGCCGCGACTAACATTGCACGGGTTTCGCGCGCGCGCGATATTGGAAATTTAATTGCGTTGTAACACACACTAGCACGCCGCGCAGACTCGCCGCCGTCGTGTGCAAGTTCGCTACACAATAATAATTGTGTATCGCACCCCCCCCCCCCCCGAAGGAATACCAACAAAACTCGAAAAATACGATTTTCCAGTTATTACTGTATCAACGTAATTATACGTTACGGAATTAATTTGAAAAAAAAAAAAACCAAACTAACCGTATGCAGCATAGTCAGTCGTTTATGTGTCACCCGACATCCATTTTATGGATGAAAATTATTATTTTAAAGATTACCCATTTACGTATTATCTAACTACGGGCTGCTCAAATTTGGACTATGCAAATACGCAAATTTACGGGTTTACTAAGTATTGATTACATGTTCCGTAGCTAGACAACACCTAAGCAGTTTTAGACGACCCGTGACGCACTGACTATGGTAACCAGTGCAAGCCTATAAAGTGCTATAAGTTTTTTATATTTTATGTTTATTTCAGGAAAGAATAATGGGCCCCACTGAACATGCTCGTGCGGGGGCCCGTGAAAACTTAGTGTTCGTCTCAATTACATTTGCATTAAACAGATGATAACAATTTTAAAACATGATACGTTATAACGTATAGTCTATCACTTTACGTCTAATTGTGTCGATAGTCGTGTTATCGTCCTTTATAATTATCAGTATATTTGAATATTTTCATTTATTTAACATTAAAAAACAGTATACGGATTCAAATGTTTTATATCCGCTCGAAATCAATAACAGTTTCCGTTCTGAACATTGACACTTCTGGGATGTGACTTTATTCCGTACCTGACCATTGTCGTTCCGCGATATTTTCCTAGCCTGGAATAAAGTCGTATTTCTAATGCAATAGGGTCACGCGGGAAAAATAATCGCAGAAAAATAAATATGCATTACGCGGACTCGCGAAACGTTAAAAGTGTCGATTTTCCAACGTTTTCGTATTTCGATCCGTGTCACTATTCTTTCCCGGGCCCGGATTAACGTATAGGCGAGTTTAACAAGTGTCTGGAGCTAGGCAAGAGCCGTTTGTTTTTTTTTTTTCTATTTACACACAATGTCATCACGAAACTAAACATATTAAACGGGCTATTAAATTTTAACATTTAAACCGCCCGCAAGTCACGAGACGATTTTTACGGCTAAAGCGTTAGTTATGCGACAGTTGTACCACCGAGACGACGTTGTACAACGGGCCGTTAACAAACACGCGCCCGGGGGCCGTTCACCGGGCTTGAACCGACGCTAAATGTCTTTCGGCTGCGCGATAATATTATTGAACTGTGAACGCGCGCGCGCGCGTACGGACTGTTACCGTTCCGATATTTAAATACGCGCCGATAATACGACGCCGGCGGCCACTCGACTCGACGGGGGACAGACCTGCCAAACACAACGGCATGAAATGCACAAATACGGCGTTGTCGCATGCGCGCGTGTTGCATCGTATAACTGCGATAACGAGGAGAATTTCGCGCGCGTCTTGTGCCGGGACCGATCGCGGCCCGCTATCACGGACCGCTCTACGTTCGCGTCCGCGCTGGCGACGAAACCGTACACGCGGGCATCGGCCGGTATCGGTATTGTTCATCTGCAAAACCGATATTTCCGGAACGAAATGTATCTGAAATGTACGCGAAAAGAAAAGAGGCGGACGCAGGCGAGGAGTTGGGAAGGAAAATGGGAAATTCGACGCGACGGTTAACCGTTGCTAACGAAAAACGATTCTGAGCGAGGTTCGGCGAATAGCGTTGCTTTGTCAACAATATATATATGCCATGTTATCGTCATATATGCATTAGTATACATGTAATAGCTCAAAAAACGGCTATAATGTTTTGGAAATTTTACTAAGTTTTCCTCGGTTTTTCCCATTTATTGGAAAAAATCCTGCAGGGAAAATTAAAAAAAACGGCCGCATTAAAGTACCACCCCAGTCGGGTTTCCTTTCAGAAAAAGCGCTATACTTGAAAAGTCGTTTCGAAATTGTATTTTATTTTTTTTTTTTTCACGTTTAGTTGTAATATTCGATTATATATTTATACGGTGTTTTACCGTTTCGTAATGAATATTTCTATTGCGTATTACAAAATAACCGCTGTTCCGCGGTGTTTTCGTCAATTAGAGTGGTGCGTCGTACTAGCCAAAATATAGACACGCGCGTATTATAATTAAGTAACGCAATTATAATATTCACTACGAAAAGCGACGTATACAATGTCTTATTACACTATTTGAAAGGGGTAACTGAACCAACGAGCCTAGACAGGAATGGACCGGTCGCTGGACAGCGTCGTTTGCCCACAGCGACGGGCGGTCGCATTGAGATAAGCCGAAGAGATAAAACTCGACATGATGGAGGGAAATTAAAAACGGTTTTGAAATCGTCGTGCCTATTCGATTTTTGAACAACTGAAAAATCGGACTCGAACAGAAATCGTGTTGAAAATTGTTCCACGGCGTTCCCTTAATCTAATTGCACGGTGAAATCCGCGCGAAAAAATAATTGGAAAAAAAAATACTCGAATGGTGAACAGTCGCGGGTATAGCGCGGCGGAATAAGACGTAAGACGCGAACCGTCGGCGCGCGAGCAGACGCGTGGAAATTAACGTGACCATCCTGTATATTATATATATACACACACGTATATATATATATATATATATACTATGTATATACGAGACCGAAAATACTGTTTTATCCGATATGCCGACGGCGGCGCGGTATTAGATTAAACGATATATACGTATATATATATGTATGTATATATATATATATACGCCGGTCGTGCACATTGTCGCGTACATAGCGGTATTAGTATTATGGTATCGATAGATCGACGGATCGCGCGTTTTAATAGAGACTTATTACATCGTTACGGGGCAATTATTGCCGCTTGTTTGCCACGGAGACCGCCCGCTGCGCCGGGCCGCTACGCGCGGAGAACCCCGTACGTCCTTCTTCCCGGGGCCCCGTCGCGCGCGTCTTTCGTCCGTCCGTATCGTTTCTTTCCTTTCTCTCTCCCACTGTCGCTCACTCGCAGTCTTTCTCGCTGTCACTCTCTCTCTCTCTCTCACTCACTCACTCTCTCTCACTCTCTCCCTCACCCGTCCCGCCCGCGCGGCGACGTATTGTTTTCCTACGTGTGTCCGCGTCCGCGCGCCCGATGGGACGCGAGCCCGGGGGCCGTGAGCGAGCGAGTGACGACGACGAAAACAACAACGTTTGTAGCGCCAATTATTGGCTGTTCCCGCCGCCGCCGCCGGATCCCGCCGCCCGGCCAGGAGTATTTTATTTATACACACACGCGCACACGCACACGCACACGCACACACGAACCGTCGCGCGGCGTACACGCAATACACACGGATATACACGCGGACCCGCCGCGCCGGGGCATTTATTTTCATTAGGCGGCACCTCGGCGTGTCGTCCCGCGCATCCGGCGTCCGGGGCGCGAAACAATTTCCTGAGCGCCGCGCCGAACGTTTCTCCGCGGCAAAACAATCGCCCGTCGCCGCGTCGGCCCGGCCGACGAAATATATCCGAGTTTTCGGTGTCGCCGACGACGTTTCGTTTATACACGTATTACACCTATATAGAAATATAAACGCCGGCCTTTGGATGTTTGCGAACGCGTGCCGCTCGATGCCGCGAAATGAAATCCGGCGGACGGCGACGGCGACGTGGCAAGAAGAGAGCGAGGAAAAAAAAAAAAAACACGCGCGCAATAATACGCGTTCCTTCTTATTGTTCTTCTCCGACGGAGACCGAAAAGGATATTATTATATTATTATAGGTATTTTCGCGGCGCCGTATAAACACGAATGATCGTTCGCGTTCGTTCGTGACCCGTAGACTCGAAAAAAATGCTAATAAAAGCGCGGGGTTCTGTGCGGCGCGCAGCTTTCGGCATCGCCTACAACATGTAACAACTGTGCTTATGATAGCGATGTCTGATGAAAAGGCCGCGATTAACAGAAAATACATTACGTCAAACTCGGCGGCGCGGCACGATACCGACAAGTATCGCCGCTGCTGTAAACCGACAATACGACAATAAACCCGGAGCACAGGGACGACAAAAAAAAAATTAATACCCACCCCGCACGACGGCGAGTATTTTATTTAACGTTTCCAGCACCACCTCATCCCACCCACTTTCCTCTAAAAAACCGATTTTGTTGAGTATAATAATATAAGCGAAAACGAGAGAAATACAATTGTTTTACACTGGGTATTATATGAAAATGGATTCATTATACATATTATTTTAAACGAATTGTACGAAATATTCTCGACGATTCAAAAAAATTCTGCAAAACTTCCACTTCGTTTTAGAATAATAAAAAAAACAACACGTCCTAGGACAATGGGGTCGGGTGCAGCCACTGTTATGGGTAATTTAATCAGATATATACTAAATTACCTAGGGGAAATTCAACAGATATCTGTACGCAACGATTAACCATTGCTAACGAAAAACGATTCTGAGCGCTGTTCAGTTGATAGTGATGATTTGTCAACAATGTATATATATGTCATATTATTGTAAAATAATTGAATAAGCATTATATATTTTCTTTAGTATATATTTGTTTATTTTGTACCGTTTTTCCCGGGTTTCCCATTTTTTCCCCAGTTTTTCACATATTTTGGAATAACTCTTAAAAAAATCGAAAAATGGCTTCTCTTAAGTACCTTTCCAGTCAATTTTCCTTTCAGAAAAAACGCTATCATTGTAAATCGGAGCAAAATTGCCGGTAGAAAAATTTGCACAACAAATCGAGGGGTATTTTGCAATTAAAATAATCCGAGTGATGGTTCGGGTTTCTAGGTACACTCAAAATATATTCTTTTTTCCTTGTTTAGATAAAAGGGGGGGAAAAAAATGCAAAACGTTTTTTTTTCTAACATGAAATCGAACTTGCGAACTCTAGGATGAAATTTGGTATGTGTAACCATTCAGTTATGACAAACATACTTTTAAGAAGACAATATATAGTTATTTAACATAACATATAATATTAAAACTTCAAATAGCTTTAATTTCAAAACAAAGTCAGTTCACTCAACACACCACCGTTCTTAAACGGGCAATAAATATATATTCAAAATAAAAAAAAAAAAATTGAAAAATTAGATTTGTTCCACATAATTTTTTACTCGAACGATTTTCGTCAGAATTTGATATTAAAATTCCTTTATTAAAAAAAAACCGCATTAAACTCAAATTTTCATTTTTCAACCACAAAGTAAGACTCTTAATGAATCTCCGGTTAAATTGTCAAGCATTTCTATTAAGTCTAAAGGTCGCTCCACACTATGCATGTTTCGCGTTTCGTATGGTTTCGTAGAAAACATATACACACTATGCATATTTCGCGTTTCGTATTTTTCGTTCGGTTTTCAGATGTCGTTCGAAATAATTTGATTTCGTCAATTTTACCGCTTTGTTCGCGAAACACTGTGAAACAGTTTTCATGATCAATTTTTCGTGAAAAAGCTATACACATTATTCACGAAATTAAACGAAAACGTGAAAACATGAAACGCGAAACGCGAAACATGCAAGTACCTACCAAATACAAATTACATACAAAACTCGCAAAATTCAAATGTTTATATGTATCCCAAAAATGGCTTAAATTTGTTGAAAATTTTACCAATTAATAATTGAAATAAAGCAGAAAACACAAAAAGTGGGTTATGATTAATATGAAACCAGCAATAGTTTTTCAGCTTTGAGATATCTAAGTTAATTAAACAATTAGAAAAAAATAACCATAACAAAAGAATGATCGATATAATTATTTTCTATGAATAATAGGTATTCATAAATACTATGAAAAAAATATTATTTTTAATTTAAAATATTGTAGCTGTATTAAAGTATCTACATTTTTTTAAATTTTAGACAGGTTTCCTGGCGGCCGCAGCTATCAGCGGTTTACGGGAAAAAAATAATTCAGTTCAAGAATTCACAATAGTAACGAAATAATTTAAACTGAATAATCGAAAATGAAACAGATCTAAACCATTGTTCAAAGTTCACGGATTATATATCTATGCATAAATAGTTTCAGATTGGGTAGATAACTAAATACCTATCGTATTATGAAACGTACAAGTTATAGAATAAATAATACAAGTAAATATCTATGAAAAAAAAATTGAAAGGAGTAAAAATTGAAGGATAATAAAACATTTTTAATTTTCTCATGATAAAACCAAGCGCTAAAAGTGTACCTATAGATAAGGTGCCACTGAACTAAATACACGGATTGCATGTATTAATCAAAATTTGATCCTGATAGAAAGCCGCCATATGCATTCCGAGTCATTACAGAGCATAGATACATATAATATAATAAACTAGATTGCTAAGTATTGCTAAATAACTAGTGATAAAAAGTGAAGTTGTTATCCGTTATTTTGAGTAGATCAAATGGATTAAAAATAGGACCTATTAAAACACAGACATACATAGGTATAGGTAAGTGAATTTAGCATTGGATATTATCGATACCTGTGTTAAAACACGACTATAATACTGTTGCTGTTTATAGTGCAATAATAATTTGTATTATTTGATATAATATTAATATATTTATAAAACTGTATCTGTCTAACCCTTTGATTCAAAGTACATAAGCCCTATCATCAACTCTTTACTAAGTCCTCTTACTTATATAATCTTTATGAAAGTTCAAAATATACCTACACGTATAACTTTGTTTTTCTGAATACTCACTATAGAACCGCAAATAACATGAAGTTATTCAATGGATCATCATCACAAGTTTAAATTAACGACTAAACAAATGTCAAATAAAAAATTAATTTGTTAACTTAACGAAAAAATTGTTTAAACCATTTTTTCCCAAAAGGGGGGGAGCATGTCATCAAGCAGTCATCACGAAGTAAAATTTGTATTTATCAAACTATTTGTATAAAATACAATGTGGGGAAAAACTAAAAATTTAATAATAACCGGGAATTGGGTATCGATAAAGATTACGAGCAAGGCCGTATTTAGATAGAGGCGACAGGCAGTTGATATTTTTGATAAGATTTGTTTGCTTATCGACATCATGATAACCTATGTTTGTTAAAAGGGAAAGGGGTGAGAGATTTTTAAAAAGCTGCAAAGGGGGCGTAAATAACAGAAGTTAGGAACCACTGGTTGAAACATTTAAATTTGATTTAAATCTGTGATAAATTGTGTTATCAACATTATGATAAGATACAAATGACCTACTAGTAATGGCGAATATGCGGCTTCAAATGTTTATATGGTTAGTACTATAGCTAGGAACCTAGCAATCTAGTTTATTATTTCTATATGTGAGATTGCAGATATATATATATATATATATATGTATAAGTATTTATATTTTACAGTTTATATTACTATGTTATCTTCGAAAAAAAGGTAATGTTTTATCATTAATTGAATTCGGTTACAAACGTGGAAAATCAAAACGGAATGCATATAACGGCTCGCGTATAGGCAAATTTTACATATATGTAGGTATGAAAATTATACGTAATACGTATTATTCAAACACTTCTATGTATTTAGTTCAGTGTATGGTACACTTGACACGTCCAGATTTCAAAACGGTCTTGCGATTAATATTTATGAACCCTACTACCCTAGCATAAATTCGTCTAGACGATTTAATTATTTACCTCGGATAATCTAGACAAGATAACAGACACATATGATATAATATATTAGGTACCGGTCTATCTACCTAGATGAAATTTTGTTACCTACAGGCTTTTTCGCAAAATAAAAAATAAAATAAAAACATCGTGCCGACGTTGAAAATAATAATTATATAATTCAATACCTAGTTGGTTTTATTTTTCAAAAAAATTACAAGGAGACGCTGAAAAAAAAAAAACTTTGATCAAACTAAACTCTATACTATCGTATTTAAGATTACCTCCGGAGCGTTTCGCTTTTATATTGATTCACCCGGATCGGATAGGTCGCGGAATTCGTTTAAAAAACGAATATATTAAAATGCTGCAGTGTTGCTGCACGACAACATCACTGGCGTTGAAAATTTCGTTAATGAATATTTATCGTCAGTCGTCAGTGTATACGGGGCGATTGTCGTGCACTATATTATATAGTGCGAATAGTTTTTTGACATTCGTAAAACATGTATACCCCGACATTGGTATTTCATCGTTTAGAGAACGAAAAACGGTTTTTTTTTTTTTTTATGCGTCCACGGGCGTATTATTGTCTCGCTCGCCTATACACAACGTGTTATACAAAATTAATAATATAATATGTTTTAAACATTACAGTTTTTAAAAAAGGAGTACCCGTAACATTCTCCTACAAGGCGATTCAATTATATCACAAACAAACGGTTTTCCAGGAGGATTTTAAGTGAATTTGATTTTTGTTTTGTTTTTTTTTTTCAATTATTGTGGAATTGTTTAGGTTTTATTTTAACACTATTCAAATTTTTTCACCGAAAACGGGTATAAACTTTTGATTTTCAAATAGCGACCCATCCCCTTTTAGACAATGAATCGAAAAGAGGATATATTTCTAAAAATAACGATTGGTAAAACACTAATATTTAGATTCACCGTTTATGAATTATATTTTAGACCGGAGGAGAATATTGTAAGGTTATTATGAAATGTATTACACTTCCGGTCTAAATTTTAAACTTTTTAAACTCATAAACGATAAATCCTATACATTATTTATATAGATATATGTTACCGGGAAGGCCCGATTACAAGGTAAAATTAGGTTTTACTAGTTAATGCTAGGATTTACTGTTTGTACACAGTAAATGATGAAAATCATAATTTTATTCTGGCTTTTACTAAACACGTTGTGTGTATCCTAGGACGTACAAATTGAGTTAGTAAAATCTAATTAATACACGATAAATAAATTTCGTTTTCTCTCTGATATGGTTTTATTAGGCACCTCTGTCTGTTTTTACGATATTAGTATCCTCTAATTGTGTTATTGTGTATAATGCATTGTGTACGTACCTAGTGTTTGTATTGAATTGCGATTAATAAATGTAATTTTTTAAATTTATTTGCATTATTTTTTTTTTAATTTGATTTATATAACATGACAAATATAGTAGTAGTATTGAAAAGTTTTATGATGTTTTAAATCCAACAATTAAAAATAAGGACTATCGAAAAATTTGGGAAATCCCTGTAAATTATCATGAAACTATGATTTTCGTTAGATTTTAAATAATTTAGAATAACTCATGCGATTTTACCTTTGCATTTTTTCGATATTATTCGCGTGAATCACGTGATGACATGAGGTTTTCTAGATGGACATCGGACAACATTTTCTTAATCACATCTTAACCAAACGGCCGTCACAAAAATTAATAAACACCAATATGAATAATACAATACAGAGTATTGTAATAATAATACAATAATATAATAATACAATACCACGAAGATACACCTTTTGTATATCCTGAGATAATAAAGATGATAAAATTCTGTTTTTATATTACTGGCTGGAATAAGCACTACAAATATTTGTATTTGAATTAATTTTTATGTTTTGGTACAAAAAACTAATAATTTTTGTTTTTTTTTTTTTAATTTTGAAAGCTTTGAAGATGGCCATTTTATAGAGTTTATTCTTTTGACAATTTTGACATATCGACTTTTTATTTTTATTAAATTCGTGATTTTTAATAATTTTTTAAAGAAACAAAAATACTTAAAATTATGCATCAGGCTGTAATTGCATTCGCTAATTGATTATTATTATCTGTTGTGGTTAACTCACGGTACACTTTTTTCTCTGGGCTTTAAAAAATTATTAAAAATCACGAATTTAATGAAAACGAAAAAATTGTAATATAAAAAAAGCAGAATTTGATTAATTTTATTACCTTTGGAAATATTACAATAGATACCTATTGTTTATATCTTCGTGGGATATTCCGCAGTCTATATAGAGTATAGTAATTATAATATATTTCTAATTTTTCCCGTTATGACCGTTACGTTAGGTCATTTATGTGTTCAATCTTGTTTTCGTTATTATAAACTTTTTCGTTTTAATCAAGTAATACATAAGTATTATGTGGTTAAATAATTTAGGTTTTTTTTTTTTTAATTCAATGCATATTTAATAAAAAAATCCACTTACTTTTCGATTGAATGGCTGTAATATATCATGACGTAACGAGTTTGCGTAATATTTCCTTCTCATGTGCTTGTAATATCGATTCGGGTTTATTTATATTTGATCGATTTTAAAAATATATGTATTGCGATAAGTTCTCAGGTCATTATTATTTCGTCCAAGGCGTTTTTCATTTTTTTTTTTTTTTTAACGTTTTTTACGAATCGAATTTATGATTCCGTCATGTTACACGATCCGAAATTACATATCGAATCTATTGATAACAAATTCTGTACAAAACAAATAAGTTAAATTTACATTTCTTTTTTCTTTTTACGGTTGTTGAGATTATTTTACCAAACAGAGCTACTTCTAATCCACATTTTCTTGTTCCTCTATTATGTCCTATTCAATACGATCTTCCCAAAAAAGATTTTATAGTGGATTTTCGTTTTTTAAACTTTTCCGGAATACCTACTTTTTCAATTATAGATTCTTAATACCTTCATACCTGTTCATTCTAGACATGCTTCTGTCCTACGTTCTTCTAATGCTTCTTTCCTTTTACTTCGCTTACAATGTCTGGCCGCTCGAACAATTTTAACATTTAATTATGCATCTTCGCTTCCACTTGGCTCAAACTTATATTACTATTATTATTGCTATTGTAACGCGTATAGGTATTTCATATTTTAGCTGTTTTTCCCCTTTGGATTTTCGCCATATTGAATCCCGGGAAACTCAGAACTTTTTATGTTAGTACCTACATCTAACCTACACCATTAGTTGTAATTGTATATAAATATTATACATCCCGGAGCGCTGAAAAAGTGTTAATCGAAAGAAAACCGCATCATATTGCAGTGAAACTAATAGCCCCACTCAGCATATTAAACCTATGTTATATATAGTGTAATAAAATGTTAAGTAATTTTTTTTACCGTTCATTACTTAATGCATATTCCCACTATAGAACCATATAACGTATATATATTATATATTTAAAAAAAAAAAAACTGCATAAGAAATTTTAGACTCTGCAAAAACAAAAATGTGAGACAGTGTTAATAATATTGCACACTATATTATAATAAAATAAATGTGTCTTTTTTTTTCTTTCTTTTCTAATCGATGAATACAATATATTTACAGAGCGGTGAGAATTATTGCAGTATTGAAATATTTTGTTTAGGACCTTATTCTTTCTTATTAAAGTAGAATTATTTAGAATTTTGGTTTTTAATATTAAAGTATACCGTGTAACTGTTTTTAATTTTTAATAAATCGTGTACGATTAGACGAAAATACTGCCATACTAATGTTACTTACAGGGTGATTATTTTACCACGAACCAATAGTTACTAGGGTGGTTCTTATTTAAGTGGTGGTGAAATTTCTTTTTAGACACCACTAACTTTATTCAAAAAAACAGAATCAAAATGTTAAGCCATATTTCAGCTTCCTTGGACAAATTTTTCGTCCTCTTGTGAAGAGGTAAAGGTTTCCATTCAAAATACATTGGTTTTTCAGTTATTCCGAAGAAATTATCGAGAAGAAGAAATTATTTTATAATATGGAAAAAAAAATTGTTTCAAGAACTATATGCCACTATACGTATAATTAACAGAAAAAATGTGGCATATAGTTCTTGAAACAATTTTTTTTTCCGATTTTGTTTTTTAGAACAAAGTTAAGGGGCGTCCAAAAAGAAATTCCACCATCACTCAAATATGAACCACCCTAATAGTTACACATATTATATGTATATAAAAAACGATTTTGATTGAATTATTATGTTAGTATTTGGACGTAGGTAGTACATAAACATTTTTTATCGATTAAAGAAAAACTAGAGTTAACTCCTCGTTTAGATGATGTTTAACTTTGTGTGGATTCTTTATGACGTAAGTATAGTAAGTTATTTTTTTAAAAATATAAATTAAACTCGTTGTCAAATATACGAATATTTTTACACTACGCTTTATATGCACACCGAAGCCAGATAAATAAATATACAATCAATCATATTAATATTAATTAAGTGTTGTATCAATTTTTAAATATCTATGAATATATATATATATATAATTAATAATCGCTGGAACAATTATCGATATAAATATAAAAGATAAACTGAATTATAAGTACGTATCTTGATAAGTATTAGTAATCAGCAACTTCTTATCCAGACAAAAGAAAAAAAAACAACTGTCTATTTATGGTAAAGTTAATTCGCTAAAAATGAACCCCAGATATGGTACACGTCTAGATTTATAAGAGGTTGTGCGATTTACGTATACTATTAAATTATTAATTTATAAATCACATATTAATATAGAAATTAAATATTATATGGAATAAGATTTTAAAAAATTGATCTAGATAAATTAATTATCTCAGACAATTATTATCCCCTATTGATCTGGATAGTAGAAATATACACCTGCCTATATCAGTTGTTAGTTTCTAGATAAAATGTAACAGTTATATTTAATACTTATATTTAATATTATAGTTTAATAACAACATAACAATGTTGAATGTTTAGTCTCAAACATATTTTTGAACTGCAGGCACGAGATGGTGGAATACATTTTTTCGGTAACAATAATTCGATAAATTATTACCGTTTAGATATATTTTATTATTATATTATGTCGTTTTAGCTATACAATAATGTTATTATAGGCAATTTAGTTTTAATTATTTTTTCGTATTCTGAATATTAAAATTCAATTTCATTATATAACATTATATAATACATAATATAATATATATATATATATTGTATATATATATATAATTATAACAAAGTGTCTGTAATATGATTTAAATAATATTAAATTCTCTTATTTTGTACAAAGATTTTTCTTGAAAAAATACGTTTTTTTAGTTTTTTTTTTTTTATCATAAATTACAATTTGTGTTCATCATGAAAAAACATACCTTCACATTTTCGATTTTGTCCTTTGTGCAATTTAATTACTTTTAAAACTAAATTAAAAATATATTAATTATAGTAGGTACCTATGTAGTATAGGTAAATTTTTCTTGTTTTGCCTTTATTTTAATTTGGTCGTCGTACAATATTTTGTATATACCTACCTATAATACTTGATGACGTTGATGCGCTCTTTACAGAAATGCCATTTTTATTAAATAAAAAATTATCCTTTATGAGGTACAAAGCCGAGTAATAATAAGAATTATTAGATTTATTACACTCCTTTTCTTAAAATTTGTTATTATCATATACATAATACTTATAAACTTTTGATGTACCTATCTATATCAACCTATCTGTAAATAATTAATTCGCAAACATTCCTAAAGCTTATATTAATATAGTTATTATACGAATTCGATAGTAATAATATAAACATTTAAATCGATAAATCTCAAGTCGACGATTGGCGAGTTAAAAACGAGAGTCTTCTTTGTCCACAACCTCTTTACGTTTTGATTTCAACCATGCAGCAGCCGCAGCAGACTTTTAAAGTACTCGAGTAAAAGGATTCAAATATAAATGTTCAAAAACATTTTTAGAATTCGATCACGTTATATTTCTACGAAAAACCATTGTTTACAGACAAAAAAAAAACACATACACATCATTGTTAAACCACGATTTACCATGGTTATTGCACTATATTCCCCAGTATCTAAAATTGTTTTCAACCTAAACCGTTTCATTCAGTAAATATGTAATTTACTGAACCAATGCATGTACAGAGTATGGGTAATCAAAAAATGACCTCACTAACGTAAGATAACAAAATAATTTGCTACCAGAAACCATCCCTGCAGTGGAAAACTATCGTCAGATGGTTACGCGTGTTTTAGTTAGAGAGGAGAAAATGATGTTTTTAAAAATGGATAAAATTTAACATAACCGATAATAGTATGTATACTGTAGACTAAACAAGCACATACACACACTAAACCATCTGTCCGGTTGTATTATGAAGCAATATTTTTTTCCAAGCTCAAGGGGGGAGGGAGAGAGGGAGAGAGAAAGAGAAAGAGAGAGAGAGAGAGAGAGAGAGAGAGAGAGAGAGAGAGAGTAACGTGCGTTTACGAATTAATAGTACGAAATTCCGGATACTATTTACATACAAATAATATTATTTATCGAAACATTATTAAATAGTGTATTGAAACTATAATGATATAGGTAATATGTACGTAAAATTAAAGAGATCAAAGCAAATCAAAATCCCATAGCGATAAACCTACCGCTGGTAACGTACACAAATGTCCATTACTCTTTCTATATACAATATTATGTAAAACCACGCGTATATTTGTTCGGTCCAATAATTACGGGAACAAATGGAGTTTAACTACCTATACTGTTTTTCTTCTTTATTTATCACGTGAAATAATTCCATTTTTTTTCAATTGACCGAATAAATTTATGTTCTGCATTAGAGTAAAAAGGAAAAAAAATCGTATCAAATCGCAATAAATCACAAAAAAAAAAAAAAATGTCTGTATAATATGTTGTAGATTAATTTATTTTTAATACGTTTTAATTATAAAACCATTACAGTACATTGGAGAGTTACACTTGTCAGTTTAAAATAGTGACGACTAGATACAATACTTAACTGTTGTCTTCCGCTTTCTCCTAAAATATCATAACACTATAAATTCACGTGACTTTTCTGTTTCAAAATGTGATCTACTCGACGTGAAATTTTGCATTGTCTTCCTTATTTATTTCTACGAGATGTGGTTTTATAAAGGCTAAAGAGGTTTTAGGTTTTCACTAAGGACACCGACTTTCTCAGACAATAGTGTATTTAAGACTTTACCTCGGGGGGAGGGAGTAAACTGAAAATGAAAAGAAAGGACTGCCCCTCCTTATAAAAAAAAATAAAAAATTGTAGACATTAATTGATAGAACAAAACATATTTTTATTTACAAAAAAAGATCTATAATTATTTTTTTAATATTCGCAAATATATCAATGATATTATCAACATTTAATGCAATTGAGTTATAAATATTAAATAATGCTAAACCTGTTAAGTAATCCTGGACTATTTTTGAAGTTAGCCAAGTTTTTAATACATTAACAAAATATATAATATAAGGGTATAGGTAAATAATAAGAAAGTATTAAGTCAAAAAGTAGATATTAGGAAAGTATAGCAATTAAAAATAATAGAATTTAACTATAATGAAAGATAAATTAAGAATAACTAAGAATTTAAAGCATTCAGATTAATAGAGACATTTGTGTCAAGCTTATAGTAAGGCATTAAAAAAATATGACTACTTTTTACTTAAAATTTGTTTACGTATTTTTACATATTATACATATAATGATTCAAACTATCTAAGCGTGAAGAAACTGAAAAATATAAAGGATATTATTATCCGTGGTCCGTGATCACAATGTGTACTCGTTTATGTTATCAACACGGATATCTTCAAAAAACAATACCGAAAATGTCTCATGAAAAAAAAATTATTTATTCATTAATTAAATTTAGAAACACTTATAAGTTCAACAAAAATAAAATATGATTTGAAAATACATCAGAGGAGGGGAGGCGATTGGCTCTATCAACTTTCTTCTCAAATATGCTGCTATCCTCAGAGCAGTATCAGATTTTGTCTTGGCGGTTTTTTTATTGGCGTTGACGTTGCAGCAGACTGCTGTCGCTACAATTCACCTTTATTTCATTTTTCCAGTAAACTGTGTATTCATCACTGTGTACCCATCACATAATAATACGACATACTTTTTAATCGATTCTATATCGTAAAGTTGGCAAATTGCGTTTTGTTTCGTTTTGATGGGTAGGCAATACGGTCGGCAATATTTCATCTCTACGGCTCATTTGAAAAATATATTATCAAACAGAATCTATAGACTAATAAATTGCTAACTAAATATTAATACACTATAGATAATAGGTTTTCAAGTACTTCCTGAATAATTGACGTTTAATTGACTGTAATCATTTACACCGTAGGTACGTTTCAAGTACGCAGCACGCTATTCCCCAAATGTCGATTACATAAAATATATAGAAGTAGCTATACTAAAATATTCAATATGCGGAGAAGGTTAACAGACGTTGATCTAAGAAACTAAAATGAGGAGGAGGAGTTAAAAATTATAGAAAGACAATAAACCTAGTTTAAGTGCATTGTATAAATGATAATTTACGTTTCACAAATCTTAACAAACATGATAATAACAAAAATAATAATAGTTATAGTTTTTTTTTTAGTCTTCAAATTTTATCCGACGATGTTGCTTTTTTATTGAAAATCACTCAGTACAGACAAAAAAAAAATCATACAGGCAGTGCTTGAATAGGGTGGGAAGGAGTACCTCTTTTTTTTTTAAAATTATTTTAGCGTTATCCTAATTTGTATAGTAGACACGGAGATATAGAAATAACATATAATTATTTATTAAACTTGAGTTTCCCTTTTTATAGATAGGAGTTACTAAATGGATACTTTAAACAAATCTGGAAAAACAGATTGCCAAAGGCTTAGGTTAAATATATATTTTAGTGGGTTGACAAGAAATAATTTGTTTTTTTTTTAGTAAATTAACCATTATACCGTCGATTCCAGAAGAAGATTAATTTTTTAGATCCATTAAGCAAGACGTATTTCTTATTCTCCAATATTATGAAGATTATCTAAAATGGTCTATTCAATAAACACTATTGTATAAATATTCTGTTTTACTAAAATGTTATTATTTTTCTGTCTGTAAACAACTTTTCTACTAGAAATCCAATGTAGTTTTTATAATAATTGGGAAAAACCAAAAATTCAAATTAATAAATATTTAACGGTAATTTGGTGCCCCTGTTTAATTATTATAATCTTTCTTCACCGTGTTTTATACCAGAAATATTGCTACAATCGAAAAACCACAAGAGATATTTTTTGTTGAACTTTTAATCTATTTGGTGACTAAAAAAAGTAGTTTTTTGATTTTCTCTGAAAAAATTGAGTGTAATGTGATACCTATATGGAATAGATAATATATATATATATATATATATATTTTAATTAGGGTTTTAAAATCAAATTTTAAGGGGAATCATAATGGGAGTGCGAGTGTTTAATATATATGATGAAAACGGATAGTTTGGTTTTATTAAACAATATCGAATCATTTGACACACATGAATAAAGGAATGGGGTTTTATTAATCCCTTAATTTCTCTGAAGCATCCCTCATCATCATCTACATAACACGCGGGTTAGTATCGCAGTTAGTAACAGCAAGTTTTATACGACTGCAATATCAAAATTAGGTACCGAAATGATAATAATATAATATTTTCAAATATCGCCGGAATTGTGGCATTAAAACAAGTAAATACATATAATATTAACTGGTGTAATAGAGAAAATGCAATAAAATGCAATAATACTACCGAGGTACCAACTATATATTTATTATTCATCGTAATAAAGCCGTTGTCGTTAGAAAATAACAATAAAAAATTATGTATATGTGCATAAATATATTGTATAGAATGCGCATGTTGAGATACAGAGATTATTATGTATTACAACTGGCAACCGAGTGTATTAGGTCACTATTGTTTTTTTTCATTCATTTCGGCCTGGAATTATTGTTTTATTTTATTATTTTAAAATATAATAATGATGTTTATAATGTACAGCATGTTTCATTCAAATAGTAACGTGAAACATTTTAACCGTGGATGGACTCAGATTGAATGGTTTTTTAGGTAGGAGGTGGAAAATACCAAAATACACACGTTGGACCAATTTGTAAAATTTCACCTACGCAGTTCTCGTTGGCGTGCTTAAATTTACTTAAACGAAAACATCTATTTCCTGAATATAAAGTCCTATTCTATTTAGTTAATCGACATTGAAAAACAAAATTGTTTAAAAATAAAATATTTCAAGGGAGACAGCTATTATATTAGGTAATTAATGAAAAAAAATATGATTTTTTTTTTTCAAAAATTTAAAAACGCACTAGTTTAATATTGAAGATAAAACTTAATTGATTGTAGTTTTATACTGAAAAAAATATAGAATTATATATCACACACAATAAAATAATTATAATATTCATTTTAAATTTGTATAAAATGAGAAAAAAATCACTTTACCTTGAGTAATTTTCGCTATGGAAAAATTTTATATTGATTAAACTTGCTTAAAAAAGGACTATTCGAACATGGTGCTAATAAAAATAGGCGTGAGGGTTCCGTTTGTCGTTTAGTTTTTTTTTTTTTGTCAAAACCTGCAGTGAGAAAATAAAAAAATGACATAATTTGATTTGACTAATAACGTTACAATAGCGCTATGTTTCTAATCGAGTTCTATATCGAATTTGGAACTATAATTTCTAAAACCCAGATCAAAAAATTACGAGTATATTATTACATTTGATTACCAAAACGTCTTTACTTATTTTATAAAAGTAATTTTAGTTTCAGTTGATAACACAAACAACAAAAAAATGAGCAAATAAATACCTAGGTAACTAATTTACCATAAAATGTAGTACAATCTTGTTATATACCTATATATAATTTATACAAAATCGAAAACATTTAGGATTTTAATTTAGGCAAAAATATTATGTACCTATTAATTTCACGATTTATTTTGAAAATAATAATAATAAAACAAAAAAAAAAACATAAGAAAACCCCTTTAACTATAACTATATGACTTTATCACTCAATAAGAATTTTAAAAAAAAGAAAAAAACATGTCAACATTTTCCACACCGCCGAGTTCCGTTACGAGCTATTGATTGCGCACCGCACCGCACCACAAAATGTAAACAATTTTGTTCGCGTTACACGATTTTAACATTTAAATTATAGTTTTATTATTGAGAGAGAGAGAGAGCGGTGGAGACAGAGAGAGGGAGAGAGAGAGAGAGTGACGGTGGCAGAGAGAGCGGGTAAAATATTATGAATAAATTCGTCAGTTTTTTTTTTCTATAAAGAAATTAATTTGACGTGGGTTTTTTTTTTAGGGTGGCTTGATTAAATGATTTTTAATCAAATGAAAAATAAATCCCGGCTTTTTGTGCGTGTGTGTTCAGGAGAAGACAGCGCTGCTAAAGAATACTGCTCGGAGGTGTTTTGTTATTATTATTATTGTTTTTACTTTTTGTTCTTGTTAATATTACGGTTAAAAAAAAAAAAAAAACCAATCCGGATCATCCGTGGCAGAGTTTCGTTGTTCTAGCATACTTATATATATGTTTATATACATACTTATAAGTCTTTTTCCAGGTAAAAAGCTCAAAAACATGAAAAAAAATAACATTCTCCGGCCGGCGGAATTTCAAACTGGTGAACAGCAGTACTCACTCGACCCGTCGGTTTTTTATTTAAACCCGGTGAACATGTTTTATCGCCGATTTTCGCGTGTTACAATGGCCTACATTCCTATAACGTATAATTCATCGTTATGGGAATGTACAATACAAATATATTTTGTTTGTGCACCTAGTAAATTCTGTCTATCGGTCCGCTATACGGGTGAATCCAAATTTCAATCCACGCATAAAATGACGATACAATTACGCACTCTCTATTAGCCTTAGGCTATGCAGGAGGCGCAGAGGTTCGGGGAAGCCCCGGGTGCGTATCGATGCACCAAACCGTTGTCCCCGCTCCCGCTTTCTAATTCGCATACCGTCTACCTACGATTTAGCTGCCGTCAAATAGGTGACCACTGGCTTATTAACCACTACCTAACGAAACTCATAGGCCCGTCCAAATCCAACCGCAAGGTGCCGACCACGGTACGAAACCGCGGCCGACATCCGGTTCTCCGTTCGGTGCCGAGAATGGGTCGACGCCAGAAGACCACCCAGACTACTTTTCATAAATGTCTAAAGTTGGACAGATCTCGACACCCGGCCACCGACGAAGCGGATGATCGGTCCGGACCGGAGGCAGCCGGGAGTCTACCGACACACACGTGATAACACAAACTTCGTTGCCAGAGGTAAGTGGGCCGTCCGAAAACATCCAAGACCCGTGGTCTCGATTTCTCGGTGAGAAAGTTCCGACACTTGCCCGCCCAGCATGAATTCGTACATGTTGGCTTCGCACCAGGATAAATCCATAGCACTACTAATATCTAGAGCCGCGAAGTGGCCTGTACCATCTAAAAAGCTCGGGGGGAAAGCAGTCCCTCCGGACGATCTAGGAAATCACCGAGAACCGACCCGGAAATTAATTCTAGCCGGTACCCTTGGCTGTGGTTTCACTAGATATACAAATCTATAGTTTTATTCTGATTAGATGAAATATTGCACACGTAATATTCAAAAATAGCGGAAGCGTACTGATTATTTCAAAACTCAACCGCTAGAGGAAGGCTGAATTGGAATTTTAGAACGCAAATTAAATTTGTTTTGTTGATTTAAAAATAACTTTAACGACATGGAGGAAAAAAAATTATTATTTAATTTTGTTGTTATGGACAAGAAATTACTCTTTTTATAAGATAAAATACCGGGAAATAACGAATAACAGTGAGAAGAATGTGACTGCGTGAGCAATATGTTCATTTTTAAATTAATTAATTTTGCATGGCCAATCAACCAAAAGTAGGTCCTCTTTTCAAATGTCTAAAATTATTAAAACTGTGTTGTTTTACATAATAATATTTTGCATTTTTAAGCTATATTTTTGAATGCACAAAAATCCAATTCTTTTGAAAAGTTTAAAAAAAATTGGGACATACCGATAAATTTATTTTTAATAGATGTATTGTCCCCTGTGGGAGGAGATTAGAATACTCTCACAGTATCTCTATTCATCATAAGAGGCGATAAATGGGACTGCGTCAGGTCAACAGCCGGCGTAAAATTCTGTCGAACAGTATGAGGAATTATAAATAAAACTTTGGTGGGTTATCCCATTTCGAATGTGCACGGGGATATAAATAAGAGGAAGTAGGTACCACGGTGCATGATGTTTGCAGATAATGTAACTTTGACGGGAAAAAATCTGGAATAATATAACAATATTGGGTTTAAATAGTGGAGAATAGCACTTAAAGAAAAGGGACTCAGGATGAGTAAAAGTAAAATTAAATTACGTATGATTTTGGAAAATAGAACAAGATAAATAACGAAATAATAAACGGTTAAATTAATTTATAGGTGTGGTTGACAGTTTTTAGTACCAAGGGTCTATTGTAAAAAATAACGATGTCTTTTATGATTATATGAAACATAGGATTAAGTGTGGTTGGTTATAGTAGAGAGAAGCGTCTGGTATATTGTGTAACAAGATAATTCCAATGTGACTCAAAGTTAAGTTTTACGAAATTGTGGGGAGATTGACTATGTTGTATAGTTCAGAGTATTGGGCAGTAGAAAAATCAATATAATAGAGAATGGAGTAGGTATAGCAGAGATTAGAATGCCTAAGTGGATGAGTGAAGTGGCGAGAGAAGATAAGTAAGAAACGAGAATACATAGGAGTTAGCTTAGTAGCTTTGGTAGAAGACAAACTGAGGAAAAAAAAAAGACGATTCGGGCATGAGGGAAGAAAGGGGAGAGAAGAATCTGAAGCAGTAAGATTTGTAATGAAAATAAACATAGGAAGAAAGAGGGGAACAAGAAGACCGAAAAAGAGATGGTTGAATGCGCTTGAGAATATGAGGGACAGTCGGTGTATGCGAGGAGGAAGATTAGGTCAAGTAGACATTTAGAACAAGGGTGACCGACACCAAATAGTTAGGAAGAAGGCGAAGGAGAAGATGATATATTAATATCGGTGTTAATATAGAGTGGACAATTAACGATGTAACACGACACTATATACAATATTTGACAAAACTAATAAATATAATTTTGGACCAGTTGTAATAATTTAATTATCCAATAATTTAATGACACCCATACCAAGTTGTAACAACAATGAACTTATATAATAAGTCCGTTTTATTCCTATTCAACAATTATTTAAAAAAAAAAAAAAAATGAATAGTTTTGGCCAAGTTTAACTAACAAATTATTATTTTACTGTAAGTTTTACACCATATCAATTTTATATATATAGGTTAAATATTACATTTTTGGTAAAAATATAGATTAATTCAAAAACTTTAAATTGTTCTCCTGAACAATTCGGCATTTGTTGCATACTATACATATACCATGATATTATTATAACGATGCATATGAAAAATGTATAGAGATATAGTTAAATTGTATGATATTAATATTTTTCTAACCATCCATCTTATCGCCACGCTGGGTTCACATAGTATTCAATTTATGCAACGGACACTTCATATGATAATTGAAAATTTCATTGTTTTCACTGTTTTTCCATTATTTAAATATAATTTTATTGATTTATAATACGTATATTTGATTACACAGGAATTTTTAGTGTAATATTAGGTATTCGGTATTTTACTGCTTTTCAGTATATTCTTAGTTTGCGTATTAATTGTCAACCGTTTTATAATTTAATTAATTAATAATAATTTTCATTTTCATTTTTTTTTTTTTTTACAATGCTCTAATACAACGCAATGTTCGCTGTTTTTTTCTCTCTAATTGAGTAAATTTTTACTATTTTTCCGTAACATTTTCCGGAAGTTTAAAAATTATAATTTATTATGATGATTATACCTAAATAATATAAATACCTGTGTATTTATATGTAACTAATTTTTCCGTATTACTTTGCCCGTATTTAACAGAAAAAAAAAAAACAAACGTATTTCCCGTATCTATCACCGTTTACTACACCCTCGTTATTATCGCAGTTAACCGTTGTTGCTCGATAAGTAATTTATTTTTGTAAAAGGATACTTTTTTACCAATGGAAAACAAATTATCTATAGTAATAAGTATTTTTTTTTTCATCCGTGTATCCAAGGTAACCAATAAAACCAATCATAAATTGTCAAAAATAATTCGATTTTTGTTCCAAAAAAATAAAAAACCCGTATCGGCCACCGTTTTTAAAGTGTCAATTTCAAAAATCCGTTTCCGTGGCGCTCATACGAACCCTTTCATCCGCTTCTATGTTTTAATGTGTAGATTTCGAATGTGTATGCGAATTTATTGTTTCGGCTGTGGATCGCTCGCAGACACTTTCTTTTTTTAATATGTAAGATAAAATACGATGACGCGACAGCTCATCGAAATTTCGGTTTTTACTCGAGAGTTAATTTATCGACAAGAACGTACGTCGTAGTCGGCAGGGTGCAGGCAAGGACGGGATAGATGTCACCCAGGATGTGAAAACACGGAAAGAGGACACTCCATGCAGCGCACGGGCCAAGTGAACCGGAAAATTAAACGTCATTTCCAGTTAAAATATTTATTATTATATTATCGAAACTTTAAACGGATATTTTTGTTTTCAAAACGTTTTATGGGTAGGGTATAGGTACATCAACAGCAAATTTTAAATCAAACCTTCTATGTAAATTTTCTACAATATGGAAATCTCAATTATTATTATTATAATGGTTTTGTATTATTATGCGAGAAAAACGTCACCAACTCTGACTCTCTTGTTGTCTCTTTGAAAAAATACGTAAAATACATGATAAAATGTAAATTAAAAAAAATAAAACATTTTCGTATATTTAGAATTTTAGAAGTGACAACTCTTAAATCGGTGTTTTATTTTTTGCTACGTCCACGTTTAATATGTCAAGGAAAAAACGATTGTCCGATCTAAAGTCAAAAATATCATCCGTTTAGGGTATTTTGTTAGACAATCGAATAGTAAAATAAATTGCATATACATAATGTATATTGTATATTGTGTATACATATATTTAGAGCCATTAGACATAGGCAATAGACATATTCATTAATGCAGGAAAAACTATATATACTCTTACGTAGTTGTTCGAGTATTAGATTGAAAAATGTATCATTTTGATAGGAAATTGGAGTGTCATTTTTCTAAAACCACGAATGAAAAAAAAAAAAAAAATTAATTATTAGATTATGCCAACCTAAAACAAAAAACTAAGACCCACCCGTGTCGATCCGAACCTGATCTCCAGAGAAGTCAAGGTCTTAAAATCCTGAAACCAAGCCGACGACAAACTTGAAACCAAATCGAAGAAAAACCACGAGAGGTTAGGTTAGATTACCTAACCTGATTTAATCTAACCTTATGATGCATAGGGGAAAATGGGAAAAACATATTCGTTCGTTAATCATAGGAATCTCAAAGTCGGTGTAATTTATCGAATTTTATTTATTTTCCAATAGGTATTATCTTTAGTCGGCTGCAACCGAATTCCGTTCCAAACATGAAATTTGAATTTAAAAATATACTAGTTCCGTCCCAGGTTTTTAAAATGGATATACTAATTCCATCCTATGTAATTTATGTATTTATAAATTCCCTTTCTACAATATATAATTAATATAGTATACAATTTACGATTACGAAATAATTTTATATTATTTAGAAATAAAGTTAATGTTGCTTTCAGTTATCGTACTTAATAATTGAATTTAATAATACTGTATTATTTAGAAATAAAGATAATACTATTTAACTTTTAAACTTCCCAGTCATTATTTGTGCGTCTGCGCCTCTGGATTTATTATTTTTTTTATTGTACTGGTATAGTAACATTGTAATCTTTTTTGTTAGGTATTAGGAACAAGATTGGTATATACACTTTTTTTTACCGGCGACGGAATTTGTATATACTTTTTTTCATCCGGAGTGGAATAGGTATAAAAAAGTTATTGGGACGGAACACAGATGCAGCCTTTTAGTCTGTAAATCGATATTATCCCGGTAAGCTTTTGCAGGTACTTACATAGAAATTAAAAAAAAAAAAAATACATAAGTATTATATCTAACTCGACCAAAAACAAAAACTGTAAGTATATTTTTTCACAAAATATTCATAATAATAAGGTAAGTGATATTATAGAGTGAATCGATTCTTAAGCTCGTATATATAAATAATGAGTATTCGTATGAAAAAAATAAAAATAATCTACAAACGGGTATAATTTTCACGGTACATTCATCATTGCAGCGTTACAGATACACGTCATATCATCTGGCACTATATTATATCAATATAAAAAAAAAAAAAAAAATGTTTACAGTATAATAATATTTTTTACGTTTTGGAGAAAAATGAGAAAAAATAATAATTTCGTACATACGCGTGTGTGATGACGCACACATATGAAAATAAAAGTGATGCATATATATTTTTACCGGCCGTTAGGCGCTAAGTGCGCTTGCGGATTTCGGGACCCGGATATGGTATAATTACTGCGAAAACAAACAAAAAAAACGTCATCGGACATAGTTAGTAAAAAAGAATATACTCGTCTATACGTAATATACGAGATAATTGGCTTTCGTATACCTCCGGTATTGTAGTCCCGCCGTCATCGGCTATACAATACTATTATATACAGAGTGATTATTATATTTTTATCGTGAACCGTACAGCGTGATTGCTTACATACCCACGAAGATTAATTTAGAAATTTCTTTTGCATTATTATACGATATCACGTATCATTTTATTTACGATATTTTCAAATGACATACCCTTTTTTTATGTATTTACCATATGTACCGTAAAATTCTCCTATAATTGTAATGCCTACAGGCAGTGGCGATTTTATGGTAGCGGGGAGGGAGGTCTAGACTCTTCCACCAAGACTCCGAAATAAACTACGTAAAATAGATTTTTCTGTTTTAATTTTCAAATTAAATTTAAACTTTGTTGTTGATTTAAAAATAGGGGCATTCATGTGGATAAGTCAAAAAATAAAATGTGAGTCAATTAAAATAAATTAATAAGTATCGGGTAAATATATTGAAAGTTAATAAAAAGATCCTTACATAGGAAAATTTCAAAAACTGTCACTATCAGTAGGTATCCCAGTATTGTGTCATTCTGGTATTTTGGGTATTACGGTATTTGACGGTATTATCGGTGTACTGTTCCTAATAAAAATACGGTTCATCGAAAATGGGAGAAACAAAATTAGACTAGGAACGTTTAGGCCATTAAAACAACTACAATCCATTTAGACCAGGATTTGGTGAATCCGTTTGGACCAATTTATACTTTTAAATTACTTTAAAGGTTTGTTAAATAGACGTTCAGTTATAAACTGCGGAAATTAAATTGTAAATTGAGTTGTAATTTAATTATTTAGGTTCACACACAATATCTATGTGTCAATTTAATTTTAAAACAGACCGAAAATCCTGTTATATTAAATATATATCTATAAGTACCTTTATATAATAGATATATGTGTGTCATTTATAAGATTAGACAACTTAGTTAAAACAGCGGAACTGCGACTATAAACTATGTAATTATGAAATAATATAAATTAGTATTTTGGTCAGTACCTACAATGTAGGTACTAATAATGTAGATTCTAGTAGTGAATTGCACTCAGAACTCATGTCATTAAATGGATACGAAAATCAAAATTATTTTACAAACACACGTAAAGAAGTAATACGTATTTAACTGTCAATAATTTTAAATTTAATAAATGAAATGTTTAAAAAAAATTGTTTTGTTTTCGATGTATAAATCGTTTGTGCAACGTGGCTATTTTCGTTAATGATAACCTAAACGAAATAATTAAAATTAGACATTTTATTTGACGAAGTAATTTTACAAATAACTAATTATTTTACTACAAATAGAATATACATGTATCAAAAATAATAAGGAACAGCATTTTTAACTTTTTTAACTATGCCACAACCAATCCTAAACCTGTTGACATAGAAAGGAGAGTGTTGGTCACCAATACAATATAATATGACACTAATATATAAAGGCTTGCTAAATTCTTTTCAGATAAATTAAAAAAGGAAAATTCTAGTCCAAATGTATAAAAGTAACATTTTTTAACACAAACGGGTCTTCAAAATTGGTCCAAAGCGGTTGTTATTTTAGAAAAATTGGTCCAAACGGATCCTGTACACTGAAAATATCGTCAGCCAAATAATAATGAAATAGTGAGACCGTCGGTAGTTGATATTGTGTATGGTGTGCGATTGATTTGTATAATATAAATACCCACCACGGAATATTGGTAATTTTTTTAAATCACTGTTGTACACAACTTTAATATGTATTACAACGATAATATGAGTGACAATAAAAACAAAAATAAAATGTACTCAAATAATCTTCATATATCCACGTAGATAATCGTCAAAGATTCAACAGAATAATCGCTATGTTAAACAGGACGCACGTGTACCGTGTGTACACAAGGACCACGTCGCTGTATTATTACATCAAACTATCGCGGTAGATCTTTTTATCTCTGCCACATACAATGTGTGTGCACCGCGAGTATGGTTATAACATTATTACTACTAGGTTTTTCAATTAATACTGGAACGTGACACATTATCGGCGGAGGAGGCTTTCCGCGCGAAATGCCAGGAGCAATATTATCACATAACAATGAAAATATTTTAAAATACACACGGGTCCAGTTCTCCGTCTCGGCCTTTAACTCCGGAAACGCCCTTCAGTGACGATACTATAATACTGTTATGTATTATTATCGAGTTATTGTTGTGCGCCTTCGAAAATCGCCGAGACTCGAGAACGTCCAGTGGTGGATTAAAGAGGGCGGGCAATGGAGCTTAAGCCCCGTCTTCATTGACCTAACTTAATGGTTCTCAAATTATTTTATTCTACACACCCCTCGTAAATTTTCAAAAATTTCTTTTTACCTCCCCCTTAAATTAGATTAGATTAGACTATTAGAGTATAGACAACCTTCTTTTTTACTTCATTAAATCTCGTTATTTCATTGTCATTATATACCTCCAGTGAATTTTCAAAATTCCTCCCGAAGAGGATTCTCTCCTGGTTGGGAACCACTGACCTAGCGCATGGGTCAATTATTTGATTTTTTATTTGAGACGTAAAACTTTTAAAGAACACAGTTTTTTTTTTTAAAAGAAAACTGGATATCGATTTTGAACATTTTACCGCGTTTATTTTTCACTGATATTCCCATATTTTCCCTCATTATTAAGGAAACTATGATTAAAGTGAAAATGTGACCTCCAAATTAGATACTAGATAGAGCACTCACGACGAAAAAATGTGTATTAAAGTACAGTTGATAATCAGCGATTCGGACCCAAAACACAAAATAGGGGTGCTAAAAGACATGGATCTAAAACTATGATGGTAAAAAACTATATAAAAAATTCCTTCGCGAAAACGCCAAAAACTAATACGTGTAGTATAATAATAATTTTATTATTAGATGCGACATCGATTAGCACGTAGCAGTCTGCGAGTATATATAAACAATACTCGAGGGTGCGCGCAAGAGTAAAAAAAAAAAAACCTATTTTCTATATTAACCGTCTCCATTTCTGTCCTTTTTGCCTGCACTTTCTCCGGAGTTCACCACAGAGTCGAATCCCGGGACTTAAATCTCCTAATGGAGTATTGTCGTGTCTTACACGTGTGGTAGTCAGTTACATAAAAAAAAAAAAAACTGTTTTGTACTAAATTAAATGAACGTATGTAGGCTATATACCGTTGTAAAAAATGTCTTTTACCAATTTACATATGTATAAATATATATATATGTATATATGTACATACGCATACATACACACATGGAATGTGTAAATTTCTCGGAAATTATCGTTCCAGTCCGGTTTGGTGGTAAGAATATTTTTTTGGTAAGAAATCGAGGGGGGATGGCTATACAATTGGTCTATTTTCTACCAGAAAAAATCTTGTTTTAATAAAAGAATGAAAAAAGAGCTTTTTTGTTGTATTTTAGATTTTATTGGTGAATTGAGAACTGCAATTCGGTTATAAATACTCGTAGAGACTTGAAACTTGGTAATAATACATATATTGGACTTACCTAGACGTGGTAAAATTTTCAAAATCATCAGACCACTTTTTTTTATGAATAAGCGTTTTGAATTCAAATTTAAACGATAATCACAAAAAAAAATTACGGCACTTTAAATTATGTATTACTAAACTGAATCATCTTTCGTTTATCGTTGCTTACAGATATAGATGAAATAACCCTTTGTATTTTACCTTCCCAACTTCTCATCTACAACAGTGGCTGTTCTCTAATGATTTACTATTAATGTAAATTAAATAACTCTATTTATCCTACCTTTCCAAATTTCCACTTACAACAATGGCACACACATCAGCTTTTTTGTTTTTTCATTTCAAATTCAAAAAGAGAATATTTTTCAAAAGATCTGACCAACCATTATTGTGATTATTATTATAATTTATAATAATACCTACACATAGTTTAAGCCTTTGAACTACAGAGGAATGCTATAGAGGGTTAAACATTCATAATATTCCCTTATACACAGATTTAAACTTGAAATCATTTTAATTAATAAACCGCTACCGTGGTACGTATATAAAATATTATAGTTTGCGATATTCGATTATTATTTTTTGCAATAATATTTATGAAAATAATATTGCTTTCCATAAATCTGTAGAAGTAAAACGTATTATTATTATACATAATATGTTATTTGAAGAACAGAAGTTTGTATTGATTTATTTATTTGTTTGTGTCTCTAAATGTTATCTTTATTTTATATTTAGGTAGTATTTTGGGAATAGTGTAAACAAAACCCTTAAATATATTTACTTGATAATAATTGAGACAAAAAACAATCGAAATTAATCAATTATTATTCAAAATCGAACATATGTAGATAACTTCTCGCTGGTTCACGATTGAAAATAGATAAATTAATAATAAATAATTTATGTACTAATAAATCAAAATGTACATTAATAGTATTATTAAATAATAATATTATTTGAAGAATTTAACCATAGACCTAACTATAACTAGTGGACTAGTGGACTAAGTTGCGGATATAACCCTCAGCCTTGAGCAAATTGTATTAGACAATATCTGATAAGCATGACTGGGTATTTTGAAAGGAAAAAAAAGAAATAGGTATTTTATATTTTTTCCATGAAAAACATAATGCCATTAGTAATATGGTTTAGTACGTAATCTAGGATATTAATCATCGAAGTGAATGGTTTTCACGAAAAAAATATGCAAAATCTCAGTTTGCTTAACAAATGTTGTTCAATCATTTCATTAACAAAATGGCGAGGATATAGAACTTGCTAATAGTATAACACTAGTTAATAGGTTTATGGTTTAGACTTTAAACGTAATTTTTTCATTTTATTAAGTTAGGGATAGGTAATTTAAAATTTTTTAAATACAACGGATCGAACTAAGCAGGTTAATAAAAGGATAAAATATTGTAATACAATCTATGAGTCTTATATTTTAATAAAACAATAGTGTATGTTTTCGGGTCACGATCAAAAATTAAAACATTTTTTTTTAAGTTAAAATACTAGACATACTGTAGAATATATTTTCACGAATAAATTAAGTACGTATGTAATATTCTATTTAGATTTATACATTTATTTTGTTTCTTGCAAAAGAATAGGAATATTCACAAGCTTTTGATTTTCTTAACAACAAAGGTTTTTTCCATTATAATAGTTTTTTTATTTTCCAGAATTTTCACTTAAGAGTTTTTTTATTCTTTGGAACTTTTGTAGAATTTTTGTGTTTCCATTATAAAACCGTGATATGAAAAAACGTTTTTTGATCGAGATCTAACAATACAATACGATAATATTATTTCAGTGAGGCACATAATAAATTTAGATACCTACTTCAATGTTTTGCATTCTCGTTAACATATTTTTGTTTCTCGATATTTTGTATTTTATTTTGTTTAACGGGTCCATTTGATTGATATTAATGAAAAGAATATGGAAAATAGGTAGATTTTAATAAAATAAAAATATTTGATTCAACACTAGAAAGGACTTTTTGATGATATTTGTATGGAGCGTGACATATTATATACGGGTGTAAAACTTAGATATGGTGAACACAATCGAGAAGAAAAGAAAGTTAGAACCGTTTGGAATATTGCCGTAAGATTATCGAACTTTTACGGTGTAATAAAGTAACAAATGAAGAATTTTTAAGAAGAATCAAAGAAAAAAAAACAACTTTTTTAAGTTTTAAAAACTAAAAAGAATAAATATGATGATAGGTCAAATGCTACGCTGTGATTATTGATGTTGCAGACTATAGCTAAGGTTACGTAAATGAAATAAAATTAGGGGAGAAGGACAACGGATGGAATGTATACCAACAGAGGGGTAGAAACTATTTCTAATAAGTAGAGGAGGGGGAAAAATATAGATGGTGTAACTATAGTGAACTAATAGCGAATTATTTTGAACTATTATTAGTCCGTTGATAGAAATTTAATTTAAATATTCGTTTTTATTGGGAGACAGAGTAACGAAATTTGTCCCCGATGCTTTGAACGGGGGTGAAAGCGTCCTCTACTTACCTGCTCCGGCGCCGCTGTATATCGACAGTTCTTAAGGGTAATCGAGAGCTGAAGGATTAGAGTATTGAAAGAGAAACACGACGGAGAGCTACCGCTAACCGCCAATCGAACGATTAAAGACCAGAGGAAAAAAGGCATAGTTAGTTTATTGATGTTTGGCGTTTTCGAAGCGAATTTTTAACATTATGTTGCATTGTTTGTATATATATATATATATATATATAAAAATGTAATCTACAGATATTGCAGGATGCGTGATGTACACTTACCTTATATTTTGTGCTTTTATTCGAGTACTGGAAGTAATTCGATGTATCATATCGAACTGCTGGCCGGCCGGGCTCGCGCGGTAAATATTGTTCGTATATATATAAATGAATAATAAAAATAAATCACCGATACATGTAGACGATGGGTATTTTTTTTTTCCTCGGGGTTTTCCGATAAAATCCATATTATTCATCGCACTATAACAAGCCGCGGCACTTATCTACACCCGGCACAAAGCCGCGGCCTATTGAACCGGAAAATAGGATACCTATAAACAGTTATTAAACGTTATAAAATATATTATTCATTCCGCTTTTCTCACCCAGTAGTGGCGTGTCGAGTACCAATGTTTTTCTGTATTATATTATTTTATATTGCGTTATAATGTTATTACGATATAGATAAAAATTACTTTATTGCGATTAGATCTTATTTGCAACAGGTGTTTTTAATTAGCGATTATCGATGTATTAATATTTTGAGTAAAGTAGATTATTGATCGCAAAGTAAGACTCCTAATGAATCTTCTGTTCGATTTTCAAACATTTGTGTTAAGTCTAACAATTTTACCACAAAGTACTTGCCGAATAAAAATTACGTACAAAATTCGCAAAATTAAAATGTCTATAAGTAGCTCAAAAGTGGCTTTATTTTTTTTTTTTTTTTAGTTTTATCAATTCTAGATAAGGCATATACAAGTTTTCTGTCCAAATTTCAGTGTCTACGAATATTTTTGTCTGAATTATAACAAATAAAAAAATTGAAAAATAATAAAAGTATTACTTTCGTACATTTCCTACGTTGTATCCTGGTTTTTCCCAGTTATTATGAAAACCGCTTGGAAAATCAAAAAAATGACCTCCCAATAGCACCACTTGGATAATATTCCCATTCATAATTGGTGCCGCGCGTATATATTTGAGCAAGATTTCTGGTCGAATTTTTATAACGGTATAAAAAAAGAAAAGAAATAAACATCTTAGTAAAATCATTACATTCTTTGCTACACTCAGAATATAAAAGTATCAATTTAAATTGTATTACCTATTATCAAATGTAATATAATACCTGTATCAAATTACCAAATATAATGTAATTTGTATGTGCGTAAAAATTTAAGTATGGATAAATGTCCAAAATGAAGAAAATAAAAATCGTATTTCAACTCCTTATTAGGTAACGATAATACCGTAATATAGAATATAGATCCACACAAAGATAATAACATGCAATTACTGTAAAATCCGAGTAGTTACAGCTGGTAAACGAGTAAACTAATACTATAGGTATGTAAACGTGCCGTATAATATTAATAAATGCCAAGAACGTTTTTTTTCGTATTCCGTTTTTTTTTAAAAATTCCATAATTCATAATTCATATATTATTATTGTAGCGTAACCGATCTTTAAAATGTAATATATTTAAACGTGTTTTGTATTGCAGAATACAGAGGAACCATATTTTGACGCACGAATATTGTCGACACACGGGTGATATTAAAACTTTTCATTATACACATATTATGCAATTGTACCGAGAAATTGCACAACATTTTGTATTGATTTTCACCGGAAAAAATGATATTTTCAAAGACGTTACGCAATCGTTGTCGCCGATTATAACATCACGAACATACTATTTAGATTCTCGTTGTGTCGAATCTCAAGGGAAACGGGAAAAAAATCATAATAATATTAATATTATACGAGATCCATTTTCTGCAGAGTATCCATTATGAATAAATCGAATCTCATGGAGTACGATTGAAGATAAAATAGATGCCCGACGGGCGAAGAGCCGTGCTATTTGAAGAAAAACCGTGGACACTATATTATAGAGTATACCCTGTGTCCCAATTTTTTATTTTAAAAATTAGTCATTAAAAACTGTACATTTAGCTAATTAACTGTCGCATCACGACAAAATAAGGTAACTTAAAACTTGCTGTATATAAAATAATAATCTGAAAATTAGCAGACCATTTCATACCGGAGTACACAATGATAGTGACATAAAAGTATTCAGTATAGGAAAACAAAAACATAACGAGGAGTTGTATTGCTTCTACGGAAAATCAAATATACTCACTTATGTAAGAGGTAAACGATTGGAATGGTTGGGACATATTATATGAAAATCAGATGGGAATGTATTGAAGAATGTTCCGACCGAACAAATAAATAAAACAATTACTACTCGATGGACCACATGAAAAAACGCCGCGGGAAAAGGATATTAATATGAGGTTGGTAGACGAGAATGCGAGATTAGACTGGGCGTTGGATGGAGGGCTTACACTAGTGGCAGCACAGGTAAGAACCTGTCACTTAATGGATTATTATTTTGTCGAAGAAAAATTGTAAACTATAAATACTCGTATAGTGTAATACGCACGCACTATATGATTAGAGCGATTAGACATAACATTTAAAAAAAAAATTAAATTTTAAAATTAAGTTCCTCCTCTATCATAATTGACCAATGTGCATACTATTCTACACATTTTGCCCATGCTATAGCCCATAAATCATATTCATCTATATATATTGTTTTTTTTTTTTCATCTGATTTCCCTTTTATTTTTTATTTTAATATAAACTATAAAAACGAATTATTTGAAATTATAAATTCATTATATTGTCAACTTATATGGTGTGTGTTTTTATGATAAAAATTCTTTAAAATTTAAATAATCTTAAGTTAACTTAAACTAAAATAAGTAAAAATAATTAAATTCATTTTTGTAGGTAAATATACTAAGTGTAAAATTTAAATAAATAAATACAAAACTAATATTTTTAATAATATTTAATGTTTTAAAATTGTATAACTTATATAAAAACATAACAGTTATATTTAAATAAAAATAACATGTTTCAATTATGACTAAAATGTAATTTTAATTTAAACATAACAGGTAGTAAAAAAAACGAACATACTTCACATGATGGGTGGGCCACTGTTTAAAGTGAGAAGTTGAGTAGATACGATTTAAGACGGAAATTTAATGTATATCTTTACGCAACGATTAATTTTTGATAACAAAAAACGATTCTGAGCGGAATTCGGTAATACATGTTTTAAAATGCCATAATATTTACGATTTTAAAGTTTTCCTAGGTTTTCACAATTTATTATGAAAACCCATGAAAAAAAATCAAAAAATGATCTGCTTAAAGGACAACCTCAGTCAGATTTCCTTTCGGAAAAAGTTCTATCATTGTAAATCGGAACAAAATTGCTGATAGACAAGTTGTCCAAAGTAAAGAAAAAAATTAAAAAAAAATTAAACAACACAAAATATAAAGAGTTTTGTCATAATGAACAGCCCTCGTCCAGTTAAAATTGAAGAAAACGTTTTAAGGACAAACTTCGTTCGAGAGCAAAAGAAAACCCTCTTAAACTAATCTAAAAGACAACCAGAAAATTACCGGTCAATGGCATATAGGTAGGTACATTAAAAATGCTATTTTATAAAGGTCCATTAGGCGTCGGATTAAAATAAATATAATATACAGGTACGTATATTATCTGTCCGGCGGTTCATCCTGTAATTTACAACCGAGTAGGTACCAACCACATACAACACGCCTGCGTGAATTAAGGTACGTTATTTCCATAATGTTATTTCATAGAAATTTAACTTTATTAGCATATTTGAAAAATAAATTCGTCGAAACGGCACGGCATTGATACGAGATACGGTCGTTGTTCCATTACTATAATACAAGCCATCATCAGATATATATATCGTCTTCTTCTACTTCTTTTTAAACTTTTACAGTTCTTGTAAGACTGTATCGCTACCACAACTACACTCTTCCATCAGTGTCTGTCTACGTTATCTTCTACTGTTACTTCCCGGGCAGGTGCATTTGTCCGAGTCAAATATCAAAAGTAATAAAATATCAAAGCACAAAGTAACGATTATACGCATGGATAATGAACGTAATAATATACTCTGTCGATAACCGATGCTTTTTCGGAGTCTTGCGGCCCGGGAGCCATAAACCAAAGGGCGTAGGGTGCCTCTTGCCCGTCTTAATCCGGGGGCTCATCCCTTATAATATTATTAGCCGTGCGACGATTGAATCGAATCCCGTCGCATAATACCTACGCCTGTTGCAGTATAATCTTTTACCACGCCGCAGTTTTAACGACATCGTCGAATTAACGTCGTCGGTCTTTCATAACACCGTGTCCGTCCACCCGCCGCCGCCGCCGCCGCCGCCGCCGCCGCCGGGACGGCGCCCGCCGCTGCCGATCTCTCCTTGTTTTTACACCCGGTAATCACTATACCTATATTATTATACACCGGGACAATGTTATAGCCGGTGCATCTCCGTCAACTTTTAATACCCATACAAAGGCTACAATTCTCCGTTGTTATTACTTACAACGTTACACGAGATCGTCCGGACGCGATAATTGACACGCGTTTGTCCGCAATACTGCGGATAACGTTACAGCTTATAATATAATATTATATTGTACGCGTCGTCGACGACGAGAATTTAATGTATGATTGTAAGCGACGATAAGCCATTGCTAACGAATAAAAAAAAAAAAAACGATTCTGAGCCGAGTTCAGTTGATAATATTGCTTTGCCGTCGATACAATATATGGTATTATGTCATATTATGGTAAAATGATTAAAACAATGGGCGTTTCTATGACAGCAATGATTGTTTAAAAAAGATTAAAATAATAAAAACTTAACAACAACAACAAAAAAAAAAAAAAATAAAAACGGTTGCCAATGAAAACCTTTTTTTTAATCTTTCAATCTTTTTTAACCTAATGACCGAAGTTTTCATCATTATCTCGAATATTAATGAGAATTTCAAAAAACGAATTTTATAAAGTACCACCTTTACCAGAAAATTTCTTTTCAGAAAAGGTGCTATACTTGATGTTTTCTGGTAGAAAAAGTATTCAAATAAAAAAAAAAAAAAAAAGTAAACATCATTATAAAACTAATACATTCCTCGTTTCACTCAGAATCTAAAATAAACAAATAAAAATTAAATACCAGAGGTAAAATCAATTTTTGTAATGCATATTTGGTAATTTCTTAGTGCATAAATGCATACATATTACAGTTATTTTAAGGGCACAAACATCCAAACCCTAGTTATTATATTTTTATCTGTATGTATGACGATATATCAACGCTAATTCTATTCTGAGCGATGTTTTACTATCAGCCGATTTTATGAAAACGTTAAACAATTGATTACCGAATTCATTTTCTTATATGAAAAGTATATAATAAGAAGCAAAAAAAAAAAAACATGTGAATGCATTAATCTCACAGTCCTGTAAATAATTATAGTTTATAGAATCGCTATTATAATGGTTTTATTTACATTATTATTTGTTAACCCCTGTTTCGTTGACTATCCATTTTTTATTTGCAAATAGCTAATAACCCTCCTCTCGTCCGTTAATAAGGAAAAGATTTAACGATTGATTTATTTCCAAATTTGTGTTGAAAAGGGAGTGGTGTGAATTGCCATTTGAAAAGTTGAAATTTTACGTAGTGTCCGGAATTAAGGTAAAATTGTGAAATTATTTTAAATACGTTTATCATTACTATTATGATTGAAGAAAATCAAAATAAATTTAATTAAAAATCTTCGTAACAGCCGATAATTTCCGGGTAGCATTATAAAAAAACTCAGCCAGTATATAAACGGTGACGGCATATCGTTTTCATTGTCAGAATCGATTGGATTTTTTTTATTACACGCGTCCAAATTAATCGTATATTAGTACTCACTTACATTCAATGTTTTATCGTACCTATAATAATTTAATAAACTAAACATTATTAAACCAAACGTGTTCGAATGTATCGTGTAAAGTATTATCTATTTTATTTACTGAACGTGATGTGTAATAAAATTTGATTTAATTGATACGAATTTCTCTGCACTCATTATTATATAATATGTATAGAAGTGGGTGTATTTCATCGGGTTTTAAAAAGTCGAGTTTTAAAACGCCGGATTTCAGAACGATTATAAATTATACCGATACCATAAATAAAATCGATTTTTCAAAATGTTGCAATAATTAAGGGAGCAAAGACATACATGTACATTTTATACTTAATACTTATTTACAGGTGATTTTTTTTATCATGAACCAGCAATTTCTCAGGGGATTTTAAGTGAATTTGATTTCTGTTTTTTCTAACCATTATGGAATCGTTTAAGCTTTATTTTAAAACCATTTTTAATTTTTTACCCCTACTCCATACACCTTAAACAAGTACATAATTTTGATTTTCAAATAGGAACCCCTCTCCCTTTTTGACCACAGATTTGAATAGGGAATATTTTTCTAGAAATTTTGATATGTATAATACTAATATCCAATTTACCGTTTATGAGTTATAAATTATAACTTTTATAAATTTTAGACTGGAAGAGTAGAAGAGGGTGATAAATTGCCTATCTATAACTCTTGTCTATAAAATTTAATCTGTGAAAAATATATCGAATATTATTGTTTCATATTATAACAGTGTTTTCCAGTGAATTTTAGTTGTTGTCCTTCCCGTGCCCCAATCCAAGGACAGGCATTTTTTTCACAGATTTTAAAATATGGTTATTCACTCTATTAGAAACAGTCATTATCTCGGAAGATGTACAATTTTTTCGGAATTTTTTTTTGGAAATCTTAAGAAACAAATAGTTCTAAAATGTTACATTATCACATGTTGTGTATTATTAAAACGCCGCGCGCAGTGTCATCACACAAACGACTACTCCACTACTCTCCCTCGAATTAAACTTAAAAGTGGAATATCCCGTTTACGGAATGACGGAAATCAAAATTGTCGACACCAAAATTTATTTCAACTATAATAATCCATCTGTTTACGGATTCTTCAGTATAGTTCGTCGTTTGAAAATACAAAATTAGGTAGTGGTTTCACCTTCGAAAATAGTTGAGTCAAAAAATAACATAAATGTAAAATTATATAGCTGCATATTGCTATTAAATTTCCTGTAAAACGAATTCCGAAAAAAGTCAATACTTTCCGAGGTAATGAGTGTTTTCTGTCAAACATGAATCACTCTGTATAACCGAGACTTTTTATTTCTTCGCTCGTAGCTTATTATCATCATCAAAATAACCGCAGAATCCGCTCTAAAATATGACTTTTCTAAAACACGTAGGTAGTTGGTCAGTAACCTCCCCCCCCTCTCCATCATAAAATTTATCTCGTGCGACGCATTTATAATGTATACGAATGACGAATAATACGAAACAATTATTCGAAATATTTTTCACGGATTTAATTTTTGTAGTGTAATTTCTGCGCGGGTATAAATACAAAAATATAATAATATTTTACGTTTATAATACGATATTTTATCACCGCCGCAGTAAACGTTCTATTACTATGCTGTGTATAATATTTTAAAATTATTATTATTATTTCAAATCGAGGACGACAGCTCAGGTTCGCATACCTACCAGTGTTTAATAATATTTTATAATATCAAGTATTAAGTATATCTGCGTCGAGCTTGGAATTTTTTCTACGACTGGATCGGCGGCGACGGTAAGTGTACGAAATAAACGTTTTGCGAGATTTTCCGAATTGCGACTATTTGTAATAACTCCCGGTGCTCTGCAGTTTCTGTTGCTGCTGCACAATGATAAAAACGTCGCATTCCTATAACGCGCGCGTGCTGCCTCGGGGATACCTCGCGAAATACCGAAGGGTTAAAACACCGTAGGAATGTCTTTAGCCGAGTAAAAAACGCCGGCGAAATCAAAATAACCGTACCCCGAACGCGAATAAAACAACGGCGGCGGCGATACGCACCTCGATAGTAAGCCTTGCGAAAGTATTTTGTATTCGGTATTATTATCATTGTTCAAATAGTAATTCATACTATCGTCACTCGGCCGGCTCGCCATTATTTATATTATTTTCGCGACGTTTGTACAGCGTGTATTTTCTTATATATATGTATAAGAAAACTCTGTCGTCTAAACAAAATAAATTCATATCGGGCCGTTCGCGAGTCGGGACGTGGGACAATTTAACGCGCAATGATTCCCGTTATTTTCGTCGCGATTCGGTCGTAGATAATGTCGTAGACACCACCGGAAACGTTCACCGAATACTTATTTAAGCACACTCTAGACGCTGTGCGATTTTCAAAATGGTTTTCGCGGTCGTTTATAGCTATTCGAAAATAATGTCTATAGTATTTCGGGTTTTGTACAATTTTTTTGGCCTCGTATAAATGTTTGAAAACGTGATGCGATCTTCTTCATATTCATAAGCGATTGTTCTTGTGATTATGTAAAAACAACGAAAATCGCGATTTTTTTTTCTCCTCTATGTAATCGTTTGTAGTTCCGAGTATTTTATTCTCTCGAGCGTAGCGGGCTCAATCCGAATCTGAAATTGTTTTTATTTTATTTTTCGAAAACTCGTTTGGTAAAATCGAAAGAACGACGTGCGATATTTTTGTGTACACCAAAAACTCGGACCGAAATCCAAAAGCTTCGATAAAAAAAGCAAACAAAAAACATTTTTTTCCGCCCGCAAAATTAACGGATTTTTTACTTCACAATAGTTTTTTTTTTTTGCTGCGGAACCGCGGCAAAAGTAATACAACACTCAATGCGCGGAAAATACCGAAACCTATGCGTGTTGACTGGCAAAGCGGTTGCGATCTTGCTGCGGTACGACTGACCCGACTAAGATTTAAAGGTGTGAGAGGTGGCGTGGGAAGAGGGGAGGGTCGGAAGGAGAGAGAAGAAAAATTCCAGGAGAGTGGCCGGGACCGCGGGCGGCCGAACGAACAGGATATATATACATATATATGGGGAAGGATCGGGTTAAACCCGGGTACCCGGCTCCGCGGACGTACGTGCAGGGAGCGTTTCGCAGGGGGGTGTTTGAGGACGTGTGTGCGCGCGCGAGCCCGTTATTAATGGCCAGAAGTGGTCGCCGCCGTATTGATGAACGTCACGGCGGCGACAGTATTTATGACGCTAAATCACGTATACCGGACACGGTACTGGCAATCCCCGGCCGCGAACGCGAGTCACGTCCCGTCCGTGCACACAACGCACCGCCGCCGTAAGCATAACGCGCGCGTGTGTGTGTGTGTGTTTGTGTGTGTGTGTGCCGGACACCGAGGGCCCGGAGTCCGCCGCGGCCGGGAGAGACCGGGAGAGACGGTCGTTCGGACGGATTTCCGCGGACGACGGGGAGCGCAAACACATAAGGGATAACGGTGGGAAAAGCGCGAGGTTTATTTTTATTGTATTTTTTGCGCTCCCTCCCTCTCCCCCCCCTCCCCCGTCACCGTGTTCCCACCTTCCCCGCCCCGATTGCCGCGGGCGGGTAAACGCTCGCGCGATCCGTGCGCCGACGGTTATTATTGTTATTATTATTATTATTATGATTATTAATAATATTGCGGTGCGTGCAATTCGATAATTTTACGACCCGACGAAAATATAATAATATAATACGTTATAGCGGCGGCGGCGGCATATACAAAACGACGCGCCGGGAATCGGGCGATTGATCGGGGCGACGGATCGGAGGAGAAACGGACGCGCCGGACGGCGAACGGCGGCGGTCCGGAGCGAAACGCGCGCGGCCGGAGGTGGATGGGTAATCTGAATTTCGCGATCGCGGGCAAGAAAAAAAAACAAAAAAAAAAAAAAATAAAAAAAATACACGTTCTCTAGTCGACGACGGAAGTACGCGGACGGACGACAAATCGGAACCGACGCGCGGTTTCCGCCGCGGCCGAGAATACAAAAATCTTTTCCCCCCGGTCGGTATTACATTATCGCGCCGCGTCGTATCGTACGGCGTATCCGTTACGAGGTTATTTTCGACTGTTTCCCGACCGATTCTCTCCACCGCCCGCGTTATTATATCATGTCGGAAAACGCGGCGCAAGTAATAAAAACAATACACCCACCTAATATACGTAATATACCGAGACAGATCGGCTTAGCGAACGGCTCGGGTTCGGAAAACTTGCGCCGCGACAACGGGGACGAGAGGTGGAAATGAAAAAGAATGAAAATCTACTTCGCATGCACGCAACAATATTATACGTATATAATAATAATACGCAGGTGATGTGTACCGAGTTTCGAATTTCTGAATCCATTAGGGAATATATAAAACGACGGTCGGCCGGAGGGCGGAGGGGGGAGGGGGCGGGAGGGAGGGTAGCGGAGACAGACATAATATATTTCGTCCTATATATTCTATCCTATTGACTGTATGTACCTACGAAGCTATATACGTATATATTACTAGATACGTATACACGTATAGATATACTTCCGATAAGCTGTTGGTTTTTATTTTCTTCTGCTTCGGAAACCCGAGACCGTATTGTATTCATTAGATTCGATATTCGGAAAAACACACAATATCGCCGAAAGTTAATCTCTTACAGTGCCCGCGTACTGCGCCCGTGCGACATTACACGCGGAACGAATCGCGACGGCGGCGGCGGCTCCTTCGTCTCGGGTCTTCTACCCGTACATTCCATCAATCATAATCGGTTGTCGCCGAGCGGCGCGCGCCCCGGACATCGTTTTGAATCTTGTACGACGACCGTGTACGGTGACCGTTTTCGACTCTTTGTCGCCCGCGTGGATAACCCGCGGGTCATCGATACTGCGCGGCACGCCGTATTCCGTGGCGTTCCGTTTTGTCCGGACCAACGGTCGGCAGACGGGTGATGTTTTTATATTTTATCTGTCGGCCCGGATAGGACTAGAGACAGTGAATCGAATTATACGAGACGACAACAATCGAATCGCCCGGACGGGATTATTTTTTTTCAAAACGCAATTTGTGCGCATAAAATTATAATTCATTAGAAACGGCGGGTGGGTGGAAACAATTAATTTCGATAGATATGACGGTTTATACTGGAACAACGGGTCTGACGTATAATTTTCGTTAGACCCTTGGTTACATTATAAAACACGCAAATGGCAACGCCGCTCACATCGAAACCTCCTGTTTTCGTAAAAATACGTTTTACGATCATCCTGTTGAACTACACAAACTGAGATACGAACTGTGGCAACAGTGGCGCACCCAGGGGGGGGGGGCTTGTGGCTGAAGCTCTCCCCAATTTTTTTTTTTTATTATTATTAGAGTAATAAGTTAGAGTAAAATAATAAAATGTTTTTTTTTTTTTTTATCCGATCATCATGTTTGATACGCATTAATAATTCAATAGTACGAGATAAGGTTCGTGGCAATCGCTGATCGACTATTTCGTTGAAAATTAATTTTAGATTTATACTAGCAATCATGTCGAATCGTCACCCGTCGTCTTAGATCGATAACTACGATAACAATAATGATTTTGACCGTCGACCGCGTAGCATTATACTGATATGAACTACATAGCACCTCGTTAGTCGTTACCCGTTCGTCCGTTGGAACAATTCATTCAGTCCATTCGATTCCGCCATTGGGACAATCCAAAGTAATGACAGTTCTTTTTTTTTTTTTTTAAATTTATACGTCATAGTGTTTAGTTATTAATATTATACACTTAAAACCATGCGCTATGCGGTAATAATAAAAAAAAAATATTTAAAAATTAGTGATAGTCGTTTGATACTTGTGTGTAAGAATAATAGGAAAATGTTTAAGCCCCCTTCAAACAAAAATCCTGGGTGCGCGCCTGTGTCGCACTATAAACGACGATTTCTAAAATTGTTTCCAAATTATCGAGCACCGCAGAGACTTTAATTTATATCAGTTCATCAATCCGGTCCCGAAACCCGGTAACGGTTGTAGGAATAGCCGAATATTCCAATTGAGTGGTCAGGGTTAACAATAAATATCGACAGTCTCATACGTTCCAGTCTGAAACCAAGGAAGCGTGTTACAGAAGTAATGAAAAAATTAAAATTTTTTTTTTTTATGTATAAATAATTAAAGTGTGATGTTTCTTTTATCTTAATATAGACAATTAATCAACAAATATATTATCTCTTTTCTAGATATTTAAGGAAAATAATCTTTACACAACACCGATTAATAATTATGTAATTAATAATAACGTATGCGTAGTATGAAACACGTGAAATAGATTTCAGATTCTGAGCGGAACGAGGAATGTCTATTGATTTTACAATGGTTTTTAATTACTTTGTTTTCTGAACAACTTTTCTATACCAGACATTTTGCTCCGATTACCAAGTGTAGTACTTTTTCTGAAAGAAAATTTGACCGGGGCGGTACTTTAAGGTCATTTTATTCCCAGGGTTTTTCCTCTATAAATGGGAAAACCAGGAAATACGTATAAAAAAGGGGAAATTTACGAAATGTATTATTTTCAAATCGTAAATATTACAGCCTTTTAAAACATGTATAACATAACTCCTCTCAGAATCGTTTTTTGTCATCAATGATTAATCGTTGCGTACAGATGTACATTAAATTCCCCTCTACCTTCCCAACTTCTCCCTATAACAATGGCCCACCCATCGTGCGAAATATATCCGTTTATTTTTAATCTGTTTTTATAAAGTTGATAACTTTTCATATTATCATCGCCACGTGAATAGTTGGGCCAGGCACTAAAGTTTATGTATTGATTTACATGTTCTATAAAAAGCGTCGCACTAATAAATAGGTTCATTATTTAGCAACAAATTGGCATTGAAAATCAGAAAATATCAGACGTTAATATTTCGAATACAATTATTTATTTATGGAAAATAGATACTTTTGTTGTTCAGATATATTCCCGGAGATATTTTATTTGATCTATAATCATGTTTTTCTCACGGACCGAACAAATAAATTGATATCGGATTTCTCTGGCCGACAAAAGCTGTAAGTACACATAATAAACAAACAAATACACTGTTCGGTTTTTGATTGAGGTCGTGTCGTTATCGCTTTCCAGATGATACATATTTTCGTGTTATTTTTTTCGGTCAACTCAATTTTATGTCACGTTCGTGGTAAAAATAACAACTTTCTTATTATAACGTGAATATATTTATTTATTTTTCGTCAATATTGGTAAAAACAAACAAATAATACACTACACATTTTTAATGGAAATTGTTAACACTATATCACTCCGTTGGGCCGCCTATATTTGGTAATAAAAACCGCCTAAATGGTACGAGAAATTTCGGACTTTGTACTTCACAAATTTACCTACTACCTATGCGACAACTATGTGTACAAATCAGAGTCGGGGGGCTCGGGGAATTATCTCTTCCCGAAACTCGGCTAAGCCCCCCCCCACATTAAGTCCTACACAAGTAAGTACAAATTATACATAGTTTTTCTTTAAACAATATTTTTGTGGGCCAAGTCAACCACAAAATATAATATGTAGTGTTGGCGCACTATACGTAGACAATTAACTTAATGTCGTAAGTATAAACGTGACTATCGGCGCCTATCCACTATCGATACTAAGCCCTTTAAGCTTTAATATAATATTCGATTATTTTGTATTAGTATTTCGTATACGTTTGTCGACAAATTAACATTTCCGCCATCTCCCCGCGGAAATCGCCCAGATCGTGAATTACGCGGACCCTTTTCTTTGGACTCTGTTCTATATATTATAAACGAGTATGTTTGGTCGTCCTAGGCTATTATCCGATTAGACACCGTAGCAAAAAACCTTGTCATAACCTGCGAATTCCGTACCATATCGTCGTGTATAATTGAATTACGATATCCGTCGCAAAATTAATTTAGAAATTGAACGCGAGTGCAACAGTCGACACTACAGCACGTTATTACAAGAGTGAATTCGCGATATCGATTTTCTATGTATTAACGAATTAATATGATTATCAGCAAACAGTTACCGTTTATTATATAGTTAATTGGTTTGACACAGAAAAAACGACCGATCGTATTTTCACTTGAAAAAAAAAATCAAGAAGTTGTTCACATAATAATGTTTGTAGTGAACGAAATTCGACGAGAGTATGTCGATTTTCTAGCTTTGAGTCTGTGAAAACGGACGAAAAATAGGACAAATGACAATCAAACGAACTGTGAAGGCATATAAAACACAAACATGTATACGAAATGTTTTTTCCGATATTTTGCCATTTTATCACTCGATATGAATCGAAAAATCAAATGTTAACTTTGGATAACAATAATATTATTAACTCTGATATTAATAGTTATGCTGTATAAATGAAGACTTTGTTCCTTAAATTAAATGGAGTGGTAAACTTAAGTCTATGAAAAAATTAAAGCCCCCCCCCTCAATATCGAAAAAGTATTTGTACTTTGTAGAACATAAAATTTTACCTACTGAATAATATTATATAATATCGATTTACAAACATTTTAAAAGTCGCGTATATCCACTGCAGCCTATATATTGTAATTTATAATATAGGTGCCCGTCAATATTACATTTTGATGAAAATTTCCATTGCCAATGAAGTTAGAAGTTTTTATTTATTTTTTTTTTTTCCAAAAGGAGAACATTTCAAACCGATAGAGCGGTAAATAAGAATACGAGTTCGTTTGGTTAAGTTAGGGCGTCGCGTCGGAGACAAATTTGATTAGGTTTTTCGTCGGCTCTCGTGTAAATTGAATATCCCTACATCGAAATAGTTTTAAACGGATTGGCTAAATGATGGTGCAGTATAGCAGTCCTCCCTCAAGAGTGCTTAAAATAAAATACCGTTGTATAAGGGTGTTGGCTGTTTTTTCACTCATGTTATATATATATAAAAAAAAAAGGCCTTTATATATATATTTTTATGTGTGTGCGTGTTTGTGTGTGTGTGTATACCGGTCGTCGGTGTTTTGCTATCACACGGAACTTGTATATTAGGACGGACCGTGGCAGTGCACTCCACCAAAAAACCCTTTAACCGTGGTAGATATATATACGTACGTTATTTCAGTGTATAAATAATTCTCGAGTGACCGATTAATAGGTTTATAGGTCAGAGCAGGTCGGTACAAATAAGTTTTGGGCGTCACTGTTAGTCAATTACACAAAACAATAAATATATGTATGGCACCCATGTGTAAGTTTACAAAGTTATTAATTATTTTGTCAACAGTTCAACTGTAAAATTTTCCTATACCTACCGACACGGGAAACAGAGACCTACTCGTGATTTTTAATTGGGAGGGGGAGAGCAAACTAAAAAAACTTAACTAAAAATAATTTTTAGTAAAACATATAATTAGTAAATATTTGTAGAGAGTACAATTGTTTGAACTAAATTGAATAAGCAGGGTTTTGGGCTACTGTGCAATGGTTTTATAAGTAAAATAATAATACTGTCCAATGTTGAATAGTTTAAACTATTATTATTTTTGTATTCCACATGGTCAATGAGGGGGGGGACTGAACCTCCTTTTATTCTTTTCCTGAGTATACACCACTGTTCGGCAGCAAGTTTAGTATTTCAACTTGTCTATTTATCGTTCCGTTTAAATATAATTTCATTTCATTTAACCAAACCTAACCCTAGTAATATTGAACGCGTGTATGCATACCTAATCTGTGTATATTTATTGGAAATAAATTTAAATTTTTAAAACACGCATTTTTAATTGATAGATATATTTTGATCGGAAATATTTCGATGTTTGTCGAAAAAATCTATCGCCCCGTTGTCAATGTCGGAAAAAAACTTTTTTTTTTCTTTTTTACCTTGTTTAACGTAATTTATTGCTTTTATTTTTTGGTCTTCATTACGTAATTATCTATGTACGCATACGTATTTTAAATATAAATTTATGCAGTGTATACGTGTATTAATTTATGTACAAACGTATGCATTTCCAAAATTTAATTAGCTTGCATAGACAACTATTAAAATTTAATTTAAGCCCTTCTTCCCACTAACCAAAGACATTATAATACGTGTAAAGCCGGCCGGTCTATTTACACGGTGTTAATATCGCTATTGTGACAGTCGCGAAATTCACTACTGCGTATAAATATCGAAAACTATCGTCGAGTGAACAAGACGATAATAACTATGGGTAAATCATAAACTATATCGCGAAAGCTGTTATTACATTATAACATCCGTGCATGACACTCGACAGCTACTAATCGCGAGTGATATATAGTAACTGTCTCCACATGGACATTACGTACCATCGTTTTATTTCATTATCATGGGTAGCACTTTCGTAGACATTTTAATCAATAAATTCACAAATTCTATCGAAATCCACTCTGCATACACTGCAGTAGTTATACTGTCTACTATCGCAAAAACGCGAGGCGAAGTGAATAATATAGTGTCATGAAGAATTCGAATGGGTAAGATTTGGTCCGTTCAAATGTTAACTAAATGGATTCATGTGAAATTCGAATCGTTTAATTCTATAGCCATGACTTTATCCTATAGTTATCAGAAACAATTAAAACCAGTAAAACAGCGTTGTTCCTAATCAAATCGTGGAACCGTAGTAGTAAAATTAAATTTAAAAAAATTAAAGTTGCTTTTATTGGCTGTATAATTATTACACTATCATGATGGAGCGGTATTGGTGATGGACATTTAAACACCGGGTAAATTGGGTAAATTAATTTTAATACAATACACATATACATTGGCAACACATTTACGGGAAAGCTTGTCGGTATTTTTGTTTTATACTTATAGCCATAAATTGATTGACATTTGATAAGTGAACCGATAAAAAATTGTACTTGTGGATAAAGACCCGCGACAATATTCATCTACCCATTAGGTATTTACCCGACGTACATCATTAAGGGTGTTTATTATTTTACACTACTTGAACGATAAAATAAAATACCACAAGCTGCATTTTTATACTATATCGAACAAGTGCACATCATACTATCGATACAACTATCGTGCACTGTGTGGACAGCAACCACGGTAGTATCTATCGCGTGTTATGGATCACCGGCGGTGGTCTATTGTATAGGGGTAAAAAAAAAATAAAAACCCATAAAATTAGTACCCAACTTTAATATTCTGCGGTGTGGTACGTGGCGAACGCCGTTGCCGGACGAATTAATTTCTTTTTGTGCGATTTCAAAGGACCCGTTGCAAAAACACGTATACCATTTTAAATGCGCGGACTTATAATAATAATAATAATAATACCTAACAACGGTACCAAAATATTTTACATCATATATTATAAAAGTCCGTTTAATTTAATTTCGTTTTGGGTTAATTTTTAAAAGGAAACAGCCATGCAAAAGATTTAGAACACTTGAGCCCTAGCTGCTTTGTGGCAAGTCACGTGTTTATTAAATTTTCGACGGAAAAATCGATTTAGGTTTTTTTCTTCCCCCCTCTCCCGTTTCTTTGTGGTAAAAGTTTTGATCATTATTATACTGATCTCGGCGTAGCGGCGAAGTATCGAGATGAGAAACATAACAGATTCGAAAATGTTTTCTATAGATTGGTTTTGTGGCTGTATGGTACTATAATACTCGTATGTATTATGTACAGAGGCAATAAACAGATGACTTTTCGAAGTTCGGCTCCATTGCTGAACCGTAATATATTATATAGAAAAATCCCACTGAAAAAAAGTCACCCAAGTCAATAATTAATACAGTTTGATCGATTAAGTATAAATATAGAAGTTCTCCGGTTTTTAATTATCGAGTTAAGTTGGTAGTAAGTAATTTTCTATCATATTATTTAATATCTTGATAATATTCTTTTAGTGCCCGGTCTCCGGAAATGTGAACCCTGCAGTCGTCAAAAAGAAATTAATAAAATACAATATTTCATCCCGGCTGTTAAATTCATTTTCATATTTAAAATTTTCTTATCCAACCGATACCGAGCATTCATTAAACATACTCTTCCCATTTTTAGGGGTAAATTATGCAAATTCTGGTTTTGGGAAGTCTCAGGCGTAGTTAAAGACGTTATTTTCGTGTGCTTAGATTTTTCCCAACATTTAAGGAACATCATATGTAGCGATACGAACTATGATTTTTCAAATAAGAACCTTTATTAAAAATTACATACATTGACGGAGTAATAGTTAAAACAAATTTCGGTATTGATTAATTTCCATATTGAAAAACCAAAGTTGATGTCGCCAACAGGATACCCCTTAAATGATGTGAAAAATCTCAGTATACGAAAATATCGTCTGGACGGGCCGGAGTCATAAAATAATATAATGCACGCCCGGATACCTAATTTTTCATTGCACCACTAACATCTAGGTCTAAAAAATATGGAGGAACAGCTGGATGTGTAGTAGTGGGCTGGCTCGAGCAGCAGTGGTCGGAAACGCCGGAAAAATAATGTCGACCGTGTTCTGCAAAATGTGTTTTTGTGTGTAAGTGTGTATGTGTGTATGCGTGTAAGTGTGTAATATATAACTTAAAAACTATGAGAAAAACAGGGGTAAATAAATAAATATTAATTTTAAATTGTACGTATGGTATTGAGATTTGTATTGCTGGCAATTAAAATACAATAAATAATCAAACAGACAAATTCACAGCAACACAAACACGGTAATAAATAAACAGTAACAAATGATAACTAGCCCTTCAGGCTCAACAAACAATAATAATAAATAAAAAACTCACAATTTGTGCGGAGAGTTGACTGGCCAGCTGCCCTGCACCTACACCTAAATAATTTAGTTACGTACACACTTAAATACTATAAACAAAATGGTAACGGCGGTGGCGATTAGCGCTCGCGATTTTACAATAACCAAAAATAATAATGTTCGCGGCAATCGGCGCATGCGGTTTTATAGTGAAATAAAAGAAAATAGTGTTCTCGACGAAATTGTATATACCATTTTTTTACTATTCTATTTCAATATTCGAACGAATATTTATCACAAAAAAAAAAAAAAAAAAAAATGCTATTCGTGCACACGATTTTCATAGGTACCGTAATGCGTATACGGCAGGCAAACAGTGAACGATTTGACTAAATTCGCGGCGTCCGTGAAAAATATTTGTGCAGTCGATGCGGCAGCTTGCGATAACGTGCCGGGTAATCTACATGTTACACAACTTACAAGACACATTAATCAATAATTGTAACAAAAATAAAATAATAATTGATTACAGTGTGAGGCCAGTTGGCCCTATCGTTACCGTGAGCACCTACAACTGTTTGTGTTGCGGCGGCAACATCGTCTTTAACTACACTTCTAGACGTCCCGAAATCAAAATTTGCATTTATGCATAATTTATCCTTGATAATAGGGTGAACATCCTAATGAATCACTCTGTATATAATATATTACATAATATACAAATTGCATACACGTAGTATAGATGTATAAAGTGGAAAAAGTAAAAATAATGACGTGTGACGGGCTTTTATTTACAAAATAACTTTCTTTTAAAGTTCTTTTAAAAAAAAAAATCACAGATAGGTACTTATTGGTAAGTATACTTATAATTTAATTCGCCGTGTCATGTATTGGTTTTAAATATTGATCTCATACTTATTGCCTGCAGTATGACAATATATACGCATTATGTATTATAGCCTATAGGTACCCACTCGTAAAGTAATATTGTTGTGAGTTTTCAATAAACCTATTCATTTATAACGTTATTATAATAAAAAATGTTGTTTACTTTCATTCGAAAATAAAAAATCCTTAAGCATAATATAGAAAGACGATCAAAGATTGTAAATATTTGCGTTTTTCCTGTACAAAAAATAGTTCTAATGTTTATTATTAAACAATATTATGTATATTAAATACTCAAAAACCGAAAAGCAGTGGTACCTATGCCTATACCTATAGTATATAAGGAGCAGAAGGAAAAACACTCATGAGCAGCAGAATTCCGCGCTATACTATAGGATACTACAAGGATTTATTACTCTATATAACACAAGTAAAAAACTTATTATTATCTTGGAAAGCATTAATTTTTCGGAATTTTTTTTTTGAAAATGCACGAAACAAGTAGCTCTAAAGTTCTACATTGGACACCGCATTTTTTGTGAACCTAATTTTCGTGGGTAAAACTACCATCACTTTTGACTTTCAAATAGAAAAATAAATTAAAAATCAATATAGTTTTAGTTTACATAGATTTTGGTACTGGCATTTTTAATTTCCGACAATCCATTGACGAAATATACAACTTTTAAGCATGCAATATTAAACTGTAATATTTTAATGCCGTTTAATGTGCGGCCACTCAAATGACGCTCCACTGCTCTCTTCCTACCCAAACTTAAATATGGAATCTTTTGGTTTCGATTTTTTGATGATACCGCGTTTTAATATAATAAATTGTGCTGTCACGGTGGTCACGGCCAGATTACAGCTGATAAAAACTACAGTGATTAAAAAAATACAAATACAAATGCTGATCTGTGATGGCAAATGAACAAATCTCTAATCTACAAACAATGCCTAGCGATTGCTCATCAATTAACCTTTCTCAATTATTCTTCATAAAACGATAATATCGCATTAAAATGAAATTCTACTGAAATAGAGGTTAAACATAATGTGTAGATAATAATCATTCTATTATAGAATATTTTTTATAACGGTTGCTTCACGAGGTTAGAGATGCGCAAAGGTTAAAAGTTATTGACAGTTAATTTTCCAACATCAACAGGGTTAGCCGTATTGACGATAGTATACTTTGACACAGTTCCACGTGGATCCACTATAAAGAAAAGAGCACCGAGTTTTTTACGATATTGAAATTCATGAATACTATTATTATTATTCATTTTAATTCCGAAGGGGATAAAAACACTTTCCATCGACGACGGCATCTCAATAATATAAACATCAGTTTGTCTCGCGTTTTTGCATACCCCACGAGATCTAAAGTTTAGTCCGAAAACCACGGCGTTTTTTGGATGCGAATATAATTTGAAAGACCGCGAGAAATTCACGAATTATGTTTAGGACTGACTTAATTTTTGAGACAGATATTCGACGTTAAATGTCCTATAGTCCAATATCAGTGGCGTACTTATATGAATTTATCAAGGTGTAGTATTAGAATATAATTTCCCAAAGAAAAAGTCACAAACGCCTCAAATATCATATCTGCAATACACACTATCATTTATTATTTAACAAAAAATTATTTTGAAGTTTGAAATATTTTGAGTAATGGTAGATTACCGTGAAAATCCGATGAAACTTAAATATTTCGATGACTAGAAAATGGAGAAAATTATAATAAAAACGTTGCATATCATTCCCACCGTGCAATGTCATATTCTATACATATGCAAGCGTGGGCGCAAAGAACATCGCATTTGGTAGTAACGTTATTGTAATATGAATGCGATCGCTAATGTTAATTACTGCAGTCGTTCAGCAAATATTTTTCAACTGGTTTATTGGAATATCTTAGTACCATAATAACAATAAATGTATGCAACATTAATGCAGCATTTATATCACATGCAAATTTGACAACTCAACAATGTTCCCAAGTAACAAACAAATAAAAAAAGGAGAAAAGTATAGTAAAAACGCTACATATTATATTATAATTACCTTGAAACATCTCATATTATGCCATGGTGATAATGCAATGTATAGGAATTGAACGGTAAGGTATTTCATACTTTTTAAATCGTGATAACTATATAATTATTTGCTTAACTACGGAGTATGATAACGGCGATTGATCCTCTTCAAACAATCCCGTAAATAGGGGGAAAAGTAAAATTACATCGCGATCGTTCTCTTTTTTTTTCCTTCGGTGTAAAGCACGGGTGAAAGCATTTTTTTACGGTCGAAAATCGGTCAACAACCTCAAACATTTCGTTTGAAATTCGTTTTGCGTTATTATACCATTTATACGGAAAAATTAACATAGAAAATCAATTTTTAATTTTTCTTTGGAGGAGCCGAATTTCATCGGAATAAAATCAAAAATTAGCAAACGTTACGGGGAATTCCGTTAATAATATTGTGTGTAGTAGATGAAATATTTAAGCAAGATCGTCGATTTTAAGTTTCTAACCATCGGTATATAATTTTGGTTCTTAATAATAACCAATTATATTATAACTCGGATGTTATAATTTATATAGTTTCGACAATGATCGTTTGAATAATATTCAAGTGCAGCGAATAATATCGGTGTGCAATTATTCAAAATTCGTATAAATTATAAAGGTACCATAATATTTCCAGGGTGAATTATTTAAGCGTTTATAAAATGTGCATGCCGAAGTCGGGAATCAAAGTGTTGAAGAAATTGGAATCGTCGAAAAACGAATAAAAACTGGTTGTTTCATTTTATAATATAGGTTTGCTTTCGGGCTGCCAGAACACTCAGTACATAGAACTTTACCAAAAAAAAATTACGTATCTAATATCCGTAGCTCTACTTATAAATAATTAGTAATCGCATTATTATTAGCGAACCGGGCGAATCTAATACCGTACATAAATAGAGATTGAACTTCTTGCTTTGCAATACGTATTATTATATCATATAGTTGTCTAGTCGGAGTAGCACTTAGAAATTGTTTGTCGAGTGCGAGTTGGCCGGGGTAGATACTTATACTATGTTATATTATTAGTAGTGAGTGTATAGGTATTATACTATGTAATAATACAGTAGTTACTGTACATCAATATAAAATCAGGTTTGCGTCGTTAAAAATCAAAAAAATTCCGGACACTATTTGCACAGTGAGCGAACCGCTACCTATATATTGTAGGAAAAAAAAAATTGAAAAGTCGAGAAGGATACAAGGCCTATTTTGGGTATTTTTAGTACTACATGCTTTTTTTCCTTCGTAAGCCAAGCTGCAGGCCAATTGATAATACAAGTCATAGTTACCACTGTTTGTATTAAAACAGATAAAGGTAGTTAATACAAAAGCCTGCCGATACTCATTGTCAGTTATCATTCAGTGTTAGGTACATTCAAAGGTATATTTGTGTTATCAGGAAAAAATGTATTTTTAAATTTGAGCGCTAGATCAATTGTTAAAAATTAATAATTAGTCATTTTAAACACTACAATTTTTACACTAAAATAGGTCCTAGTAGGATAGATATGGTAATTTAATTTACATATCTGTACGATTGAATGCAATGATAGGCGATGCTGAACGGAGTACGGTTAAAATATTTATTTTGACATATTTAATCAATTTTAATCATTTAAAACTACAATTTTAATTAGATACTGCAACTTTTCGTATTCCTAATGGATTACGATATAAAACTGTATCACCAATAAACATAAATTTGTAAAATTATCCATAATATTAACTCGAAGTACGCCAGTATATTATGAAAATTGTAACACTTATCGGTTATAAAATGCTAATTTAAGTATTTGATGAGTTTTTTTTAAAAAAAAAAACTTGCTTATTACTAAATTTTTAACTCAGCAAGTTTTATTTATAATGTTTTATTATTTATAGATAAATCTTTTGTATACTCATTTATTAATTATCAATACTTTTAAAATCAAAAATTGAGAAGCAAGCAAACAATTTCTTGAGTAACTCGATACCCACTTGGATATCGTAATTTTTGTCGATAAAACTAACAAACTTTTTCTTACCGAACTTGGCCTCTTTTTTTCACGTTTATATTTTTGCTGGAATTATTTTTATACATTCAACGTGCTTATATATCTATACTTCAAAATTTCAACGAGTTAATTATAAAATAAATGGGAAATAAAACTATTTGAAGAATTTAATCTATTTCCGAAGTGCTAATACGTAAAAAAAAAAAATTAAAAATGAAATATAATCAATATACTTTTACTTCGTGATTATACTTTTTACTACGTGATTTTAATATCTAAACTTAAAGATTTTTATTTTTCAACTCCTCGGAGTTAAAAGAGGAATTCCTTTAAAAATATTAAAAATACGACGTTTGAAAAAAATCTCTCGATTTTTAGCTCTCTCACTCTCTCTCTTTCTCTCTGTCCCTTCCACTAATAATATAATAACAAATCAAAACACCGACAACAAAAAAAAAAAAGCCACTGCGTTCTTCTTGAATAAATAATTTATTATTTCCGGTTTTTTTTTTTTTTTTAAACCCGTACCTATAATAATACAAACGAGTGACGATAAAAATATAGAAGCTATCGGACGGTACACCTGATGTATTTATACTGAACATTCAGAATATATTTTGATTTTTAAATTTTAATGATACTAATAACGATATTTTAATCGGATAACATTTTATTATATTATGTCCGTTCGCGAAAAAAAAAAAAAAAGAAAAGAAAACCACCCGTCGATTTTATGATAAAATCACTGGCTCTAAAACTATATTTTTTTAGTGTAGCTCATATTATATTACAAACCCCTTTGCCCGCCCACCCTTTATTTAATGTAAAGTTAATATTCCATACCTATACATACTATATTGTAACAAGTCAGATAGCAGGTACACTGTAGTACCCAACGCAAAGTAGTCTTTTAAAAGATCAAATCGGGAGTATGATTTGATACTATAAATGTATAGATTATAAAATATGTAGATTTAATTCATATAAAAAATATTTATAGATATATATAAACAGATTTAATCGTTTAAAACAGAATTATTTTATGCTTTAAACATTTATTTTTCACGAATTTTTAACTGTTTAAAAATGATTTTTTTTTAAAAACACAGTAAGTTTTAATGATTCCAAATCGACCGGCACGAATCTCCGTCTCACGTACATTTTATTTACAATAATTAATCGTTTTGTTGCCGTAGTATATTAACGCAAACAAATACGATATCACAGATAACTATAATGACAATGATAAATAGTAAGTAGAAATTATGTAGGCATTCTATTATGTATGACCTAGCTACCTAGGTAGAATGTATGAACAAATTCGGGTGCAAAACAATTTCCAAACCTTTGATGACAGAGAAGTATAATACCCGTGGTGTAAACCGGTTGTTTTAAATTGAATTACCAAAGTTATGAAAAATGGTATTTTCTATACTGTTATAATGTAATATATAAATCGTATAATAAAATGTTTGAAGGGGTTGCCTTACGAAGAAAAAAAATAAAAGGGTTGCGTGGATAAACAAAATGGTTGAGAACCATTGATATAAACTATACTTCAAATAGACGAAGAACGTTGATTGACATTATAAATATTAACAATATTATAAACTGATACCGGTGCAATAAAATCGATAACGCTACTAAAAATGATCAATAATATAATTTATAGGCATGAAAGATATTTTCACAAATTTTAAGGATTTTTAATTGAGTATAATACGGAGATATGACTACGGTGTATTTAAAAGTCAACTATGAAATCAATTTTTTAAATTAGGTACTTAACTGAACATGGAGACTTATCTTTTGAACATAGAATAAAAAACCGGGGAAAATGTTACATGGATATCGACAATAGAATTGACAGAACATTAAAATCACCCGAGCGTACAGACTAAGGAAAAAAAATACTAAATAATTATTTCTCTTGTACAAAAACTTGCTTAAAATAAACCGTAAAAAACATGTATTGATATATTTTAATAAAATGTTGATAAAATATTTAGAAATTAATAATTATATTGAGTACCTAGGTAATAAAAAAATTGTTTTAATAAATATTCTACAGAGAACTTTTAAATACGTTAGTCAATATTAAATTAATACTTATTAGTTATTACCGCTAAAAGTCTGTAAAAGACTGTAAAAGTATGAAGGAAAGTTTTATTTTAGTTTATTTCATTAAATATTATTTTACATTATTATAATTATTTTACATTATTATTATTATTATCGTGTATGTCAATATAATGTAAAATTAAATAGTATATAGGTAAAAGAATAAACCAAATTACCGTAAATACCACCAAAACGGCAGTGACCGCAAATTTGCCGGCCGCATCAGTGCTGATACCGTTTTCGGTATAGGGTCAAGTGGGGTGTTTGGAAACTGGGATAATTGGAAACAATGTTAATTTAAAATTAGGCCACGGAAATAATAAATATTGAACCGCTGTTGTATACTATAACAATATACCACTGCTATTTTAGTACACATATATTAATATATATTATGATCAACTTGATATTTTTAAGTAATTTTCGAAAAATCGATACTTGAAAACGTGATATTAAAGTATAGAATCTATAACTTACACGAAGAATGTAATTTTCTATAGCATAGGAATTCAGGGGCGGTTAGACTATTTTTGATAGAGATCTATTAAGAACACATTTTTCCTTTGAGGATCGACTTCCTGATAAAAATGTATAGTTGAAAATTATCTAATAGGTATTAATGACTAAAATACATGAACAATAAGACTAAAATGTATAGTTAAATAATGGCCTTTATCGCACTTTTAATAATATTAATATTAGTGATATAATAATGTAAATACATTCACCAATATAAACGCTGTTGAATTGTAATACTAGATAAATTGACGTAGAAAAATTAAATTGTAATTTTATGTATCGCGTTTATTAACAATTTATATAACTTGCCGAATTTCGCGTTCGATAATTTCCCTATAGTTGACCCAAAGGTTTAAATATTTTATAATTGAAATGTACGACTTTTTCGGTATTCTCATGTCGTACGAGTGCTATGGTTATTTTTTATGTGTACCATAGTGTTATACCTGTACTTTAGACTCGGGCGACTGTTTGCTGACGAAAAACAAATTAGGCAAATAGCAGGTCGACGCGGTTAATACCTGTGTCACGTATGCCACCGTAAAATATGTACCTAATTATTAATTATGCAGAACACAATTTGTTTGCAAACTGACTTGCGAATATCGATTGAAAAAAAAATGTAATAAAAAAAATTGGGTAAATTGGCTCACGGGTCGGCCACTGTTATTGTATAACTCAAAACAACGCTTCTAAACAAAAAAAAAATTACTACTGCGTTCACGTTTTTTATTTTTTTTATTACAAAGTACTTACGTGAATTACGACGAACCTCGTGTTAAATTTTCGAAAATTTTCTAGAAACCTTGAAAAATATTTATCCTAAAATAATTTTTATACTAATAAAAACCAAGAAAACTTCAAATTGCTATAAACCTATATAATAGCTAATAAAACAATAAAAAAACCAGAATGTTTTATACATTTTTCCGCGTCTAGAAACAGACATGGATTAATTTTTAACTGAATTGCAATGAAAAACAATTTACAAAAATAGCTAAAACTGATGACGGATACACGCCACTATTGTAGATGGAAAGTTGGGAAGGTATAGGATACATAAGGTTATTATCAGAGTTATTATAATTTAAATCTGTAAGCAACGATAAGTCATTTGTAACGAAAAACGATAGAAAGAAGAATCGAAACGTAAGGTTTTACCAGTAATTTTTACAAATAAAAAATATTTAAAAATATCGAACAGAAAAAAAAAGTTATTTCAAGTGTCAGATTTTCGTGTTATATCCTGTATACATAGTATAATATAATAATTGTATAATTAATAAAGGTTAACTTGTATAGGCCAGTGGCGTAGCCAGGATTATTCAATAGGGGGAGAAGGGGTAGTATGTATAAATCTAACTGTTAGCTTTTTACAGTTTATTTTGTATGTGTTTTGTTCAATGCTTATAGGTATACTATTATTACTATTATTGTGACATTCAAGAACCAGGTTCATTAGTGTATATAGAAAAAAAAATTAATCAATTGATACTTAACACAATATGAAAGTCTTGCAATATTTTACTGTTCATTTACAAAAGACGTATTTTACTTGTTTTCACTGTTAATTGGTTCAAAACGTCTTCAGGCTGTATCTATTATTATTTACCACAAAACAGTCACATTTATGAATTTAAACACGCGAATGTATCAAACATCGTGATTAAATATTGCAATCAGTCGTTACTTGTTAGAATACTCATAAACAACACAACACAACCACAAATTGTAGTCCAAACCACAATCAATGTATTCAAACAATCATGATAAATAAAAATAAAAATTATAATAATCTATTTGGTTTTTGGACAAGTTTTAGAAGTATTCCGTTCAACTAATTTACTAATGATAATATGCTCATGATAAAAATAAATAATGTAATGAACAATTTACTTTATCTGTTATTATGGATTCTCTAATAGTATGAAAAATAATATCATAATTTTTACAGTAGAATAAGCGAAGTATACAATAATTTGAATACATTTATTAGGTTAAAAAACGTGAAAAAAAGCAATAACGGATTTAAACACCACATCCTGGCTACGCCATTGGTATAAACCAAGTGCTATGTACCAAACTAATAATTTATTTATAATAAAATAATAAAAGTCTGTACTCATAGGTAATCTAGTAGCAACGATAAACCATTAATAACGAAAAAACGATTCTGAGCGAAGTTTAATTCATAGTGTTGCTTTGTCAACAACTATAAAATCCTTATGTGTAAAAAAGAATGCCTGTCTGTTTGTTCTTTATAGACTCAAAAACCAACTGGGATTTGAACGGGGTTTTTTGCAAAATCTTTCACGTAGTTCATAGAAGGTTCATTTAGCTAAAATACAACCTCTAAAGGATAACCGACAGGGATTTTGATATATTGTGGTATAATTTTTGTTGATTGGATTACCTTGATAACAAAGTAAATATTATTATTTTATTTTTTTTTTTGATTGATTGGTATCTATGGTATATACTGAATATTTTTTGTTAATTCAGCTACAAAAAAAAAAAAAAAAAAAATTATAATTATAAAAATAAAATCTAGTAATAGCAAAGCGTTGCCGGGGCAGCTATATTATATAAAAATGAACGTTTGTTTTTTGTGCCTTCTTAAACCGTTCATCCGATTGTGATGAGGCCTTTTGATCAGAATTTTCTCGAGAAGGTTATAGGCTTTAAGAGAGTGTTAACACTCAACCCCTTCATACTTAAAAATCATCCTTCGTAGTGAAATATTATATTATTATTGTAAGATTTTAAATTTTTTTTTATTTATTTACCTTGGAGACGCGGATCTAGCAACAAAGCTTAGCGAAATAATACATAACGACATTAAGTCCGCCGTAGGACTACTTACTATCCATTTATTTTTTTCTGTCTAATATACGGAGCAAAACTGAAATAATGATAAAAATAATTCAAAAGATGACACAGGAAACGCCGGGCGGGGGACAGCTATAACACTTTCAGCACGATTATACTTTTCCTATAACTGTAGTATAAAAACTAATAAATAAAAGTTGTAGGCACCACAAAAAAAATGCTCACAAGCGAAGCCGGGTTATTCAGCTAGCATTATATTTATTATAATATGTCATATTAATTATGGTAAAATGATTAAAACAATGTGATGCATTTCTATGACAACAATGATTGTTTAAAAAAATAAAAAGTAAATAAAAACGGTTGCCAATGGCAACCTTATTTTTAATTATTTTTAATCTTTCAATCTTTTCTAACCTTCAGAAACAGATTTTCCTCATTATCTTGAATATTAATGAAAACTTCACAAAAATGACCTTTTTAAATTATCATTCAGAGAAAATTTTCTTTCAGAAAAGATGCTTTACTTGATAATCAAAGTAATCTTTCTGGTAGAAAAAGTGTTCACAGAAAAAAAATTAAAATAATAAACATTATCGTAAAACCAATGCATTCCTCGCTCCACACTGAATCTGAAATAAAAAAGCACGTCACAGTAGTGCAATATATAAAACACTCGCTACACTCAGAGTCTGAAATAAAAATTACTTATTGCCGACAAACTCGTACAAATATTGCAAGTACTCTACGGTCTATGTGGGGTAGCGTAATAGTACGTTGTCGTTAAAATGCCGTCGGCGCTGACGCCGTTTATTGTCCGGGACCGCATCGACGACCAATATCGTTTCCCGCAACGACGAACACTATTTTATTCATAATTTTAACGTCGCTAAATGGAAAGCGTGTAAGAAAAAAAAAAAATACCGTGCAATACACATTCTTTTTTACAAATACACATGACGTGTGTAACGGGGCACGCGCAAAAACGATCACGGCGATCGCGGCAGTGAACTTTACATTGCGTCGCCGAACCTCGCGGTATTTACGCGAATCATCTGTGTAGCGGCTCCCGCACAAAAGCGGGGGACGTAGAAGCGTAAAACAAGTCCGCATAAAATATATTATTACCCCTCATATCTATACGATAAAAAACTCGCAGCACTCGGTATACGCGCAAGGATCCGTCTTTTCTCCCCTATGAGAATTCCGCATACTCATTTCAACAAAATATACATATTAATAGGCAATCGCACGCGATTGTTGCCAGTGTTCAAAGTGCGTTCGTTGCCGTGGTTTTTATTATTGTCTGGCATAAACCTAATATAAAATAACTAGATAGCCGACTACTATACAACTGCAACAGCCATGTAATATTTTGAGGTTGCAACCGCTATTCGCCCGAACGGCAATGTTAACATTTTTATATGATACCGCTTATTAATAAAGACGATAATTTTTTGACCCGGCATGTCGATCGTTGTAATTGACTGTTTTTATTTTTATTTGAATGATATAAAAGACGGACATACTTCGCACGTGGGTGGCCCGCTGTTGTAGTTGAGAAGTTAGGAAGGTAGTAGAGGAGAAATTTGATGCATATTTGTACACACATAGAATATCTATTTCGAATAAAATACATTATAATATTTTTAGGAAAATACCACTTACACGTTTTTCGCATTGTACAATAATGGGGATAAATTAATAAAATAAGATAATTTAGAAAACGAAATACTTGCATCGAAAGGCGTATCTCCCGTCTTAACTCTTGCATGCAGCGTACCATAAAAATTATGTATGTCGTACGGTAAAGCATGCGGTATTTTCGGTGTACCGGTTCGATAAATATCACGGTTATCCAAACATCATAGTAAATGTCACCGTGGTCTTTTAAGACAAAAACGAGACAAGCGTCTAGAGATAGCGCCTCTTATTAAGACGTACTACTTATCAGACGATATCACAATATTACAGCAGTTGCCCTATGCATCATTTTAATTTTGCGAGTTTTTACGTAATTTTTCTTTAGGTGCTCTTTGGATAAAATTGTTAGACTAAACAAATGTACTTGAAATTTGAAAGGTTCATTATAAGCGGTAATTAGTGGTAAAAAAAAAAAAATTGGGTTTAATGCAATATTTTTTTTTTTTATAAGTTTTTACATCAAATTTCGACAAAAATTGTAAATATTACAGTTTTTCAAAATCGAAATTATACAACTGAACTTCGCTCCAAGTCGTTTTTCATTAACAATGGTTTATCATTGGTTTTAAGTATAAATTAAAAAACTTTATGTATACCACCATCCCTACTATCCACTTACAACAGTGGCTGTATCTGTCCCCAGTATCTAATAGATTCTGAGTGTAGCGAAAAATGTGTTGGTTATAAAAAAATGTTCATTTATTTTTTATTCTATGTGAACAATTTTTCTAAAAATAAGCTTATTCCGATGTATACGATGTAGAATTTTTTATGAAAGGAAATTTTCTTGGGGTGGTACTTTAGCACCCTATTATTTTTTTATTTTACCGGCAGTTTCCCAATTATAGGGAAAAAGTGAGAAAAACGGAAAAATTTACGAAATGCATTAAAATGCGGTAAAATTTTTTTAATAGTATTTATTAGTAAAATATTGTACATTTTTTTTCAGTAGATAACTTTTCTACCAGTAATTTTATTCTGATTTACAATGATAGCACTTTTTCTGATAAGAAAGATACTTTTATGAAGTTATTTTTCGATTTTCCCAAGCGTTTTCTCGGCAAATTCGAAAAAATGGGAAAAACGTTAAAAAAAAAAACGGGAAAATCAATAAAATATTAAAAAAATATTGTTGGAGAAAATATGTAATGCCTATTTAATTATTTTACCATAGTGTCATACATATATATATATATATATCGTTGAAAAGGCATCACTATCAACTAAACTACGTTAAGAATCGTTTTCAGTAAGCAATAGTAGTTTATCGTCGCTTACAGATACAAATTAATTTCTCTTCTTTATCATACCTTCCCGACTTCTCATCTACAACAGTGGTCCGTCGTGCCGAAGTTTGTTTGTATTTCTTTTTTTTTTTTTTATATGACGACGAACAATTTTTGAATGGTTATATTGAATATGTATTTAACGATTTTAGCAACGTCACTTTCAATATCACGCGCAATCGTATGCTTTTGAAGAGTAAAAATCATGTTCTTTTTTATTCCGGTACTGTGCGACATCGTAGGTATACCCCAAAAAGTAAAACGCGCATAATCGTACTGCACCCCGAATAACGATAGTAAGATTGTGCTCTTCACAACCACTTTACACGGCAATTCATAAGTGAATTTCAGATTTTAAAAAGTTTAATATTTGTCAATTTCCGGTACCCTTTATCTTTGAAACATGACAAAATAAACGAATTTAATTATAACGAGACACGGTAAAAAAAAATACAGAGAGGGTTAAAAGACCATATAAGGAAGGGGAAGATGATGGCATGTAAATTTGAGTTTTATTTCGTGTTGAAGGAATTCGTTCGACAGTAAAATGGCGCACACAGAAGGGTGGTTAGGGGGTCGACCTCCCGAAATGGTTTTCTTTACTACATTATTTAAAATCAAGTATTCCATTCTACAATAAAATATCTTAAACCACAGAATAAAATTAAATTTATTTTCATCAAAAATCATTTATTCAGCAATAATAGTAATAGTAATATTCTTATTATATGTACTACACTTTCTCTAGGAAATGATTATAAACAAAACCCCTTCCGAAAAAATCCCACGTGTGCTACTATACTATACGTATATTTTTAGTCGATCTAGACCAAAAAACCAGCAAAAATTTGTTTGTTATCATTATTCGTCTCTTTTCGGTTTTCTCAATTATTATGAAAATTAATTGTAATGGTAAGCGACTTACTTCGTTAGCAACTTGATTCAAAATGCAACAAAAAAATTCTCTAAGCATTTTTAGATTAAAGTAATATTTATCTAGTAGAAAACATAGTTCGAAAAAATTAAAAACAATACAATTTTGCGGTTTGATAATTTTGTTTCCGATTTTTTCAAATTATTTTGATAACCCCTTCGAAAATCAAAAAATCACCTTTCTAATGTACTAACTAGACAAAATTTCCTTTCAGGAAACGTACTACACAAGGTGACAAATTCGAGTAAGTTTTCTTTTCAAAAAGTTATTTACAGACAGAAAAAAAACACACACCATAGTTTTTTTATTCAAATTATTAATCATATAGGACGCTGTTTGAGGATATTTATTATTACTATTAATCTGTTCATTTATCAAACCAGTTTAGAGGGAGAATTTGACGTGATATAGGAACGGCACAGCAGTAACTCGAGCATCGTCTTTGTTATCAGTAGCAGTAGGCAATTTGATAATACGCATTTTATAATAATAATATTTGTTTGCCGAATAAAATATTATATCATATTATAATAGACCTACTTCGAATGAAGTAACGCTTGTTTGAAACTGGAAACCGCGATCGCGCGCGTTTTTATAAATATGTATGTATATTTTTTTAATTGACTGAGATATTAATTATTTTATACATAAAAAAAAATAATAAGATTATGTAATTACTATCATTATTATATTTGACGCGCTCGTTTTAGTGCTCGTGATGTTGTTTGTCTGTATGATAACATCATCAATAATGATAATAATAAAAATAAACTCCGTCACTAAGACGGCGATAGTAATAATAATAAACTATTGAAAAAAAAAAATGTCCTGGGATAAAAAATTATAATATAATATAAAAAATGTACGGTTTTTTCTTTATTTATTTTTTATTTATTATTTATAGTTCGTCCGGTGAGCCTTATTACGAAAATTGCTACATTCCGTTATATACACGCACACACGCACACACGCACGCACGTAAGTATAAGCCGTCAAAGGAAAACGGAGCTTTTTCGCCATGGTGCGCGGGCGAGGTGGAAGGGAGTTGAACGCACGCCCTCTCCTCTACCGACCCCGTCAGTCCATCGTCTCCCCCCGTCCCGACGGTCGTCGTTGGGTCTTGTTAGGAGTTCTGATTTTTCTCACTATATAATATTATGTAGGTATTTTTTTCTTTTTTTTGTATCTTCAGCCGAACAGGGGAGGTGGGTGGAACGAGGACGATGTGCCGGGGATGATGATGCGAGGTGCGGCGACGGAAATAACAGATTCAACAGATCAGTTTTCCCGGGGCGGTTGTTGACAAATGATTTCACCGGGCACCTTTATATATATATATTTTATTTTTTTTTATGTTTTTTTTTTTTCCGTAACTGAATTGCCGCTCGGTGTGCAATAATCATAATAATAATAATAATAACAGCACGTAGGTATATAATATACACGACGAAACCGTCCACTGGGGATCTCGCTTTGTGGCTTTTGAGGATAGAAAAGAAAAAAAAGAATCTCCGATCAAGTTTATACGATAGTCACGCGCGCGTTCGAAAACTCAACATAAAAAAAAATCTGAAATAATAATAAAAGATAGAAGGTGCACGTATAAAAAAAATGTATATTTCTCCTAAAACTCAAAAAAAAAAAAACTGATATAGCTGGCGGGTGTGCCTCTGTTTTTGATGAAAAGCCGGGGTTAAGTAGGATATGCATAGGCTTATTTAATTTATTTTTGTTCGCAGCGATAAATCATTGATATCGATAAACGATTCCGAACGAAGTTCAGTTAAACGTTATCTGAAAAGCCATAACTTAAACACTTATGTAAAGAAGCTCAACTCAAAATTTTTGTTTCAACATTTCTCGTCGTTGTCGTTATTTAATTGGTGTAATATTTATAATTATCTACCAGAAATATTACACCAATCAAAAAGTTGTTAGCAGACAGAAAAAATTGAGAAAAAACCTGCAATACATTCTTTGGTGCACTCGGAATCTATAAAACAAACGCAATATCATAAAAAAAAATATACAATTCCTTTCATTCATGTATAACACTATTTCCCCCTCCCCCCCCCCAAAAAAAAAAAAAAAAAAAAAAAAAACAATACAGTAATAAACTTTTAAAAACATATTAAAACGAACCGATAGTCTAGAATAGTATAATATGTAATAACGTTTACAAATCTATAGAAAAACGATTTCACAGAAATGTGAAAATGATTTGGCCGCATGATATTATTACATTGTTTTTTTTTTTTTAATCATTCTACAATCGATAGAATCGGTTAAGCTTTATTTTAAAATCATTTTTAATTTTTCACCCCTACTCCGTATACCCTTAATCCATAATCTATTTTTAAATTATAAAATGACAACTCTTCACTACTCCTCTAGACTAAACTTTAAACTGTTATAACTCATAAACGATAAATCTGATATTAGTGTTATGCACACCAAAATTTCTAAATAAATATTCTCTATTCTAATCGCTGTTCAAAAAGGGGGTTTCTATTAAAAAAAAACTAAAAGGATATCCTTATTTGAGGGTATATGGAGTAAAGGTAGAAAACTAAAAATGGTTTTAAAATAAAACTTAAACGATTATATAATTATTGAAAAAAAAAAAAACAGTAATCGAATTCATTTAAAATTTTCCATGACAACTACTAGTTTATGATAAAAAAAAAAATCACTCTGTATAATGTTACTATTTTAATGTACAGTAAACAAGGGCATACATATTATTGCCTAACTAGAAATTATTATTAATACCGTTATATTATACGAATTAAATTAATTTAAGTATGTATAATATAACTATTATATATATAATATCTATAACACACAAGTATAAAAACATTGAATTAATAACAGAAATATTATATTATGCTACAAAAAAAAAAAAAAAAAAAATATATATATACTCATATATTTACATACAAAATAAATTAATAATATTATATACATATAAATTTTAACTAAAAAAAAAATAAAATTAAAACTAGATTGAAATATTAGTAAAGTTATACAAATATATTTTTAAAATTCAATGTTAATTATTATTAGTTAGATACACTTTGAATGTATCAAATACAATTATAATATATTAATGTATTATTGTTCGCGAAAATTTGTCGTTAAATAATCTACCAACACATAAAGAAATGCATTTGAATTCATACATGAAACGCTAAATACACAAAGGGCACACAATCGAATTTTAAAAATATTCAAGAAAGTACCAAGGGTTTTAAAATATTCCGTAAAATTACTTTTTTTTTTTTTTTTTTTCAAGAGACATGAAGAATTATTTATGTCTCTTGGAAAATTTTAAAATTCTGTATTTTTAATAGTTTAAAAACATGTATTGTACAACATTCATGTTTATAATTTTTTTAATAAAATCGATACCTATATCGATTTGGAAAACTTTCGGAAATATTATTAATTTGTTTTTTTATTCGCTGTGGAAATTATTATTAAATGTAAATATATTTAGGTATACATTATAGTTGGGTTGATATAAATATACATATATAAAATATTTTCAAGTTAAATAAATATTTTTTTACCGATTTTACATATATATATATATATAATACAATATTAATCATAATAAGTATATATATATATTGTTAAATCAATCGTATAAACGGAGTATCATGATAAAGTTAAAAACCGCCGTTATTATAGTAGTATTATTACATCAAACTTTCGATAAAAAAGAAAACTTTTTTCGATAAAAAATGTATATATATATATATATATATATATATATATGTATGTATTTAATGAACGATGAAAAACTTTTTTGAATTCTTTATGATGAGGGTTATACCTTATTATACTACAGTTTTACAACCGATAAACCGAAAAAAATCAACCATTCCGTAAGATCTGATTTATCTTTTTTTTTTTATTTTTTTATTTTTACGAAAAACTAATTTTAAATATAAATTAAGACAACGTTCACTTCCGTCCCCAAATACGAGCGTTAAATTATTTTCACGTTTTTTTTTTTTTTTTTACAGTCAATAATAATATATTTTTAATATTTTATACGTATACAATAGTTTGAGCATTATTTTCGAGTGTCTATTGAATAAAAAAAATGTATAAACTGTACATATAATAATCGGATCAATTTTAATTTTTTTTCATATATTATTTACACGGCATATATTTGTTCCCGCGTCATAATACAAATTGTTGCAATTATCGCATTATAATTTTCAGTAATTATTTTATAGGTACCAATTCGAAAATTTGTTGAAACTGAGTGAGGTCCAACCTTACCCTAACCTCGTTTTAGTGTGGTGCTTAATGTTCAACACTTTTTTAGTATTTTTAACGTGCAAGTGATATTCAGTATTCAACTCTAAAAAAAAATGTTGTCGGGTTGCTTTGATGATTTATTCTAAATGACGTATAAAAACCTCAGAAAACACATTATATCGATTCAAATTGAGTTTTAAGCTACCGATTGACAAAAATACTGTATAAACGAATTATTTTTATATTATTAAATAAACTTAACGATAAATGAGTTGATCATACATTTTTTCTTAAGCTCTATTAAACGTCGAACACAATGACCAAGTACCCAAACAATATTTTTCAAGTTGAATTTTAAACAACATCTTTACATTTTAACACGTTTTAATGACTAAAAAAAAAAATTGAACTTTGAACACTACTACTTTCTCATTTATTTTTAATTCCTCAATTACAATTTCACCTGTTTAAATTTTATACCGTTCCGTATGTTCAATAAATGCATAATAATAAATGTGTAAGACTTTTCCCAGCACATATTAATATTAAAAAAAAAAAAATGTAAAGCGTGATCCATACGATGATATATTTACTATCGTGGTAGTTATTCTACTAAGTACTGTAGTCGTACGAATAGAGAAATATATTTACTGTCAAACTATCGCAAAATCGAAAATCTCACCATCACTATCGTACACGAGAATAGATAATAGTAGTGTTACCACCGTGAGACCATGATAACGATAGCGAATATCCATTATCCATCAAGTTATCTATTTAACTCTAATGTACAGATGTTAGACGCGTCTCGCTACTTGTATTTAGCAGTATTCATCACTGACCAAATTACGTCTTATTTTGTTCTATAATTTATCTTGCTATATCTCTAATTCTGTAAAAAGATATCCACCTAATTATTTTATTGTTATTTTGTATACATTTGTATATTGATTAAAATAAGAACATCTCTCCTCCATCACAAGCTTTTGTTTATATGAGGCGAGTAAACTACTATTTTTATGTTATTGAAATTGTGATATCGTTTGATTGCAAACAAAATTAATATTATTATTATTAAATATTATAGACTACAATACGGGACAATCGCTGGATTCTTCGGGGACACTGAGCGCTGGATTGTAGTTGATTGCCAATATAAACCTCTTAAAATGTATACATTTTACGTTTCTTAGAAACTGATGTCTGACACAAAATGAAGCGCTCAGTGTAACAACAAGGCAAGTCCACTTTTTTCGAGAATGAGTTTTTGATAATTTCAATTATAGCATTTAATATTACATAAACATAACATTAAATTTTGGTGTAACAATAATTCAAGTACGTCCACTAGGTACGGAGAAAATAGTGATGTGAAATTGTAGAATAATATGGGATTACAACATATCTTGAGAAAACGAAGACAAGTCCAGATTTGTTATTATTTCACTGAAATTACCGTTGATTATACTACAGTACTTTTACATGTTTAGGCGGCTAATTTTAAGCCGCCGTACGGTGTTTGATTACATGCTCGTTTGTTTATCAACATTTCGTTATTATCACCTAACTTGACCTCAAATATATTGCTATTAAAATTGATTTTATATTTTCTCAAAATTCATTCTATACTAATCATCGTGTTTTTTTTAATACTATCACTGTACTATAACATCGTATGGACCAGACCTTAGAAGAAAAAAAAATTACACTGATATTTTAATAAGTAATACATGTACGTACCCACACGTACGCTCTGTAGTATCACATGTTATATTATATTTGAATGTACGTTTTGGACTGCACTTTTCGAAGCGACCGAACCGTAAGTTTAAACTTGTTAACTACGTGTATTCTCAAGCAATAACAGTCTTATATATGTGTTATGTCCCAAGAATACGCGGGGCCAACCAAGTTAGTCAACGGAAATTTTCGTGTGTGCAGTAGATAGTAGGCATTCGCTCGGAGAAGAAAAGTCTAAGTGTCCCGCGGTTATCTATAATCATTTAAATCAAACAAATATCGAAATTAAGATTACAAATTATCAAAAAAATATCACATGTTACACAATACAGGTTTATTTAAATTTATATATATATATTTGATATTATGATATATTTACCGAGCATCCGTGCAGTAGTTACCTATACCTAAATATGATAAAAAAATAAACATCTAAAACTAGTACAATAACATTGAAAGTCTTGGTTCAACAAACATCATCATAGGATAACTTCCACACTGCTTTTGAAAAAGCACTAATTTAAACATAATTTATGGGGGAAACGTATAAATATATATATATAAAATATATTTAAGTTCAACATTTGGAAAAATCAGAAAAAATACAAAAATAACAATTAAGTTTCCGAAAATATTTTTTAAAAAAAATGGAATTATCTATGCAGATTGTCCTTTCAAGACCGTCAATTATAATGTTATCTTTATAGGAATTAACTTGTATACAAAAAAAAAAACAAAAACAAAAACAATGAGATGAAATTAAATAATATATTACACTAAAAACTAATTTTGCCTAATGATATACTTGGTTCACGATTTCTTTACAATACAAAATTATTTTTCACAGTTTTAAATTTTTAACCGTCGTCGTGACTTTATAGAACAATTCAGTTTGATAATAAAATTCGACATAAAAAAATAAAAATAATGGCCATATTATTAATACTATAAATTAAAAGTAAGAATATAAACATATACAAATTTAACTTTAATACGATTGGAAGCGGTTATTTTCTGTCTTACACACGCCAACAAAGGAATTTAAACAAGTTATATTTCCAACGTACCGGTTAGTCTAGTGAAGTAATACGAATTCTGAAAATAGATTTTAATTTTTCGTTAAGTCTACTTGAAATACACTTTCCCACACGTTTTATTTTATCCCCCTAAAAATGCAACAATAAAATAGAAGTAATTAAAAAGAATGGAATATTTTAGTTTTTGAATTAATTAAATAGAATTGATAACAAATTATAATTGCACGTATGTAAGATAATGTATGAAAATCACCACTTCCAATTCCCTTAAAACTAGAAAAAAAAATTACACCAACACACTAAACTAATATATTATATTCTTTGCATTTAAACTTTTCGTCGTGGAACTGTTACTTTAAACTTGTCAACTACGATTATTCTCAAGCAATAACATTATTAAATGTGTGTTATGTCCCAAGAATACTCGGGGCCAACCAAGTTAGTCTACGAAGATCGTTTTTTTTTTTGCTTGAAGAATGCTTCCTTGTTGTTCAATTGTACAATCGAAGTGATTACATAATAATATAATGTTACAAAATGTTTATTATTAATAAATGTATAAAAGTTATTTAATTATTATTAATTAATGTATATAAATATAAGTAATTTTTTTTTCAATCCCAGAATCGGATTGGGAATTTCGTGGACAGAAGGAATAACGAATGAGTAAATTACTACGCATATAAAATAGATGGGTATACATCGCTATGAACAGCGGCAGTTAAAACCCTAAATATGTTCTAAATTATACCACTCTTAATCTAAGGAAAACTTTATAGAAAAACAGGTAATAGGGAAACATATTCGTGGCGTCGGAAGTAGCATCGAAATACATATGCAGAGCTTAAAATAACTGAAAGTGATAGATGAAAAAAAGATATGCGTTATATAAAATGTATATATCCATTATACATCCATATATAAAAGGCAATTTATCTTTATATATCTATGTAAAGAAGTCAATGTATGCAGATACGTGCAAAAAAAAATAATTTCGGGATGGTTTACAAGTAAAAAATTAACATTTATTAATTAACCTAAATCTCTCTGTACACGTGTTTGAATGTGCGTATGGTTATATGGTTAATAGATTTAAAAACTACTCAATCATTCGCTGAACATTTCACGGGAAGTTCTTCTTTGTTCCAGAAGTGTTTAAACAGTGGTTTGAATAGAGTTTACCCGAGAAATTTGTCTTTAAAATACGAACATTTTAGATTATATAGGTTTTTTTTTTAATTTTTTGTCTGTTAAAAAATGACAAAGATACTTTTTTTTTCGTACTTTGAAACTAATTGGTAATTAAATAGGTCATTTTTTTGATTTTTCAATTGATTTTCATAATGATTTGGAAAAACTGAGAAATAAACTTGTAGGGAAAATGGATAAATATTTTATGATTTCTGTTATTCTACCAGAAATTTTGCTCCGAATTTCAAGATTAGCATTTTTTTCTGAACGAAAATATTATTTGTGGCTTTTATTTATTTTTGGTAATATCGGGTAATATCTGGTTACGCAAGGAAAAAACTATTTTTTTTTTTACGATGAGAGGGAGGCATATTTTTAATTGTATTTTTTTCAATAATTTGCACAATCAAAGCCAGCTAGTATATCATATAAATATTCACCGAGCAATGATCAGTTATTTGGGTAGCTATATTAATAAACGAATTCATTTATTTTATGTAAATTACTATTGTGTAATAATATACAACTTTTAAATAAATCGATCATACCTGATATTGTTACCATACTATTAAGACACATTCAGCTAGTATAAAGATTATATATCGTGTTTTATGACGCTGGCGCAGCACGCTCGTAGGAATGTGTAGGTAATTGAAATCTTAAAAGTTTAAGATGAAAACTAATTCTTTTAATATACAAATATTACTGCCTATAAGTATATTATCGTCATTTAATAGTATTCTGACAAACGGGAGTCCAGCGAGTATACGTACATAAAATTCAATACTAAAACTTACTAGGGAAAAAGTTGTGTTAATTCATTAAAACGAAAGTTTGATCAAAGGTTTTACGTAATAATAATTATGTACCACCTAATTCTCGTTTTCGGTGTAGCACACTGTCGGTCAAAGGTCTAAATATTATAATATATAAGATAATAATATTATGAAACACGGTTTAATAATTTTATTACTCGTCCCGTCTGGACATTTTTAATAGAAAAAAAAAAAAGATCGAAAACATAATAGCTGGTATAGTACTAAAGAGCCTATAATCAAAGATTCATCACTGGTCTATGGATCAGTGGATATGGATGGCACCACATTGTGTTATTTTTTTTTATCCAAATATTGTTTTTACCGTGAAATAATTCTAGTAATCAATATCTGTGTTTTGAAATTACCACCGATTAAGATAAATTACACGGGTAATTTAATGACTGACTTCAAAGTAATAAATTGTCAGTTTTCAAATATTTATTTCATACCCGGTGTTATTATAATTAAATCACTATGGTTTTTACAATCTAAAGCTGCTCATGATTATACATATCTTATTAAGATAAATTGATGTAAATATAATTATTTATTGTTTAGATTGTTTATTATAAAATGTAACATTGAGAAAACGTCGTACCAATATATCAAAATTAAGCAAGTCCTACTCAGACTGCGTAAACATAATTTTACTACGATGTCCGTGAGTTGGGGCAGAGGCGGTTCAGAGGGGGGGCTTAGGGTTCGCGGCCACCCCAAGCCCGTATTTTTGTTGTAAACAACTAAACAACAAAAATAAATCATGTACTATCGACTATTGCAGACACGTACAAGCATGTAGTATTAGAGTTATCTACCTACAATCTATATACTACGAAGTTGAAATGAACTTATAAAATATGTTTTTAATACAGTTTTCTGACAAATATGACTTTTACCCCCCCCCCCCCCACCGAGTCTCTGGAGCCGTCCTTAAGTTGGAGTGAGACAGTAAATGCGGGTATTGGTATCACGTCCTCTTAACCCATAAATATATAAGGTAGATAATTTAACTCAAAAAAGTTCCATAAAACGTATTTAAATTGCATATTACGTATAGTACCGATTTGACAACTTTTAGAATACCATTAAAATATTAATTGATAATATTGTTTGAACGAAGTAATATCATTGATAACGGGAACCACTCAAAAATTACTGCACTGGTTACCAATCTTTTACTTTTCACTCTCTAGCTAGTACCTTTATTATTATCCACACGTATAAATAAATATATATATTTTTTTTGGAAAACGCGCGTTTTAATATAGGCAAACATAAACACCATATGAATCAATCTTTCCGGTAGGTGAATGTTTTTTTTTTTTTTGTTATTGGCACCGACTAGAACTACCGAAAATGCACGATGAAAACTAACAATAATGTTTATACAAAACGTCTATATTGTTGTTATCACGGCTAGCACGCGTCTTATTCTTCCGCTGCAATATTATATACTCGTATGTCGTAATAACACGTATAGGTATATTATATAGTTTATATACTTTATACTATATGAACTTTTGGATGTTGGCTTTTGTTTATTAAATATATATATATATATAAATATATTCGTCAAAAAGTTTTCGTAAACGTGAAAAAAAAAACTCCGAAGAGACGAGCTGCTCACTTCCGAGACTATATTATTATATTTACGGGCTAACCTCTTTCAGCATCACCTCCACGTCCCTATTCTATAAACATACGACGTTTATATATTTATGAGCTTTGGCGTCCGGAACCTCCATTATACGTGCGTACTGCTGCTGCAGCGATGTGTTTACTTCCTGAATCTTATCGAGTCCGTGTAGTGATGTATTATATTATATACCTACACACGGCGTTTAAATCGTTCCGGTGGAGCCCGCTGGAGAGGGCGAAAGAGAGTAGAGGGTTAGGCATATAAGCCGGTATTACCCTGATGCAAGTTCAACATTATGATAATATATTGGTAAAGTCCCGTTGACATATTATTATTGTTATTTTGCAGCGGATACCAATACGACAAGTCGAATAATTGAACGGTATATACACACAATAACAATAGTTGCCGATAAATTATTATTACCTACGCATAAAGGTTCAGTATTTTAACATTTACGTTACAATCGCGTTACGCTTAGCGGATGCTGATTTCAACCAGAAATAGAATTATATAAAAGATGGCTACATGGGTGTAAGGAATGAACAAATATTTAGCGTTTCTTCCTTGTTGGCTAAGAACGGCACATTTTCGTAGGAGGGCGGTCGATGATACTGTGCCCGAGCATCAAATATTATTGCCGAAATCCCTCAAATTCGCTTCTCTATACAACCTCACTTCGAATAACCACTGGGGTGGAATCTTGTAATTAACTCGGGAGGAGTTCAAAGCGGACTCGCAGTACAATTGCCCCTTTTCTCCAAGCCCAATCTAAAACGACTTAACCCAAACCATAAACCACATTAGTGTCTCGAGTAATAACGGTGTACGTTTAGCGAAACTCGGAGAGAGAATGTGGGAGTATTCTAATTTTCATCTATAAGCTTTTGAATTTCAAATTTTGACGAAATCTGTAAAATCACGAATAACCGTAAACCATAATTTGTGGTTAGTAAAATTAATACAATGTTTAATTAAAATTTAGCGAAACAAATGTCTAATCGTGCTTTATCACTCCATACCTTGCTCAGAAGCATATACATGACAGAGAGGGGGATTTATATGTAAATGTAAGTTTTTTCATTGCCTTTTTCATTGTAAGAACTAAATGTATAAATCAATGTTAAATTAATTCAATACAAATTTGTTTTCAATACAATAACAGTCTTAATAACTTCAAAAAGTTATATATTGTTTTTATTTTTGTGGTTTTGGTTCAATTGTTATGAATCAAGGAAAAACAAAAACTTATAATTGTATTATATTGTATTAAAAATAAGAACTGTCAACATATCTGGGGGAGGGGGTGAGAGAATGACACGCATTTGTTTTGTCGGGGGACTTACCTTCCATTATTTTTCTCCCTTGGTAAAGCAGTCTCTTTGATCCCGTCCTTTCAAAAATCAAACTATCACAACGCCTTTTGAATCGTTTAGTTTTGTTCGCAACAATTTATCAAATAGTCGTTTGCGGTTTTGGAGGACTTTTTGGATTGCCTCGGGTATTCGATACCAAAAGCTCTGGGATGAGGTCACCATTGGAACCTTGGCGCCAAAATTCTTCAAAATCGTACCACACACCGTGGTGGAGACCCGGTGAATAGGAAGTCTTAATTAACTCGCGGCACCGCCCGGGGGGTCAAAAGCAGGTTGATAATATTCGGTGTATATACACGTAGAGTTCAAAGCGATTTCGTGGGCATGTGTATGTAAGGTAGATAAAACGATAACGACTGCAGTTACGAGTGCTTCTGTGTGGTAGATATGTACCTGCTCCTCTTCCTTTGCATTATCCGGTGTATAATTAAACGTGATTATGTGCAATTTTGCTCCTCGTTACCCCTTATAACGTGAAAAAAATTATTGTCACTACATCCGCGAATGATCGAGCAAGCATCAGGGCCAGATTTAGAGAAAAGGATTAAAAGGAGAGAGGATATACACTGTTCACTATCCCTCTACTGAAAACATTTTGATCAGCAAATCTAAAATTTTTACTTAAAACCATTGTCTAAAGTCGGCGTTTCAGATATTGTCAAATGTCACTAATAATTTCAGATATCTTTAAATAATTTTGACGATTATGTTTTGTAAATAATAATGTTTATCGAGTACCTAATTAATTAAATTATTTTATACCTAACGATTCTATAGGAAATAATTGATCATTGATAAAAACGACTAAACAAAATAATAATTTAAATTCGTGATAAGAACTAAACGGTACGTATAATTTCTCACACGAAATAAAACAAATACAGAGTACCTGAGAATACTACTCTCACCGAGTAGAAAATTCGCATCTTTTAAGATACGATGTGACAAATTTAAAGCATTATTACTAACTGAATAAGTTTTTTTCCGAAAAAAAAACCTCAAAAAAAGAATCTGATGTGTGAATTCTAAAAAATATCGGAAAATGTATAAATGTAAACTACTATCTGATGAATAATCCATATCTCATAAAGTGATGCATGTGATAAATCGAATGATTTTTACTAACCGTTAAAAATTTGTTCTCCTTAAAAGAAAACTCCTTAGTAAAACCAATAGCTACTACGCTATACTCGATCAAAATCTAAAGGTAGCATTTATTATATAAAATATAAAGCTCTGGGTTTGTCACCTGCACTACAGCACCTGTCGTCTTGTCAACCGCGACTTTTTGGACGATTCATTGTCGTTGGAGGGTGGAGGACGATCGTCGGTTTTCGTCATCGTCGACGAAATGAAATCACGTAATTTTTGTATAATTATAAAACCTCTTACGATGAGAGAGAGAAAAAGAGAGAAAAAGGAAAAGGAGAAAAGTATAATATGATGTTATCTGAAACTGCTGTGTATAAAACGAAATTAAAAACTTTGGGAAAAATCTTCAATTACAACGGGGTATATGCTCGGGGGAGGAATAGTGAAAAGCCGGGAAAAAAATGTATCAAAAAAGTGCGAAACAAACAACGCGCTCTTTTTTTCGCGGATTGTGCAAATTATTTAAAAACTAACAAATATTATATTTATATATATAATGTAATTCAACTCTGGTTTAATTCGTCGACTTTTTAATATTATTATAATCTAGTCGTATTGTACGATCGTATTTTTTTCATTCCGTAAAGATATTTTGTTATTATAATATCAGCGTGAGAGTATAATAATATGCGATGATAATTCTATAAACTGTTTATGAGATATTATAATGATACAGGGTGATTCATTTATCGTGAACCGGCAATTTTATTCTCAAAATTTTTTAAAGTGAATTTGATTTCTTTTTTTTTCCGGTTATTACGAAATCGTCAAAGGTTTATTTTTAACACTGTTTTCGTACTCAATACATTTTAAAAAACTATTTCAATGAATGTGCATTTTTGTTTTTAACTTGGAAACCACCCCATTTTGAACAAATATTATAATAATTTAAAGTAATATAGTTAGTGCTTGAATTTTGAAGCAAGCGGGGAGTGTTGGTAGAAAGATTACATTCATATAGAATTATAAATGCGATAGGAATCATTTTAATTGCAATTAAGTAAAATTTGATTTTGCTCTTTTCATAAAAATGTCATATTGTTGTTTGTATATTATATTATTTTACCCTACTATATATAATAATTCCCAGTAGTAAGTGAAATCTCATAGTATAATAGTTAAATGATTAAATAACTATCGTAGTACCGAAATCGTTGTTTTATTAATTACAGGTTTATTTACTTTTGGAAATGGAAAATTATCTATCGTGTTACATTGTCATTTATGGCAATTATCTGTCGTATTTTTATAGCGCGTGTAAATACTTTAATTGGTTGGTAAATGTACACAATTTGATTCATAATTTTCATTTTATGAGAACATGCCATAAATTAAAAATAAAAACTTGCAAGAGAATTCTGAAACAAAATGTTCAAATATTCTATGTACACAAATTTAATATTAACACCCAATAGCCCAAGTTTTAATGGAAATAATTTTAAAAGATTTATGATTAGAAATTCGATATTTAATCTTAATTATTATTAATCTTAATATATACCTATATATATATTTTTTTTTTAATTAAATTGCAAATACTTTTTTGTAAATTTAAAATTTTTTTTAACTGATGATTTATTTCCTAAAAACTCTGAGCTCTGTATAGTTATAAATCATAAACGGTAAATCCGATATTTTGATGTTACGCATATCGAAATTTTTAGAAAAATATTGATACATAAACAATTGAATAACATGTTAAAATTTAACTAAAAACTCACACCTGTTATTATATCAAAATAAGTTTTAAAAAAAAAATAAGTAAAAATATAGCTTTAATATTATAATAATGATCATACACCATAAAGATTTTGAAAAAAAAAACATAAATCGTAAATTCACTTGAAATCCTGCGAGATTCCTGCGAGAAAATCACCGGTTAATTATAAACGGATCACTCTGTATAGTATTAGAGTAATAATAGAATGCAATTAATTTATAAAAAATGAAATATATTATATTTCCGTTTATTATTATTATTTTTTTTTGCAGAAAAACGTACTTATATTACTGCGAAATAAATTAAAATCTGAACACTTTACGTGCGGTGTGTACTGACAAATATAAGCCGATTGTAAATATTGCAGTAAGGAAAAACGGACCCCCCCTCCTCCCGAAAACTTACAAGGAAATGTTGTTTTCATTCGACCACAACGGAACCGTTAAGTATAACGGTGTTGCCGAGCTTTTTTTTGTATTTTTATAATTCGTTTTCGCCACGTATACAACCATGGCGTTTCATTAATAATAAATACAAATACAAATTCAATACGTATTGTTAATATGTTAAACAATTTTTTTTTTAAATTTAAAACGTCAGATAGTTATATTGGAATAATAATAATATAATATTATCGTACTAAAGTACTCAAAAAATAGCAAATACTACTGATGGCTGTGCTAGTATTGTAATTGTAGTATCAACTATGTAATTTAGTAATTTTCAAATTTTCTGATAGGAAAATCGGGAAAATTGGTACAATATTGAACGAATATTTTTAAAGAAAATATATATTGCCTATGTAATTATTTTATCACGGTATGACATATTATTAAATATTGTTAATAAAGCATCTACACTATCAACTAAACTTCGCTTAGAATTGATTTTTGGTAAGCAATGGCTAATCGTTGATACCAGATATACATTAACTTACCTATAACAATGGCTGCACTCGTCCCCATTATCTTAGGACAGCTTTTTTTTGTCTGTAAACAACTTTTTTAAAAAAAAATCTTGCTCCAATGTATAGAGTGTAGTACCATTCTAAGAGGTAATCTTGTCTAGTAAGTTTATTGAAGATGTAAATTTTTGATTTTCCAGAGGGTTTTCGAAATAATTGGCAAAAATCCGAAAGAAACTTTTAGGTAAACCGGCAAATATTTACGGACCGTCACTGCACGGTGTTACCAATTTCATTGTTTTTAATTTTTGCCACTTATGTTTTCTACCAAAAATATTACTCCAATCAAAAAATGACGGGAAATCGATTTGGTTCCTTTTTATATATTGCCATTGTCTAATAAAATCGTTTTTTTTATATTTAAAATATTTTTCATAATAATTGGGAAAAACCAAAAAAGACGGAAAATACGATTTTTTTCAAATTTCGGCTAACGATATTATTATTTAAAATTTTTACGGATTTTGTTTTCTGTGCCAATGAAAACAATTTGTAATATATTATTTTAGAAAATGAACTACATTTATAAAATAGTTAGCTTATATTTTGTAAAAAAAAAAAAAATTGAAAAACAAAATGATTAGAAACTGTTACAAAATAAGGGAAAACATGAAAATATCGAAAATAACAAAAGTTAATGCATTCGTCTGATTTCCACGAGGCACCCAGTATATTATAATATAAACGGTTTTATTAAATTCGAATATTTCAATGTAGGTACACACATTCACATAATTTTATACCGAACACTGTAATGTTATTAATATTTTTTTTTTTTATTCACAAACCCCGATGCAGTCCCCGCAATTAATTCGATTAAAAAAGGCGTGGTGACCGTTTTTGCAATACATAGTATACCTACGAGTATAATATATTAAATTATATTGTTATTACGTACACAGGTATAACAATAAATTTGTATCATATTTGACGTTTTATAGAGTAACTCGTTTTATTTTACAATAATATCACGCGGTTTACCGTTTTACTTATCCGGTAAATACGCGTTTCATATAATATAATAATAATAATTTACCCTTTCCACAGATGAAGCGTGGAAGGAAGGGGATGCGGAGGGGGTGGTAAAACTGAGATGGGCAACTCAAATATATACTTACTAAAGCCCTAAAGGGTCAATTTTTCTTTTCTTTTTTCTTTTTTTTTATTAGCGGATACGAATAGAGAAAAAAGGTCATTCAAAGTTATAATTTAAAAAAAAAAAAAAAGTAGAATAGGCGTCGTCATCGCGTTATAGTACAATAAATTGAAATATATTAATAAAATGTAAAGAGAAGAATATTTTCGACGGCTGTTTTTCCGAAAATATATTGTCAAACAAAAGAGTCACTGCACGCCGTGTTGAATTTGTTTTTTTTTTTTAATATAGCCGTAACTTTTTCGTACGGCAATATTTTATAATCTAAATAGTTTGTTGTTTACCGCGGATAATCCGCGGGGCAAAATAAAAACTACCCGGTTTTTTTTTTCGTATAATATACGGTTTAATTTTCATCAAGAGGATTCCGTCCAAATAATATTGTACACGTACACGTATCGTGTAGGTCTTTTATATTATATTTGATCAGCTGTTCAATATTTATTTTCCTTTGGTATTGCATATTGCGCGCGATAAGAACATATTATATTATTTATACGTAGCTAGTCAAAAGTCAAACGACAGGAGTCGTATAATAATATATTATAGTTGAAGGTAGGCAGGTTGGTGAGCGTGTATACGTGTCAGTTTTATTGCCGCATAACGTTCTATACCTACGACGAAAAGTAAATAGAGTGCGTACGACGAATGGGTATATATTATGATGTGTAAACGCGAAAAGATAATATAATATCGACGACAAACATATTGAGGGGGGGGGAGAGAGAGGATGTACGGATTATATTAATATTTTTCTTCAAACAAAACAAAAATATTATACGTGACACGGAAGCTTTTTTTTTTTTTTTGTTCCTTTTTACTCGTAATAAACTCGGCACAAAAGTAACCCTCGCTGATTTAAAAATTGAAATTGCGTCTATAATACGCTTTCTGCATAATGTATAATATTTTATATTTCTTTAAACGGGGAAACGCCGCGTGCAACAAGTGGCGTTGTGCGTACAACTTTACAGATAGCTTTCTTATTGTTTTATAGGACGGGAAGGGCGAAATAAATTTAAAAAAAAAAAAAATGTCCTTCTACGTCCATTACACACCGCCACAAGTCGATTATTTCCGACGATTAACTCGGTTTACGGCTATTTAGGCAAATATAAAGTGCTCGTGTATGTGTTCGACAAATAATATCGTGTACAATAATCATAAACGCAATTATTCCTAATATTATATACGAACGACCACAATCGATATCTCGACAGCCGACTTTTTGACTTCGACGGCGCGTGAATATCAGCTGCTGTAGAGACTGACGTCACGATTACTATACCCGAGTAACGTTAATTGCCGAATTACCGGGTAAATCCGAGTTATTGGTCGTGATAATAGGGAATTTCACCCCTATTGGTTATCGCAATAAAATAATCAATGAGAAACAATCGCGGAAGCCGAACCGGTTGAATTTTGATAAAAGAAAAGTTGAAAGATTTAAAAAAAAAAGCTATAGAACATATGGCCTTTCTAAGGGGGGAATCTGAAACTCAATGGCCATATATTATCTAACTGGACGGCAAACTGTATTGATTAACTCATACAATATTAGATGACTGTTTAGGCATTTCGTGATAATTAGTATACGTTGTTAGGATATGGAAAATATTTTAAATGAAACGAAAATTGCAGCCATATCATGCGCATTAGTAATTTCTTATGGCATAAACGAATATTGCGTTTTACTCGCATAGTATATTATGACTATATGATGGGACACTATGTAATATGATAAAGGTATTTTACGACTTATGGGTGAGTTCTATAATAGTGTAGTGATATCGACTATGTTGTATGGTTCAAAGTGTAGGGCGATAGACAAAAAAATAAAATAGAGAATGAGTGTAGTAGAGATAAGAGAAAGTTAAGGTTAATAAGAGTGACACAAGAAGGTAGGATACGGACCGAGTACACAAAAGGCAGCATAGTCATGGCTTCGGTAGTAGAAAGAAAATAGATTGAGATAGTTTGGACATGTAATGAAAAGATAAGACTCGGAAACAGTAAAAATGTTAATGATAATGAACGTAGGGGAAAAGAGGGGAAAAGGAAGAGAGAAAAAAAGACGGTTGGATTTGACGACAATGTGGTGGATTGGATTAAATGCAGTAAGTGCAAGAAAAAAATTCTGTATTACATTGTCATACAATCAGCTGTCTAGTTGTTGACAAACACGGATACGTTTTCGGATCGGAAAATTTCCGAGACATTTTTATTGTAATATTGCGAAAAATGCGACACTATAGTTTCCATGTAGTGACTCGAATAAACACGAATCCATAACTTTACGTTTTATCTCCGCATACCGGAGAAAACGAACAAATTTTGATTAACATAATATAGACGATAATAATATTATTTCCCCCAAAGCTTAAATAGACGACAAGTAGTCATCACTACCCAGGGCGAGAATTAGACATTCTTTTTTCACCCGCGCATTCTTGATCAGCAAAGATCCAACTCCTAGACGCAATAAATGCCAAGAATACTTAACCATCCAATACATAGATGTATCGGATGTATCCTAGATGAAACTCTAAACGAATACAACTCCATAAAGTTCTTAAATTTTCTTACAAAAATTAATATTGTAAATAACCGTCAACTAATATGTGTGTACACGCTTTATAAAATGTTCGAATGTCTTAACTATTGTACCCTTAAATTGAATTATTAATGTGACGCGCTCGTTGTAATACAGTACACAAGGCTAACCTAATCTTAAATATTGAAACCTTTCTTTCTTTTCGAAAAAAAAAAAAAAATTTAATAACAATATTATACCTACGGAAACGATATTTATGGGGTCGGACAGTAATGAAATGACGCCCGAAATCGCGTCACTCGGCGAGAGTGGCGATTTCGGTTATTTTTTTTCTTCTCGGTTTTTCGCCCGCACCTATTATACCTAAATCCACGGCAGCCGGGTCACCGGACACCCGAATCCCGCGCCGCCACCCGGGTCCCGGACGCCACCGCCGCCATAAATTCACCGCGCCCGGTGACAATAATAATAACGTTACGTATAATATGTATAAGCTCGTCGTCGTCGTCGTCGTCGGCCGCGGCGCCCGGCCGACGCCCACCCGCGCGGCCGTTGTCGGTCGGTTGATATTGGAGAAAGCGACGCCGCCGTCGCCGGCCGACAAAAAGAGCGACGCTCGCCCACCCCCGTCCGTATGCGTTACATTAGTCACAGGTGGCGGTGTCGCGCGCCGTGTCCGTGCGTAATGTTTTACGCGTGCACCCGCCCGCCGCCGGCCGGAGTCATCGACATTGACACACACACACGCGCGCGCGCGCGTGACGAGCGTCGTATCAGGGCCAACGCCCTTACCACAAACATCGTCCGTCATAAGTCATCGGATTCCGATTCGCGTCCCGGCGCGCGCGCGCGTACTATTACATTATTGTATTTATGTCGCAGGATAACGTAGGTACCGCCTAATAACGTATAGACGTCTCGCAAACAGCAGCCATACCGCCACGGCGAACCGGCACGACATAGTGATACAATAATAATAATAATAATAATAATACGATTATGTATAACAACAATAACGTTGTGCAATATCGGGCCGAGTATCGCCGTCGCCGGGTGTACGTCGCGGGTATGCGCGCGCGTTAGTATGTGCGGGACACGGTGCCAGTTTCCCGGCGGCGGCACGGCGCGCAGCAATCATATTACGGCGATAACCCGTCGCGCGCCGCCTCGGCGCCCGCGTCCCGGGATCCGTTGCCGCCGCCGCGCGTCGTTTATAACCCGGTATTCGGTTACCGAATTAATGAATTGGGTTTGTCGCGCGCCGAACAAACGCGGCGGCCGTATACATTATAATGATAATGCACGTAGGAAATAATAACACGCGGTACCTGTACGCGTGCGTGAAATACGATTGGACACGTGCGCGCCGCCCGACCCGAGAACAGCGACCGGATCAATTGGTTGAATTAGCCGCGAAAAAAAAGGAAAGATAAATAATAACCCCATAAACCCGCAGCCGCGAAATACCCGGGGCATTGATAATTAACCGCGGACGATTTGCCGTGAATAATAAAACGGACGGGCCCGCCGCGGAAACCCCGAACGCGGCCGCCGCCGCCGCCGTCCTCTTCATCGCGGGGCGTACGTAGGGTCGCGGTGCCGCCGATGCCGTCGGAAACATATTACGTATTATCGGATTGCGACCCCGGGGGCGGTTTCCGGGGTGGTCGCGAACGGCGGCCGGGGACGCCGCGCGGAGGCGACGGCACGTGTTCTCACCTATATTTATGCGCGTATTATAATATCGCAGCCGTTCGCTATTTTGGCGAACAAGCGCGTGACTAGAAAATTAGTAGAGAATCGAGTATGATGATAATAATAATATATTGCGGGTTTCGCCGTCGGAATTAATCAACATAATATATTGCGTGTATTATTCGGTAAATTATTATGTTCGCGAGTGCGCCGCGAGACGACGCGGGATTCTCCGATAAGAAACCGTCCGCAACACATAAACGAATGCACAAAAAAACGAAACGACAAATTCGATTTCTACCGGATTGTTACTGTCTTTTTGACGAATTCGGTAAATTATTAGAAAAAAAAAAAAAAAACAAACAATATTATAATATTAGGAAATCGGGCATCTGCGCTTTTATTCCCTTCTGAACTCGTTTAATATTCCTCCTAATCCCCAGCACCGTATTTCATCTCAATTGCTATATAATTACAAGAGGTCGTCCGAGCCACTGTTTCCTTTATTTTAAACACCGGACTTCTCATTAAGATTTTTAGCTCCTATACATAATATTATATTTGTTTGTTTTTATAATCTTCCGTAATAATTGTCGAGACAATTGTGTTACCTAGCAGAGTTTCACCAAAATGAAAAAATATATTTATATATAAAATCAGAAATGTTTTATTTGTATACGCTAAATACTACGATATTTATATTCATATAAAAGATAAAATAAAGAGATGATATAGTGATAGCTAATAAATTAATGGGTGACTGTGAGGTAAAAAATGTAGCAGAGGTGGTGGTTAAACAAACATTGTCTTTGTATCGCTGTAAATTAAATGTAATTTTTTTTAAATTTATATACAAATTATAACGTACTTTTTTTTTTCGGAGGAGGACGGGACTTAAAAACCCCTCCTGGGTTCACTGACGTTTTTAAGGTAAGTGTAGGGGCAACGGCATTTATGGATATCGATATGTATTTAACAATTTTTATTAGAGCAGTATAGACCCTTCCCCATAGAAAATCATCACGCTACCACGTCTACGAACCTACATAATAACGAATCGCGGTTTGCAAAAATTCTGCTGGAGAATAGCGCAATGAATGTGACGAATATATTTGCATTATTTTTTTTATCTTATAACGGAAAGCAATATTCGTCGTGAAATAATTTGTTTAATAATTTGCAAAAAGAAGTTATGCAAATAAATTTTACGGGAAGGGGTCTCGTGTCGTACGGCGTAATGGTCACGAAACGGATTATTATCGACTTGTAGGCTGACGACGTAAGGGTGATGATGCAGATAACAACCCTTCGGACTTAATTTTCTCGTATATACAGAGTGGTACTTTTATCGCGATCCACTACCCTAACCTGTTCTTCCTGTTTAAATTCAAACCGTTACATTGTTATAAAACATAGAAGGTAAATCCATTATTATATTAGTGTTATAAACATATTTAGAAAAATATCTTTGCTCTAATCTTCATTGTTTTGGAAAAAAATTGTCTATTTTTCGTAACCGTAAGAAAATCAAAACTGAATTGATACTCATTCAAGATACCCGGATCTCAATTTCCGAATTTATGCGTATGCTTACAAGTTAATTCGTTGATTATGGGTACATGTTAAATGTACATTAAAGGTGAACGCGAACTTTTAATTTATCGTCACTATAAAAACGTAAAAAAAAGAAATGTATTATTATATTATTGTATAGTCAATCCCAAAAGAGAGCAGACCGGTAGTCAAGTTTAAAATGTAAATCTTCATAGCGAGCATCTCATTGAACCTATATAATACTGTCAGGATACGATTCACTTTCAAACTAAGTCTATACATTTACACCGTTTAGTCTACTTCGTGATTCGATTGAATATTACTATAAATTCGTTATTTTAGTACGAATTTTAAAACAAATTCATAATCACGCGAACATTTGTTAAAACCTGACTAAACCTTACCAACACACCACTGGAGGAAATTTAGTAGAGAGAAGAGAGAAAGAAATATATAGAATTTAATGTATATCTGTATGCAATGATAAACTATTGTTAAAGAAAAAACGATTCTGAGTAGAATTCAGTTGATGCTTTTTCTACAACATATGTCATTTTATAATAAAATGATTAAATAGGCTTTATACATTTTCTTTAGTAATATTTAATATTGTACCGATTTTCCCGATTTTCTAACCAAAACCTTTCCGGTTTTACACATTTGCTGGGAAAATTCTTGATAAAATCGAAAAATGACCTTCTTAAAACAGTGAAATTTCACTACTAAAGTAGAAATTTGAGCAAATCTTCTGGTAGAATAGTTGTTAACAGATAATAATAAAAAATAAAATAAACATCTTTGTAAAACCATAAGCTTCTTTGCTCCACTCAGATGAAGAAAGACCAAGATAATTATATTATATAAGTAGGTATATGTCCTTTTCACTTTCGCTCGCCGTATTTCAGCTCGTATTTGACGTGCGCCTAACTCGAGACGAAGGGTCGAAAACTCAAACGGATAAATGTAAATAAATATATATATATATATTTTTTTTTTTTTTTTTGTTAAACTTAACTTCGTTAAACTTTTTGTTTTTCGTCCACGCCGAATTCACCGTACAAAACGAATAACGCGTTTGACTGCCACTTTATAAAATGTAGGTATCGTACAGGTACACAGGTCTAATACTTTTTACTCGGAACTACCGTCCGTTTATATCATATCGCCGGATGATCCTCATGCATATAATTATTATATTATTACATACGCATACGATCGAAATATGATTACGATTTAGTGATAGCACTGTAAAGAGGCAGTGCAGAACTTAAACTTTTGACGTACATAATAAAATAAAATGTTAAAAACGATACAAACGCTGCGAGAGCGCCATAAAATATGACGCTCCGTCGCTCCACACTACCCCGTCGAAACTTGAAAAAGTGCAAAATGTAAGCTAAAAATATACAAACGATTTTAGATTCTGAGCGAAGCGAGTAATTTATTGGTTTTTTTTTTAACAACATGGGTAATACTTTTCTGAAATTTAGTTTTTCCAATGGGTTTTCATAATAATAGGAAAAAAATGGGAAATAACTTAGGAAAACGGGAAAATTTAGGAATTTATTATTTTCAATTTTATTATTTGTTGTAAGCCAGTTAAAAGTATTTTTAGAGACTTGAAATTTGGACATAAAATGTTATATTTGCATTTTTTAAACGTGGTAAAATTTTTAAAATATTTGTGACATTTTTGATCTATTTATAGACATTTTAATTTTGTTAGTTTTGTACGTAATTTATATTGGATAGGTACTATATGGATAAAATTGTAAGACCAAACAGAAATGCTTGAAAATTTAACAAGAGGTTCATTATAAATCGTATTTTGTGACTAAAAAAAAAATTTGAGTGCAATGCAGTTTTTTTTACAAGAATTTTAATATAAAATTTTGTCGAAATCGTAAATAGGCTTTTCAAAACATGTATAACTTAATTCCACTCAGAATCATTTTTCGTTAGCAATGATTAATCGTTGAATAAAAAATACATTAAATTCCTCTCTATATCCTATCTTCCAAATTTCTTACCTACTGTTCAACCACCGTTCTTTCTTTTTTTTTTTTTTCTATAAGAAGAAAACTTCGGTTTAATGAGGTTTAAAGACAATGTAATCAAAAACCACCGAAATATAAATTAAACAAAATATTAAAAATTGGTTATAATCAAACTAATTTCGGCGTTTGGAAGTTTAGTTTTCAAAAATCCAAGGCGCATTAAGACCTTGAAAGAAGTCTTCATTTTTGAAAGAAAATAAAAATACAAAAATCGAAATATATCCCTGTATGAGTTCACGCCGTAAAGTATGTTTTTGAGGGAAAAAACAGGTCCCGCGTATCATCTACAGTGAATTAGATATCTTTGTAATTTTATTATTTGATTCTTGATTAATCGCATCGTATACCTTACATATAATACGTTAGTTACGTTTTAATCGTAAAGTGTTTAAACACAAAGTATGGAAGGGAGTTGGACTTTTCTCTTTAAAGGGGTTTTCTCCGTAATTTCAGGTAGATTTTCATACAACTCCGGCCGGTCACTTCGACCCCGAGACAAATTGCACGTATATAAGTAGATAGTTATATTCGCCGGCGTTGTTTACATACGGGGTTTCGAAAAGGGCCGAAAAGGCCTAAAATCCCGACCTTCGGGTCAGTATATCTACCTAATAATAATAATAATAATATTACAGTAGTCGTATCATCCTCGCGGGTATTTTAATAACATTCAACTATATATCCATATTATAGAATAACTCGCGGACAAATATTTCGGAATTTTATCAAATATTTCGCTCACTCAATATAATATTGCCTATACTACAATATATCTCTTGTACCTTAATTTGTTTTATCAAGTATATACATGCGATACGATATGGTACGATATTTGAGTTGGAAAAAAGGCGCGTTGGATATATAGAGCATGTTTATACTTGTGTGCAACGATAAATCGTAATAAACGAGAAAACAACTCTGAGCGAAATAGTATACTTGGAGTATTAGTGGGTGTTTTATTTTGTTACCCCTTAGACAATTTAAAAATAAACATAAATAAAACTGACGATGTATCCACAATTATTATTGTTGTTATTTTTTTTTTTTAATTCTATGGAAAAAATGTTGGGAATCTAGACTATACTTTTTTTTTCAAATAAAATAAGTATTACAGAGGGAAAAATCCGCATTTTTTTATGATAGGCTAAAAAAAATTTGACGCCTTCTTAGAAAAGCGAACAGTACAAAAAATAAAATCCCTAAGAGACCGAACACTATGATAAAGATGAATTTATATTATGTCAACCTATACTATTCTTTTGAAATTCTGTAAGGTTATATTCTCATAAACCGTTAAACAATAATACCGGATAAACCGTACTGATGTTTGGAGACTAGGTATTACGTTTTCGAATGTAATAAATTATTCAGATAAACGGCGTAGTACATATGCAATTCGGGTACATATCGGACGGTAGCGTTTACAATAGGTATAGATATGATAGCATAATGTTATGTTTGTGAAAGGTGTTGGAATTACAGTAGGTAATATACTAGGTACGATTTGGCAATAAAATATTTCGAAATCGAAAAAGCGAGTGTCTACTCATCAAAACTGGCTAATAAACAGAGTATGTATGTAGGATTTGAAAATTTCCTGTACATGTTATTGCACGAGAAATTCTAAACACTTGTATACATGTAAAACCCAAGTGCAGTGTGTTACTTTTTTTTCAATACGTACAGTTATTTCACAATTGTAGAATATTGAAACACGAACGCACAATTATAGGATATAAAAACATAATATTAATAATCCCACTGTCGATAATTTTACCCTTAAATACAATTAATAGTTTAAGGGTTGCAAACCAATATAGAGTCAATTACGCTAATCCGTATTTATTTATTTTTTTTTAATTAAATTCCTATTTTTATAATTATAAAATCGCTAATATTACTTTCCCTCCACAATACACTATAATTTAATTAACTCTGAATACTTACCACGTCGTCGCTCAACAATTTTTCTTTATTACTTTCCATTCGATAAACGAACAGATTTATATATACACAAAAACGTACGAGAGGAGCTGTATACACAAATAATAAATGTTCTTAAGTTTTTACTTATGGCTTGAAAGTTTAACACACCTACTCTTTGAATTCTGCGGTTCGAAGAGTGTATGACTTTTATGACTTATAATAGTATATGCTTTCCAAAAGATAAAATATACAAACACCAACAACACGTGAATAACTATTACGATGGCCTATAAATATAATATAAACGTCAAATGCCTACTATTGTAACGTGTGATGTAATCGGTCCCTTAGAGATTTACGCACTGAAAACATTATAACACATAGAAACATACACAGCCGCACGTTACGGTGCATAACAATACACTGAAGATTTAAACGATATACTCGTAATAATAAGTATTATTATTATTATTATATTATTTTAATTTAGTAAGTCAAAGTTTGAAATTCGAGTAATGCCGTTTGAAGTTTTCGATATCGTGTTATAGACAGCACTGTAAATCGTCGGATCGTCGGTTTACATTGCGGGGAATCTTGTTTAATGCAATTGTATCATTGGCGGAAATATATGGTGGTGCTACTATACAGACTATAGAGAATCTGTAGATAAAAAGAGAGTAGTCAACTGATTATATAGCAGCCATTTTTCATCCAAGCAAAGATAAAATTAATACAGATACTATATCGATACATTAGTACTATGAATAATTTGTATTTTATGAAATATTGTAGTATCTATACACAATTAGTTTAAAAATTTAAAATTGGACCATAGAAATAATATAATATGGATAATACTTGGAAGAAAAATTACTTCCGTAATCAATGATAACAATATAACATCCAACGAATAGAAAACGTTAATCGGGTTGGTCACTTTATTAATGTTATCTATAGGCTTTCTAAACGCCACTGATAAACTACTCGGTACCACTGATACTAGTACATTCTATCTTAATCCATTACGACTTGGTTTTATTACAGATAATGTTTATGGTATTGGTGCGCTCGATCCAACAATAAATCTAGGCGGTTGTGACGCGGTATTTAATGTTTGTATAATATAATGTCAGAGGCAGCTTATTGCAGGCCGGTTGCGGTAAATTTCCCGGTATAGAGATAATATTGGTCGAGCAATACAAGAACGATATTGTATACCTATCAGAAGAGAAGAGTGGAGAGTGAGTGCGAAAAGAGACTTTTGACCTACGTGTCGGAGAGGGGCGGATAAAAATATAGAACACAATGGCTGCAGCAGCAACAGCAATAAAGAGAGGGGAAAAAGAGATCGAGAAGAGATCGAGAAGAGCACAACGCCAGACTGCTAAAAGGTCGAACAGGTAAATACGTATAAAAATCATACAAGTACTTTTAACGGCAATCCGTTTTATATAGAAATCGCCGAGCGTTTAACCGAAGACGGTGACAACAATAGGCGGCCGCGTGTACGTGTTTTTATCCATCTCACGCACATTATACAAAGAATACCCGGGGATAAAGCTAGAAAGACGAAAAGACACGACGGTGACGGCGGCGAGTGTAAAGGAGAAAAGAGGTTACTAGAAAAAAAAAAGCGCCAATCGAATAAACTTGCGCGACTAAGGAGCGCGGCGCCGGTGGTGTTTAGTTCATTTTTTTTTTTTTTTTTTTATATCACTACTGCAGCAGATAGACAATAAAAGAGTACGAGTATAATAATATTCGTATGAATGAAAAAAAAATAAAGGCAAACTGTCTGTCTGTAGCTGATATATACACGGGAATGAAATACTGTGAAGGGGGAGGAGAGTGAGTGAAGGAACGAACCAGAAACGAGCCCGCAGTGTCGGAATTCGAATATTAATTCGTATTATAATATTCGAAAAGCCAGCTATCGGCCGCATGCTTCCTATTCTACCCCCGAGAAATCGCCCTGCCAGTAGATGCTTCTGCATAACTTATATTCTTGCCATTTATACATAATAATACGTGTACGATTATATTATATCGTATACATAAACTATAACCTCAAACAAAAACTTTTTAGACCAAGATAAATGAAACGAAATTTAACAAAAAAAATAATACTCTCTATGTATGTTTACTTTGACGGCACTATATTTTATATCAAAGACAAAAAGAACATAAACAAATTATCACCGACATCCTGCAGCAAACCGGTAGATAAACTAAACATGTTACAAAAGTTTAGTTAAAAATGTGTATCTATATATATATATATATATGTAGATATGTATGTCCTCGTTCAGTCATTTGTCATGGAACACAAAGACGTAACAACTTTTAGGGTCCAAACGAAAACCGCAAGTCTGCGCATTTAATTTAAAAAACTAAAAATTAAAACGATACAGAAATAAACGTAAAAAACATTTTTTAATTTGTCGTATAAAATGCCCTCCATCTGATAACAAAAAAAAAAACCAACAATAACAATTTAATTATTAAAATTTGCAACTACTAACTTGTTATAAAATTAACCGATTTCCGTGCATCCATACATTAAATAATACAGTGCAAACGCACGATTCAGTGACATACATAGGGGTAAGAGGTGTCAACCGGAAGGTTGAAGCTCGCTTCCCCTTCATTGGTTTTGTTAAAACATAATCTATAGAATGGACGATACCAAATCCTTGGAATTCGATACACGGTACTCGTTTTATTCGATACTCTATTATCGATACCTTTGTTTAACACTTAAAACAAAATAAAAATATTAATGTATTGACCGCTAATATTATTTATTCGCTGTTTAAAAAAATCCTTTTAACCATTTCCCTGCTAAACTGATTATTTTTTTGGATTTTTAATACTTTAGTTCATTTTATAATGCATATTATTTGGTAAAAAGTTAATATTTAACTTTTTTTTTTTTTTGGACGAAATTTTATTGAAATTATATCTTTGGATGCATCTAACCATTTACCATGTGTTCATTGTGTTCTTCATAGTTTTATTAATAAAAACATTTATTGTTGATTTTAAAATGTTAGGACGCGTATGTGCATTCTCTTTTATATCCGTGAACTGAAAAAAGTTATTCACGCCCATTCATCGTTCCTTATTTTTATAATGAATACATTCCAAATTATTACAACTACGTTCCAGAACAAAACTTTGTTTGCAAAAATATTATAAGAAAAACTACAGATTATATTGGTGTATATTTTCAATAAATTGTAAAAAAAAGTCACATGTGTTCCTTCAATTTTTTTTAGAATTCCATAATTAGGACTCACATTCCGAAATGACATGACTGAATTCGCATTTAAGAATAATAGTAATTACATTAATAGGCGTTCTTCTAAAAAATAATTAAATCCAATGAATGCATGCTATCCAAACACTGTATTTATCATAATAAAACATTATTCAGAATTCAAATTTAAACAGTAAACACAAATTGTATGATGTGTTCTTTAAAAATTACTAATTTATTTAATGATCTTTTTAATCACAGCGCGGTTATCACGTTATAATCGCTAAAACATAATAAACTACTGAAATCGATATTGGACGTTGTTTTAATCATCGAAAATATCAATGGGTATTTGCAATTACCCATTATATATAATATTATAATAAATTATATATAATGTATTACTAGTAAAATAATAATAATTGCAAATTTGTTATACCAGTTCAGAGTATTATAAGTATTATATAATATAATTTATAATAAAATTATGTACTTTGAAAAAAAAAAACTCCGAGAAAATGTATTTTGCTTGTATTATTATAGGTATGTATAATTTATTTGATTTACTATATTTAGCAACCCTGCTTTCTCACACGATGAAAATTCTCCCAGGTACGTCAATAACGCGGTTAAAGAATTAGTAGGTATACTCGTATAACAATACAATTTTTCGCTGGTTATAATTTTTTGAATATTTTCATAGTTGAAATTAAATATTATTTTAGAATTGTATTCATTTTTTACAGCCCTTTTGAAATACGTTTGGAACCGAATCAAATTATTTCGTACACTATACTGCGCTATTACTGTTGTACAAATACAATTTTTTTTTTTTTATTAATTTTAATTTTTTGTCATTTACATTATCAGATTTATTTTACAATATATATATTTTTAACAATATATATATATGAAATAAAATTAATTATGTTTTTTTTATTTTGAAAAATCAACAAAAACTCTCTGATGTTTTTTTTTTGTTATATTTAAATAATAACAAATATTAAATTACTTTCGTGTATTTTTTCTAACATATTTTTGTTCTGTACCCACTAAATCTGCCGAGAGAAAAAAATGTTAATAATGTTTTGAAATAGTGTGAAAACGAAGAGAATAATAATATAAATCACTGCAGTGAATTATATTAAAAAAACTCAGCAGTTCCTCGGAAGTCGAAAGAATTATATAAATAATACGACATATATATATATATATATATATTTATTTTAAAACAAAATTGACTAATTGCGATTTGGATTGGGAATTTCAAATGTCTTAGACATCTGCAGTTGTATTGCAATTTGTTTTTTACATTTGACACATTTTGTTTCGTGTACACTTTTTTTTTCTTATAAGAAGGTAGATAACGAACGACAACGTGAAAGTCTATTATTTATTCAGTGTGTATCGTTTCAGTTATATTACACAGGGTAATGCAGGGTCATAATACAGACGATTTTCAAATCCTGCAGATACACCATGTATATCACCTATATATCATCATACATCTTTGGTCGCAGGATTGGAGGGACGTAAGTACTATGACTTAAGACTTAAAATATACGTTGGTCAAAATATTTTTTTTTTTTAAAAAAAAAAAAACAACGGACATACTTCTCACTTGGGCACAGCCAATTTTGTAGGTGGAAAGTTGGGAAGATAGGATACAGATGGGAATTTAATGTACATCTGTAAGCAACGATAAACCATTGCTAACGAAAAAACGATTATGAGTGGATTTCAATTGATAGCGTTGCTTTGTAAACAATATATGTGCCATATTATGGTAAAATGATAACAACAATGTGCATTTCCAAGGCAATAATGATTTTTTAAAAAAGATTTAAAATAATAAGAACTTAACAAAAGATATCACAAAAGATAAATAAAAACGGTTAGGTTAGGAGAATTTCAAAAAATAACATCTCTCAAGTACCACCTAAAGAACATTTCCTTTCAGAAAAGATGCTATACTTGATAATCGGAGTATGCTTTTTGGTAGAAAAAGTGTTCACATGAAAAAAAATAACAATAAATAAACATCTTAGTAATATCAATAAATTACTCTCTTCACCCAGAATCTAAAATAAAAAAACTAATATATTTTCTTTATTTTGTATTACTTATTTAAACAATTATACAACTAATAATATTCTCCAATATTGTGGATTAAAAAAAAAAAGTTGTATTCCCCCCCTCTTTTTCTCTCCGTAAATATTTGGTTTAAAAAATGTCGCGATTATGGCCGCTGCACCTCGGCAAAAGTACTACTGCTGAGAGCAATACAAGTACATCATATTATTATATAAAACGACATAAAATTCACAGGATTTAACATCGTCGTCGTTATATTATTTTGTATACATATTTTATGTCGACCGACAACAGTAAATATATGTACCTACCGTATAAATGTACAAACATCGTAATAAAATATTCATCGAGTATAGGAAACATAATAATATTATATCGATGTGCTTAAAATGAAGACAGCGATAATAATATTATCACTGTAAGATATTATCTTTTTCCGTTTTCTATATATTCTTCTATATATATATCTATATCTGTTTTTGTCTTTTAACTCATCTTGATAAATGAGAAATAAGTAATCTGAGTCGTTATCTAAGATGAATGATTGAATCATCTAGATACGATTATCAGTTATTATTATCATCATTTAAATAAATTTCTATAACAATTATCTCTTATCTATCTTAATTGTATCTTTATACAACACAGTCACTTAGTTACTTACTCAATAGTGAGCACATACACAGGGGTGGGGGAGATATAGGGGTTTTTTTTCTCGTATATATCGTACAAAATAAATATATAATCACAAAACTCTTGTATAATGGTGTTATATAATATATAGTGCTTATATTTTAATGATTGTAATTTTGATTTTGATTGGAAACAAATAGGTAAATAAGAATAAGTACCATCATATTTCAGAGATGTAAAATACAGACATATGTTATTTGGGGGAGAAGATTGGTATGACTTTCCTTTCCCCCAAGGAAAGCCTCTTTCTCTTGGGAGGAACCATTTTTGGCCAAAATGAACCTTTCCTTTTTCGGCCAGTGTTATATTTCGGCTGTTCTATAATAACCATTTTTGGTAAATAATAAAAGTGTAATATATATGATATAATAATATGTATAATATCATATGATATACAATTTATACATACAGTTAATAATGTTTTTTGTTTATATATATTTATGTATATATATATATATATATATTTATGTATATATATATATATATATATATATATATATATACACATATAAATATGTTTATGATGTTTACAATTAAAAAAAATACGTGAAATAAATTCAAAATAAAATAGAAATTATTGAATCTGAATGGGATATGTCAATTTTTTTTTAATAATCAATTAATTCTTAATTTACGAGTATGCATAAAACAGAATGTTTATGAGTACATTTTTTACTAATAGGAATATTAAAATATTTTTAATATTTATGATAATTGAGGCACATTCGTTTAATAAATTCCAAACACAACTCTTTGTTTTTGTTCTCACGGTTCCAATGTGTTAAATCTTTTGAACATTTTGAGATATCAGACCTTCAAAATTTTATGTGCGTTTCTATTTAAACTTCATTTACAACACTTAACCAATACATTATTGGAGATGAGTCTTTATAAAATCTTTAATTAAAATGTTAACAGAAACAGTTGCATTCAAATTTGTTGATCTTTTTTTTAATGCTAATTTTATCCAAATGTCTATTTCTGAAGAATTGTTTTATATTCATTGATCAATCCTAAACTTCAAACTTGAAAAAAACCTAGATTAAGTTAGATAAATCTACAGCCAATCATTTTTTTAATATAGTTATATATCTACTATAGCTTTATGTATTGACATCTTAGTAATGATAATAAAATATTTTAGAAAGATGATAACATTTTCAAACCGAAAAACATTTAAATCTATAATAGTAAATTATTGATATAACCATACATTGGTAACCAAAACAGTGTAATGGCCGAAAACGGTTATAACGGAATGACCAAAAAAAGTAAAATTGGTCGAAAAGGGAAAGGTTCATTTAGGGCCAAAAAGGGTCCGACCTTTGTTCTTCCCTTTTTGTTGCCAACTGGAAATATCGTCTAACGAAAGTATTCAGAATGTCATAATTTATATAATATTCTTTTACTTAGCGGCGAAAGTCAAACAACAAATATTTTTGGTTATATAAACAAAGCGATGAGATTCGATTTGGTTCGATTATGTTTAAATTAAAGATAAATTTATTTTTTTTTTTTTTTTTGTCCAATGTATTATATTATACTCTTCTTGTACCTAAGTAAGTTTTAAAAACGGAGTATTAACTTTACAGCTTAACAAATATATAAGTATTGTGATAGAATTATAATATTATATTTTGTTCTGATCTTAATAATAATTTCAAAAGCTGGTTTTTTTCTTGTCTTATTTCGATTGATAGAATTGACAGAATAAAATAATAATAATAATTTATTATAAGGTACTTTTAACGATAATGCCTATTTCAAAAAACTTCGAATTTCAACCGAATTCGAATTAAAGTGAACTCATAAATATAATATAATACGAAGGTATATAAATAACAAGATATTAAATAAAGTGCAAACTGATTATTATTACACAAAATGGAATTATATAACTATATTATTATAGAAGTCTATATTATTTTGAACATATTTAAAACAATACACCCTTACGTATAGAAAGCGTATACGTTTCAAAATATTACAAGTACGTTTTAAAACAAATAATATAATATTGTTTACGCAGAATTGTGGTGCAGCGGCATAGTAATTGTTATATTACTAATTGGAAAATGTTTTCTTGGAAATGTATAATTTAAAATTAAAATTTCTATCTAACAGGCATTGCGTATACAATGGTCAGAAAATAAAACGTCACCTACCTACTTTTGGCTTCTAAGTGGAGCGAAGATGCTTATGGCTTACAATGATATTTATTTTATTATTTTTTGTTTGTTTTTTTTTTGATAATTTTTCCATCGGAAATTCTGGAATGATAGTACCTTTCCTGAAAGTAAATTGGACTGCGGAGGTACTTTAGGAAGGTTATTTTTTGATTTTCCCAGGAATTTTCTCAATAAATTGGAAAAATTGGAAAAAAACTGACAAATTTACGAAATGTAGGTATTAGTAAAAAGTATTACGGCTTCCCCCCCCCCGTGAACAATTTTTCTACCAACAATTTTTCTCCGATTTACAACAATTTTATCCTCCAGGAGTATCAAAACAATCCCTAAAAAAAAAAGATCAAATATATCTATAAATAATGTCTAAAAATGAAACATGAACTTACGCATCGTATAAATAACAATAAAAAAATAAATTATTATCCAGGTGATTAATTTTTTAACCTATTCAATCTCATTTAGGTAATATCTAAATAAATGATTAACGCTTGATTTTGTGTCTGCACTTATGTGTGAGAGGAACCAACGAATATATATTGGAGTCTTTTTATATTTTAAATTTTAAGTGACTAATATAATAAAAACAGAAAAAAAACGATGATTATTTTATGACCCAAAATGAACTTCATGAATGTATTGTTTTTTTATTTAATTTCTTTCTTTTTTTTAAAAAAAAAAAAAAAAAAACAAAAATATAATTCTGTTTATTACAGCTGCAGAAGCTTATAAATGAAAACAAAAAAGTTTCATTGTATATACGATTTTAAATTGTATACAGTGAATAATTTAAAAATCAAACGACACTTATTCATTTTTTTTATTCCAACTACAGTTTATTAAAAATGCAACGGTTTATATCGTTAGTGCAGTTTCAAATTTAAAATAATAATATTAAGTAGGTACGCTAAAAATAATGGCACGTGCTGAACGAAAAAATAAGACACGGTGTCGACACTACGATGCTGCTGATGTTTTAACTATAGTCCAATATTATCTCCACATTATCCATATATTGTTTTAGATTCAGACCGGATCGAATTGAACTTGTATAACTTTTTACAACGGGAACCTTTTTTGTTTTTATTTTTGTGTTATTGACATGGGTACCTATATAGTAAATATGCGAGTAATTTTAACGTATACTTGTATAAGTGAATACAGAACGCCACCAAACAAAAATGTCACTTAGAATATTTCATATTTTTTTCTCTTTCAAAAGCTCCCAGATTTGAGAAGCCCACCCACGAAACTATAATAGGTAATATACGCAGTGAGAAAATTTAAAAAACGACAAGAAAAAAATAAAAGGTGATTAAACACTGTGATTCGTAGTTTTAATTCCAAATTCCACTACACACTTAATAAAGTTTTTTCGAATATCGAATCGATTAACATAATATAATAATTTTACAATAATTCACAACTATACAGCTCTCTCACTATAAGCGTACCATTATACAGTGTGAACAAAAAAAAAAAAAATTGAATACTGACTCTTGGTGGATGCACAGTGTGTTCATTTTGTTTAAAATTTCGCGTCTAACAAAGTACGCATAGGTACGCTGCAGCAATACAACGCGGAAACAGCTGAGTAAGCACAAAAGCTAACGGATCCTTTACAAAAAGGACTCTCGAGAATTAAATTACTCGTACTCTTTTTTTTTTCACTCGGTGTTTGAAGTCCATTTATATATATAGAAGTTGCTAAAAGCCTTGCGAGTTACTTAAACTCACGACACTCGTGTTACACGAGTATAATTTTTGAATTTTTACAGATTTTAGTTTTACTGTTCGTATAGAAATGTTTTATTTTAATTGAATACAAAATATCAACCATATATGTATAATTGAATCATTTCTAATTTAGTGATTCAAAGCGAAAAACTACATTTCTGGTGTTAACAACTTTAAGTATTTGTATAGAAAAAAAAAACGGACATTTGGGTAAGCCACTGTTATAGGTGAGAAGTTTGAAAGATAGAGAGAATATTTAATGAATATATGTATGTAACGATTAACCATTACTAACGAAAAACGATTCTGAGCGGAGTTCGGTTAAAAGTGTTGCTTTGTAAACAATATATGTCATATTGTGGTAAAATAATTATACATATGCATTCACATATTTCCTTTAAGAATATTTGTTTTATATTGCATCTACTTTCTCGTTTTTCCTACGTTTTTCTCATTTATTGGGAAAATTCCTGGAAAATCAAAAGATTACAATCCTATTGTACCACTCCAGTCAGATTTCCTTTCAAAAAAAGTAATATTATTGTAAATCGAAACAATAGCTTTGGTAGAAAATTTGTCCATAGAAAAAAAAAATAAACATTATTGTAAATCCAATACATTTCTCGCTCCACTAAGAATCTAAAAACCCTGACAAACTAAATTGTATCGAATTTTTAAAAACTCTTGCGGATCTAAATAATATCAATTTGTCAACCTAAATCGTCCAATATTATGGGAAATGATATTGATTTTTTACCATTTTCGGCATTATTTGAACTTCAAACACGCTTATGAAAAATAAATCGGGATACAAAAGACTAATAATCAATCTTGTATTAAATTATTGTGTATTTTTATGAAACTGAAACAACTTTATCCCCGTGTAACCTCCGAAAAAAGAATATAAACTCGAATATTTAGAATAGCTGGGTAATAAATAACTCAAAAACATTTCGAAAACTGCACCACGTCTTAAAGATGCTAACATAAGTACTTGCTGCAAATTCCCGGTTTCTTCGTTTGTTATTCGTCGAATTATAAATAAATAAAAAAAAAAACGGATATATATCGCAGGATGGATGGGCCACTGTTGCAGGTGAGAAGTTGAGAAGGTATAGGATATAGAGCGCAATTTAATATATTTTTGTATGCAACAATTAATCATTGCTAACAAAAAACAATTCTGAGCGGAGCTCGATTATACATGTTTTGAAAAGTTGTAATATTTACGATTTCGATAAAATTCGGTATTAAAATTCTTATAAAAAAAAAATACTACATTAATAAACTCAATTTCTTTTTTTTTTACCATAAAGTACGACTTATAATGAACCTCCTATTAAGTTGTCAACAATTTCTGATTGGTCTAACAATTTTATCCACAAAGAACCTACCAAATACAAATTGCGTGAAAAATTCCCAAAAATTTTAATATCTATAAATAGCTCAAAAATTAACAAAAACCGTTATTACATTAATACGCGAGAGGGAGAGCGTTTTCAAAAAAAATTTTCCTATTTCTCTTCGTTATTTCATATTCAAAGTACAAGCAAAATAAAAAAAAACACTTCTTTAACATAACACTTACTATAATAGACATAATTTTCCCCGAAATCGATTTAAAATATGTTCAATTATTTTGGTAGGTCGAAAACTTATTCACTCACAGATTAACAAAAACACATATTATACAGTAAAACTAGCTGTTACTGTTAGTAATCGTTATTTATACAAGTAATGCATTACATTGCATGCATTACAAGTACATTGTTACCTAAAGATATATGAGAGTAGAACAGTTACAGTAATTAAGTTTATTCTTAACATAATATAATAAGGAATTATCTGAGATAAAGGTGAGGCCTTAATTAGCGAATAATGATCTAAATTGCTAAGGATAAAATTATTATCAAGAAATCTAAAGATTCAGTTATATCGCACGACTATTCGGCCGGTGGTAATGTACGGATGTGATACGTGGATAGTATGCAAGTCTGAAAAAAAATATGCTTCCAAAAGAAAAATACAAAAAAGAATCTTCAGGCCCTATCAGGATGTAAATACAGGAGAATGGAAAATCTGAAAATCACTGAACTCAGACAGTTTCCAGATAATCGAGGAAGTCGAGAAAAGGCTAGGTACTACAGTTGGTTGGCTATGCATGGAGGAAAGACGGAGCTTTGATACATCAGGTATAGAATAGTATATAAAAAGGAATATCGATAGCGTGAGAGGGGGGAGATCAAATAAAAATCTATATAGAAAGGTTGAAACCAGGAACCGATTGGCATGATTCTGCGATGGGCAGAATGAAGTGGTAGGAAATTTGTTAGATAATTTGATCTGAATCATCGGTATTATAAATCAGAAAGAGAAGAAAAAGATACATTATTTGTTTTGCTCAGAATATTAAAAAAAATCCAGTGAAAACTGAGTAGCGAGTAGAAAAAACCCAAACAAAAAAACATCCAAGTTCGAGAGAAGAGAAAATTGAAACTATTGTTTTTCTTACGGAAAACTTTGTCATCGTAATAATAATAATAAACCGTTTTTATATATTGCAGCAACAGTATACCGCAGCAACACGCCACGACTATTTAAGTTTTTCAAGTGACCTTAGCTATTGCTGTTATACGCGCACGGTGGTGAATCGTCGTTATATTTAATGCGAGTCTTTTGTGTAAACAGACAAGGAAGAAAACAAACACGGTGATTTCTCAATTTTTTGGATCGCGTAAAAAATAAATAGATATATTTATGTTTTTTTTTTTTTTCGAATGTACAAGAGACATTTCCGGAGCGGCGATATTGGAGAGCGAACCCCGGCTGGAAACCCCCGACTATATACGTGTATTATTATATATACTTACACTACACACCGGAAAAATGTTTTATCTCTCAGTTGACATCTTTTATTCATATACGATTATTTCAAATGTGCGCTGCTGTCAGTGGATCTTTTTTTTCCCGAGACCCTCCTTAAATATATGATATATATACATTATATGTGTGTTTCTTTTATTTTTCAAAAACCTTTAACCACACGTATGTATAACTGGTAAGGCAAGACAAACGCGAGAAAGCGACGACGCAATCAAATTAGCACGGCACCGTGTTTTAATATTATAGGTATTGTTATAATACTACATATAAACTCAATTCTTATTTCTATAAAATAGAATACATGTGCGCCACTGTTTTAGGTCCAAATTCGGGAAATAAGGATATATAGAATAATTTAATTAATATCTGTATGCAACGATATATCGTCGCTAATAAAATACAATTCTGAGTAGAATTCGATTACATTTTTTTTTTTTAAATGCCACGATTTTGACGATTTTCGTCAAAATTTAAACTTAAAACACTTTAAAAAGAAAACCTTATACATTACGCTTATAATATAACTTATATAACTTATAATAATCAATCTCGTATTAAATTTATAATATGTCTGTTCCGCCAAAAAAGTTTTATCATCCACATGAAATCAAATAATAACTAAATTAACTAGAAAATGTCAAATGCCTACGTCTCAGAAATTGTCACAATATTTCCAAAACTATTATCACGTCCAGAAAATACTAGTATAATAAATATTTATCGAAAAAGTCGCGTCTACGATTATTTCTAACTGAAATACAATAAAAAATAAAATAATAAAAAATAAAAAATGAAACTGTTAATGCCGTGAACTACGTTTTTCTAACAATTTTGTTATGGTCTTTTAAATGCACCAACTAGACAAAACTATTCAAAAAAAAAAAAAGCTATAATTGAAATCTTCTGGTAGAAAAGTTCCTCGCAGACACAATAAAAAAAAAGAAAAAGATATCTCAATAAAACCATTCCAAATAATACATTCCTCGCTGTTCTCAGAATCTAAAATGTACTATCTAATACTGAAAATCTTAAATTGACTAGCGTTGAAAAATGTATTTTGAATTGGTTATTTACGTTATTTTGGAATGATAACACTCAATTTTAAATATCCTTATAAATCCTTATTCGCCCACACAGGATATTTCTTAAAGCTAGTAGAGATTTATGGGTAAAAAATAGTATGTATATCTATCGTATAATGGAAATTTAATATTATATTGTATAGCTTTTTATTACAATAAAAAATAAATGGATAAAAAAAAAAACATCCGCAAACACGATAATATGTAAACTCGTCCGACTTCGAATTTAATTTATCGTAAAGTTTATAATATTTGAAAAGCCTTTTTAGATTCTGACCGTACGAGGAATTCGTATTTAGAGTTATGATTTGATTTTTTTTTTTTTGGTAAGTGCCTACTTGCAAATAAATTTTCCACCAAAAATTTAGTACTTCGATCATTAAGTATAACATATTTTCTAAGAGCAAATTTTGTCTAGTTGGTGTATTTTGGTACAAGTAATTTTTTGATTTTCCTTGTAGTTTTCTTAATAATCAGGAATAAATAAGAAAAAATCGTAAAGGAAAATCGATAAAGTTTACAGCGTTAAGGGTTTTATTATTTTCGATTTTGTTTTTTTGTTTTTTTTTTTTTTTTGTAATTCGGTTAAAAATAAATAAACGTAAACACCCGAAATGATCACAGAATAATAATATTAATCCGTCTAGACGTGGACATTTCTTTAAAAAAACTGTGGCTTTTTTCAAGTGATTTATTCGTCCCTTTTTAGTTTTTATTTGATTTTACGTGGATAAAATTGTTTCGGCTGAGCAGAAATGTGTGAACATTTACCACGAATTTTATCATAAGTTGTAACTAGTGATAAAAAAATAACGTAAGAAAATATTGAGCGTATTGTGTTATTTTTATCGTTACATATAAATTAAATAATCGTATTTATTCTCCATTTCGAGTTTCCTACATACAATATAACAGTGACACATCCCGTCAACAGTATCGGCTTTTTTTTTATATTTATAAACGACTTTTTTCCAGAAACTTAGTTCTCCGATCATAAAGTATAACCTTATATTTTCCGATAGAAAATTTCGTCAAGTTGATGTATCGGATGGTTATTTTTTAATATTTACCTGTAAAACCCGATAATATACGATTGTTTTTACTAAAAATTACCTTGTATTTCAATGTTTTCCGTGCGCCTAACGGTTTTTTTTTCTTTTGTCAAAAAGACGCAGTCTTTTTAATATTTTTTTGTTTTTAACAACATACACGTGCGCCTAACAGGCAGAAAAAACAAACCAAAAAAACAGTCCGTCGATACTTTCCCGCGGACCCTTCGGCCGACATAATGTTATTAAACCTAAATGATGCTGACGCAGAACGACTGTAAAAAGCGAACGCGCAACAGTTTACCAAGCTCTACAAGTATTTTCGGATAAATCATATTTTATACTGCAGTATACCTACGAACGCGTATATACCGAAATAACACATAGCGCGTTTTAAATTTTTAATTTTTTTTCGTTTGTTTTCTATTTCAAGAAGAAAAACGTTTCGGAATGATAAAACGAAAATGTCGGTTAGACAGAAACATCGCGGGCAAAAACGCGATACAATGTTCGGTTAATTTACGTGGGTACGTATATAGCAATAAGACGGAAGGTTTTTTTTTTCGCCCCGCGTTAAATTTTTTACGGAAATTAAGCGCGATAATGATATTATTTTGTCGGTGCAACCTTTTCGGTAACATAAAACAGTTTAGTACGTATCGATTTGATCGGTCAATAATTAATATCGAATTCGAGTGTATAAATCGTTCGGGTGTGTCTAACCCACACTTCCGCATCGCGACGAGGATTGGAATTACATTAATATCCGTGTACATAATGCTATTCTGCACGATTTTATATTTATACACACCACGAACGTAACGAATTAATGTTTTCGATCTCGATATAGATAACGATATAATTGTATAATCTTTGGTCCCGCGTAAGAATCGATCAGTCGATTTTCGATATTTTTTAACAATTCGCGTAATTTTTCGATCCGAAAGCAGCGCGTATAATGTACGTACACTTTGAAACGGTGAAACTTACTCCCGTGTTGAAAACTTTGCGAAATTGCGGACCAAAGACATTAACCAAAGTATTAACCGAAAATACCCTATACGTGTACGATATAAAAAAAAAAGTCATCGTATTCGTTCGTGAAAAATAAAAATAATAATAAAAATATTATTTTATATTATAAAAAATGACATCCGAAAATAAATCGTATTTTTCACTCTGAAAAGTTAATGACAAAAGTTAAAGGTGAAAATAAAAATATTATATTACCTGCAGGTCGTCGTCGGGTACGGTATACGGCGTGCGGATCGAGACGAATTCGATCGGCGGTTTTTTTTATGACGTGTCGAGAACAATATTCGACGACTGTTCTGCAAAAATCTCTGTAACATACGGGAAAAAAAAATACGACGATTCATTATTATTGTTCTTGATAAAAAAAAAAAATCAATTTTTCCGACGTTTTATCCGTACCTACATGAGTTGTCCCGAAATTATTAACGGACATTTCCCTCGGCTCGTGAGAAAAATGTCTCGTTTTCGACTACCTATTTGCGAACACTAACCGTAGAAATAGAAACGGTTAAAAGGTTATAAACGAGTGAATACGAATATTTCGACTGTATGGCCATTGAATAAAAAAAAATAAAAATATTTAGGGGATGATTTCGATGATTTTTTTTTTTTTTTTTTTTTTTTACACCGCTAATAATATAAAATTACTTACAACGGTATTTTATTTTGATAAAATTATGGGCAATAATAATGGGTGATGGCGATTTCGGGACTTTTCGCATGTACGGGGACGGGGACGGATCGGAACGGAATTTCTTCGCGCGGTTTTTTTTTTTTTCGTTTACGTTTCGGTAAAAGAAATAAAAGTTGGGAAAAAAAAACGGAAAATTTTTTTTTTTCGCGTTGCTCGCGAACAGAGGAGACGGGTCGACGGAAATAGTATAATATCAAAGACGGCGAAAAAAAATTACGATCGTATATAGAGAAGGGTGGAGAGACATAATAGAAAAAAAAAAAAAAAAAAAAATTAGACAATTTTCAAATATCATTATTATATTACCCGGTGGAGTCGACGGCGTTCCCGTGGTCGGCGAGCCGTGGAGCAGGGTAGGTGCGTGTCGTCGCGCCGCGAGGACGCGAATGAACGGTCCGAACGTCGGCGACGGCGACAACAGAGGAAAAGCTCGGCCGCCGGACCGACGACCGCGACGACGACGGCGGCGGCGGCGGCGGCGGCGGCGTCGTCGGCGGTAGAGCCCTGCGTATGGTCACCGCGCGCGCGGATTGCGTGACGACGCGCGGCCCTCCCTTCCCCCCCCCCGACGCCGGCGCACGCCGGTCCACGTGACCCCGTGCGCCCCGCGACCCCTTTGACGGCGGGCGGCGACTCCTTCGCACGGCCGCCCTTACGCGCGCGCGACGATACGTATTCACGTGTATATATGTATTATATTATATTGTACGCCGCCGCCGCCGCCGCCGCCGGATGGAAAACCGACATAATAATTAACCCTCGTACACCGCCGCCGCGTGTTTAAATGTAATCATTTGCCGGCCGCCGTCGCCGCCGCTCTTCCGCCCGACTCCCGTACGTCGTCGTCCGCGGCGTGTCGCCTCTTCCTATTCCAACAAGCGCGCGCGCGCGCACACGCACAAACACGCGCGCACACACGTCTACGCCCGTCCTTTCGTCAAACTCCTCCGCCGTAACTCGCGCCGAGACGCGCGGCACCCCCCCCCCTACACACACACACACCCAACGCCTATCCGCCCCGCTCGTCATCGAGATTATAACACGCGCATACACACGCATGATAACACGCCGCGGGCATTTGCGCGTGTAGATCGTGTAGAGATCACGGTCATGGGAGATAAGGTCGCCGCGGGACACTGGCCGTCCGTCCCGTCCGTATTAATCCGGCGGTCGCTTATTACAATATCGCAGGAGGCGTTATTTTTTCGGTTCGGCTAATGACCGTTTCTTTTTCCGGCAACGCCGAACCCCTACATCATTTTTTTTTTTTTTACCGAAAACCACTTTTCCAGGTCGCGTTGTCGGCGTTTTTACGGTATTTTTTTGGATTTTCAAAGGGGCTTCCAAAATAATTGGGAATTACCGAATCGCCCCGCAAATTTAAAAACTGACAAATTTAGAAATCTTGCTCCGAATGCATGTCGAGAGTAGCGTCTTGTCTGAAATTAAACGCAATGGTTTAATTGGTGCGTGAAAAATTCGGTTTTTGATTATCCGTGTAGCTTTCCTAATAATTGAGAAAAACGGGAAAGTTTACGGAAATCGCAGTTTCGTTCTGTTCAATTTTGTTGCAATACTGCTAAAAATAGATATTCTAAGAAAACTTAATTTTTCACGAAAATGTGATAGCGCGCGATAACGCGATGACGACCATGGACAGTACGGATATTGTGGTTGCACACGACGACCTACGTTGGATCGCGGCGTTGAATATAGTTCTTATCAAATTTGACGAAAATTCGCGAGCTGCACAAGTGCCTTCTCCTTTTTCTTCTTCTCCTCGTTCGCCTTTATCCCGACTATTCGGTGTCGACCATGCTCATTCTAAACTCCCACCTGACCCACCTCTCACAACTCGCTACTCCTACGTTTATTTTCATTACGATCCTTACGGCTGACCTAACCGAGGTGCAACGCATCCACCCAGAGATGGTCCGTTACTAATTGTCTACTACTACTACTACTACTACTACTACTACTACTACTTCTAGCGCTCCCTACACAGAGTCATTGTTATTGATAATGCGTCGTGACCAGTCGACACGCACGATAGATAATAATTGATTACTGATAATTATTGTCCGGTAAAATTAGATTTCCCCGCACCCGTTCCCCGTTCGAGTAGCGTTTGGCGATCGGCGCAAAATCCCGATTAATTAATATATCGATAAGACCGCCGTCTGTCGGGAATATTATTTCGCGTCGCCGAAAACCCGACCGCGGAGCGATCCGAAATCTTTCCACGATCGATGACCGCGGCGATACCTATGTTTTCATAATACACACGGTTTTCAACCGAGTCCGATAACACGCCCCCCGGGAGCAGGATCGGCGGCCGTCGATTTCGGGCGAAGTAATCGGATACCGTTTTCGGTGTGCCGACGAATACGATACGCGAAACGGCATACGATTCGATCGGACGGAAACGGGGAAAACCCGTCGAACGCGTCACCCGCGACCCGCGCCCCGTCGCCCGGGATATTATTGTTTTCCGGGAACGCGGCCGATCGGTCCGTTTCCGTTTCTCGTAACCGATACACTGGCGAACGGCGCGGGTTCGGGATCGTGATACGTAACGTTTTTAAAAATAATCAACAGCCCCGTTTACGCGGTCCCGGACGGTGCGTCCGTCCGATCCGTACACCGGGTTCGCGGCCGATAATCGGACGCGATCGGTCGGCGGCCACCGGCCGGGTGTGTGTGTGTATCCCGCGCCGCTACCCCGGAGCCGTCGGCCGAAGTCCACAGACGCCCGTACCGTCGAAAACCTACCCGCCGAGAATTACATTTATCCGAGTCCGGTTACCCGACCGGAACAAAACGCTTGAACACACCGCCGAAGACCGAGGGTCGGATGCATTGAAATATTTCGGCGAACCCGTTTATCATCCATTAACCCGTCAAAATTATTCGGAACATTTTGCGCGTTGCCGCTACGCCCGAGAGAATGTTTTCGCGTTTGGAAAAACGTCAAACGGCTCGCCCGAGAAACACCGCGAGGCCCGACTAACGGGCGACACGGCGATAAACATGGTCGCGCGGACCGAGGGAAATTCGCTCGAATCTGGCGTGATGATACCGCGTCCCGTTAACGATTAAACGGTGCCAAACGTTACGTCTTCGTGAAAACCACCAACGAATTATTATTGTTATCGTTATTACCACGGATCGCGAAAAATCATTTCACGAATGGAAAACGGACGGTGCCACGTTGCGCGATTTGTCGTTCAAACGTTGTTATCGGCGCGGGCTAAATATTATTTATCGGTTCGCAAATAATGTTGTGAATAATCCGTAACCGGTGTTTATCGATATTCGATAATCGTATCACTCCGATCCAGCGGTCCGCCACGCGGACGGCGTTTCACATTGAAATAATCGCACGCGAACACGATCTCTTATCACGCTTCGTGGATTATATTACAAAGTATCACGTTGCACCGAGAGGGCGCTGATTATTGTTTTTACAAACCGCGCAGATGAGAACCCCGGCGCAACAGGCATACAATAAGAGGTGGCTTAAATCACATTGCAACGTTCAATCTCCGAAAATAAAGCTTTCGTCAAAGCTCGAAATAATGACTGTGTCTCTGAGTTCCTTCCCGATCGTATTTTATTATTATTTTTTTTTCATACCGACTCCGTCCCGGGTGAAAAAAAAATTGTACGCAGATTCCGTCCCCGATAAAATGGCCGACCAACAAGTTACAATATTACTGCTATGCCAGTAGAATAGGAAACGATGAATCCAGACGCGCAAATAACGAGCGGCAAGTTTAAAAGTTTAAACCGTGTTGTCTACGGTATAAAATCGTTATCGTAGTCGTGAATTTTACGCTACATCAATATATAGCGCGGAAAACGCAAAAAGAGACGGAACTCGTGCGACTATAAATAAATCACACGGGACGGAATTATTAGTACGTCCGTTTTAAGACCCGGGACGAAACTATGTCGTTAAATTCAAAGTTTACCTTTGCGACGGAACTCGGGCGCCGCTGGAAAAACGACGAAACCGCGAAAATCGTATCCCGTGCCTGTCGCGGGCGACTCGAAAGCATTTGCAAACGATTGAGACAATTACCGTCGGCCGTTTGGCTATCTAAGTGCGCGCACTCGCCGACGACGACACCGCGAAGAAAACCGAAAGGAAAATAAAACCGCACTTTGAAACGAGTGAGAAAAAAAAAAAAATAACACCGGGCACTAGAAAAACATCGTGCGAACGTCACCGACCGGTTATGGCCGACGAAAATATCGCACGGGTTACGCGAGGCGCCGTTTCGGTGACCAAAGACACGGTAGCGATCCGGAGACGTCCGGGGACAATAGGAACCGCGAGATTACGTCCAGCACGTCCGCGACGACCAGTGTGACCGATTACGGGGTCGCGGCGGGTTTTTTTTTTTTTTTCTGTTCGGCCCGCCGGTACGACGGATCCGCGAGCGGGACCCGCGCCAACGGCCCACACACGCGCGGTCCGACGTGCCGTTGTTTGGCCCGCGTCGTTTCGTTTCCTCTTCCGGGAATCCGTCGGTGAACACGTCACGGCGGCGGAACGTCGGGCTGTCCACGTCACCGCCTCTCACCGCTCGCGTCACCAGTCGCCACAGTGAGTTTTCGACGGGACGCGCTCGCGAAGTGGCCGTCGCGCGTAATGCCGTAACGCCGCGGGTCATTTTTTTTTTTTATTCATTTTTCCGTCGGTTTTCTCGCAGTGTTCGCTTTGTCTTGTCGGCGAACGCGTCGTCTGCGCGCACGGTATGAACACGCGTGGCGAACACCGTAGTCGTTCGGTTCGTCGTCAAGGTCGGACAGCGCGTTGAGGCGCTGGCCCCGATGTTGAACACTAAGCGCGGGGGTGGGGGGGCCGCTCCGCTTCGGGGCAGAGTTCGGTCGCCGGACCGAACGGATGTTTTCACGGGCCTCTCGCCATCGCGTCTCGCCCGACCGCACCGCAGTGTATACACCAATTATTGTATTTTGTACCGTGCGGCCGCGATAGGCACTATTTTTTTTTTTTCTGTTTTTCCCCCGGCGCGGCGGCCGGTCGGTCTCGCCGTCTTAACGGAAAGCCCCGGCGACCGGCGACGCGCCCTATCCGGCGCCGTCCGTCCGCGGGCCCGTGACCGCTCGGCCGTCGCCTGGTGCCACGCGCGCCGTAGCCGCGCGCACTACCGCGCCGTCGGTTCGCCGGCGGTAACGAACGTGCGGCGCGCCGGTCACCGGGCTGTTCGACGGCGACGCGAAATTCAACGTGCGGCGATAGCGTAACCGAAATATTATTAATTGATCGGGATTTCACGTCGGTGGTGGTCGCCGCGCCCTGACCGGGTAGTTACATTAGTACACACACACACACACACACACACACCCCCCGCGCTCCCCACCGCCGGTAAAATTTACGCGCGGCGCGTTACTGTCGACTGTGCCGCGCACGCGTCGCGACAGTGAATTTCCATCGTCATAATTTCCCAACGAAAACGTATTCAACGGGCGTATTAGCTGTCGATTAGAATTATTGCGGTTCGGACGACGATAACGGTCCAAATCCCGAACCGCGTAATAATAATAATAATAATAATAGCACGTTATCCGTGTGGGTATGGCGGCGGCGTTGTAGTAATTATCGTTTATTTATGTTTCGGTACCGGGTGCGGGCCTCGCTGAGCGGAACCCGTGTTGTTATCAATCGTTACGAAAACTCTTGATAACATCACAAACATAACACAACACGGATAATACTGTACGAGAGACACGCGAATATACGGACGGCCGATTAATGTGCGGTCTTAGATTCCGGGCGTAGCTATTGGTTTTACTAAGACGTTTATATTTTTATTGTTTTCTTTTAGCCCGAGGACACGGTTTTTCCTAGCAAACTCGCTCCGGTTTTTACGTGTAGCGAACTTTCTGAAAGCTCAAGTTGTCCAGATGGCGCTGCCCTGAAGAGGTCATTTTTTTTCTGATTTTCGGCGCCATTTTTGAAATAATATCACTTACGACAAGGAATTACCGTGCCGATGGTGATTATTATCGCGGAACGTGTTATTCCATTGAAAAATAATTGTTTCCCCGCGTCATTTTTCCAGAAATTAAAACGGCTATTGCAAAGAAACTGTTGATCGGATATGAATGTATTATGTCGCATTACAGTTTTCAGAATAATATCGTTTGCAAAATGGCTATTTTGAAAATGTTGTAAAGTGATAAAACAAAAAGTAATTTTTCTTTTTGAATAATTGAGGGATTAATGATGAAAGTTTAATTTTTCTCTACATAATACGCGTCCTCCACACACAAAACCCGATTAGGTTAAGTTAGGTAAACAAACAGTGGTTGTTGACAGAATTATTAGCGTAAGGATAACACTGTAGGACGCCCTGTATGTATGACCGAATCAGGTATAATAATAACCCAATGGCATTGTATTAATGCGTTCATCTAATAAGTTTTCCAAACGGTCTTTGTGAATTCCCTCGTCCATTCGTTAGAGAGGGAAAAAAAACCAATTTTTCCGAGGTGTATTTCAAAAGAACGAATTAATCATTATTTCTGTACAATGGTAATCAAAGAGGTTATGGTAATAAAACTAAACCACTGCGGTACGCCCTCTATACGATAGGTTGTTCTATACAAGTGAGTGTTGTTTTGTGTGTATTATTTAAAACTTCCGCGTTTCAATAACCTTTTGTGACCTAAACACGGAATTATGTTGGCGCTTTAATGTTTTGTAACATTCAATGTGTAAACAAAATTACAACATTCCAAACAAATTGCGCGTCGTTGTTAAATATAACAACCCCTGTGACGAAGAGTATTTTTTTCGCTCGTTATAAGCCATATTTTCTTCGCCGAAATAAAGATATATAGTAACTCGGACTTTTTTTTTCGTTTTTTTTTTTTTTTTTTGTCGATCGTTAAAATTGTGTGCTACAAAAAAAAATAGCCCTCTTCCTTCACATTCAAAAATTAAAATTGCTACTCCGGGAATTGATTATTAACGTCAGAAAAAAAACATTACAAATCGCACAAAAAATATAACAACAATAGCTGCACAACGTAATAAGAAAATATGCGAATAATCGATGTTCGCCTTTTTGTATACACTGTCGTTTGGTATCGTTTCGACTAATTGGACGTGGTATTATTATTATTATTTTTTTATTTTTTACTCGCGCGTCCGCCCGAAGGCCAAACATACGACACGTTGGTTAAAAGCAAAATTATAAAGAAAGTAAAATAAGAAAATGGTCCCTTGGCAAAATCTTTTTTGTAAACATTTAGTGTCGCATATAATATAATAATTGTTATTATATAAAATAATATTCCCCGAGCCGTTGTCTGAGATATGCGTCGGGTTATTTATTCTTACCGAAATATAATAGTTCGGTACAATCGGTTTAGACAATGCAGATAATTATAGTTGATAGAAATTTTAAAACGCGAACATATTATGTTCCGGGTCTGCGTTATTGTACCACAAATACGAAGGTCATTGGAAAAGTGTTCGCGATTGTGGGTCAGAGGAAACACGATAGAGTCGGTAACGCCAAATCGAAGAGCAAAATCCGTGCAAAGATACCGCACGGTGCAGACACTCGGTAGCCTCGAAAACGACCGGGCCGTGGCATTTAGCCGCCGACGCCACTTCAATAACAGAGTGTTCAAAATTTAACACGAGAGCGTCCGCCAGTAAAACCGTGGCGTTCGTGTTTTGTGATCGGGAGGGAATCTTCCGAGAATGACTTCTCAGCGGCCGGTCGGGACCGTGTGGTGGACGGTTTGAAACGTCCCACCCAAACGTGTTCAGCTGCAGATTGAGTTGGATTTTTCGAAATTTCTCTTCTTTTGTTCGATATCGCTTGCCTTAATTTTTTTTTTTTTTTTTTATATATATATATAAGGTTTCGAATTATTGTGCTGCGTTCGCAGTCTTTCCTCGTGGCGAGGAATCAATAAAGAGATCCCATGTTGATCCCGAAACGCGAACGCAATGATTTTTTTTTTTTTTTTTTTCGTGGAGGTCAAATTCTGTAGTTATAATTATTGAATTGTCGGCGGCTATGGTGGTAGTCACCATTTATAAATGCCCAGATAAATGTCGCTAATCGGTCAGTTTTGACGCTACTTTGAGTTGTAGCACCGTTCGTTCTGTTTGTGATATCCTGCTGTTCAACGTAATGCCGCCGGCTTTGCCGCTACGATTATGTCTGTGACCGATTATAATCCCGAAGAGGCGTTATTTTTCGTATACAGGATACATTGAGCTTGTATACGGCAAACGTCAAGTACGAATTAGATATCGAAGGTCTTTGGTCTTACACGGTAAGCGAATGAACGGGATTGTACATGGTAAGTACTACTAATTGACTTTCAAATTGAAGACTCGTATTTATATTTTAGATATCAACATAGTTTATAAAATGCGAAATTTGACTATTATATACACAAGTACCGTATAATATTGACCGCTTTTACAAAGGAGCCGAACCATACTACGCGTTTATCCTATCCCCTACCCCGAGGGCGATATTTGTTTCGGTAATCCTCACTAATATTGTGTACACTTATACATATAATATAATATTTATTTATGTGCGTGTGTGTGTGTGTGTGTGTGCGTGTGTGTGTGTGTGTACGCGCGCGTGTAATTATTAAACTAATAAACTTCGAAAACCATTAAAAGCAATGAATAAAACATATCATTTTTGTCGAATTTTCCCCGAACAATAGACACTTTTCCCCTTCGTTGTATATGTTATATATGTATAATAACATACTAAGTAAATAACATACTGTATATATATATATGTGTAACATGAACATCGTGTCCATCAATTGTTTTACAGGCGGATTGAAGTGAAACGTATGATACGATTTTGATTCAATTTCAATATAAATTTTACCTAGTAATTGTTATAAACATGGTGTTTTTTTAGTTTCGCACACCCTTATAGATCCCTAAAGTAAAATCGGGATAAGAAATTATAAAATGCATGGTGTTAGCATCAAGGATATACCTTTTGGGGATTTCAACTCCTTCACAGCAATTGTCACGCTCAAATTTTATGTTTTTACAGAAAATACCATATTTTAAATATCCATACACTCAAAAATATAAAAAAATAAAAATGAAATATTGTAACGATAACAAGTCTGCTGGGGAAAATTCTACTCTAGTGACGTAACTCATAAACGAGAATTAATTTCTGGTATTTTATTAGGAAGCAGTTACTTAGCATACTTCCTAGTAAATAATTCAGCCGAAAGTATTGAAAAAAATACTTGGAAGGGAGACGACTAATGGAAATCAATTATTATGGAATTTTAAAATCCATTTATGAGAACTAAAAATGTATTTTAATCTAAACGTTAATTTTTTCGGTATTTTATATTCCGAGCGTAACGAGGGAGCTATTGATTTTACTAAGATGTTTACTTTTTTGTTCTTTCTTCTAGTCCGTGGACACGGTTTTTCCTAATAAACTTCCTCCGATTTTTACGTGTAGCAACTTTTCTGAGGGCTCAAGTTGTCTAAATAACACTTTAAACAGTATACTATAGATAGATTAGTGATACTAATGTTATTTTGGGTGAAAAGTCAGGAAGGTAAATATAAATAGGATTAAACTGACTGGTAATTTACCTGGTATACTTATTACATATTACGAATGCAATGACAGTAATCATAGATTTGGAAAACCTGAAAACTAATTTTGTATTTTCTGTAATTTATAACGATTTTCGTCGTGTTCGTTATCATTATATTTAGGCACCATCAATCTGATTAACTACATCAGCGTCAAGTTTTTCGTCAAGACCCAACTGGGCCGTCACCGTGAGTGAAATCGGCGTCTGTATAATAATCATCGGAAACGGTCTATGTCAACTGCACTTGGGTAGCGCCACGTTGTTATTATAAATACACGTATTAATGATTTCACTCAAAATTATAATTAACATTTTTTTCTCCACGTCTCGCAGGAAACACGAACATGTTATCAACTGGTTTCGACGGTACTTCCATGTCCATAAGCCAGCTCCCCATAGTCCTTTACGGTGGACTTTGGGCATTTGACGGATGGTAATATTAAAAATAAAGTTGTGTTTTTTTTAGATTCCGAGCGTAACGTGGGAGCTATTGGTTTTACTAAGATGTTTATTTTTTTTTTCTTCTTCTTTCTTCTAGCATGTGGACACTTTTTTTCCTAGTGAACTTTTTTCGATTTTTACGTGTAGCAACTTTTCTGAAAGCTCAAGTCTATATTGTACTTTAGAGAGGTCATTTTTTTGATTTCCGACGTCATTTTTAAAATAAAACCACATAAGTGGAAAAAAAACATAGGAAACCGTACAATTTTACGATTTCATTATTTTATAAAAACACGGACTAGGTTTTCCACCAGAGAAAATGATTTAATCGAAAAAAAAAACAACTTTTTTGTTCCCTTTTTGATTTAATTTCTTAGGGTATCATCGCCAAAACTTTTGAGCTTTTAAGGAATTTTAATTTTTGGGATCTATTTTGCTGTAATTCGGTTATAAATACACGTAGAGACCTGAAACTTGGTAATAATACTTATATTTGGTAAAATTTCCAAAATCATCTTTTTTTTTTTTTAATAGGCGTTTTGAAATCAAATTTAAACGAAAATCGCAAAAAAAAAATACGGCACTTCAAATTATGTATTAGCGAACTGCGCTCGAAATCGTCTTTCGTCAAGCAATAGTTTATCGTTTCTTGCAGGTATAAATGAGATAACCTTATGTATCCTACCTTTCCAACTGCTCACCTACAACAGAGGCCGCTCCCATCCCCAGTATCAGTTTTTTTTAATATTAAAAGTAATATATAATTTATACATAATATTATAAAGCTGAAGAGTTTGTTTGGCTGAACGCACCAATCTGAGGAACTACTAGTTCGAAATAAAAAATTATGTTTGTGTTGTATAGACCATTTATCGAGGAAGGCTATGATATCATTTTTATTTCAAAATTACGCCCCTAAAATGGAATTGACACAGGATTATTGGTATTTTGAGTGCGAAAATCGAATTACTTATGTATTTATGATTAATGATACGAATAAAATTTTAAAAGAAAATTAAAATAATTACAACAATAATATACGTTTCTATAACAACAATGATTGTTTAAACATATTTAGAAACTTAATAATAACACAAAATAAATAAAAACGGTTGCCAATGATTACCTTTTTTTAAATTTTTCAATATTTTCTAACCCATAAAGAACCATGTATATATACCATGTTATAAAAACCATTAATATTATTATTACTATTATTTACACTATTATCTACAGCAAAGCATTGCCGGATCAGCTATAAAACAAATCACAAAAGTTAATATCATATAATTTGATCTCGAAATAATGTATTAATCATATCATTTTAACACCCCATTAAGTAGGTATAACAGTTAGGTTAGCCTTGTGTAAACTTTTCGCCTTATCGTTGAGTTGACTGGATTTCTTTAATAGTACTTGCAATACGAGTATATTATCGACCCACACATATTTATTTTGCAATTTCATATCGAACGCTGGAAACACTGATGCAGGTTCGGCATATAACCTAACCTAACATTTCATAACATAATAATATATTATTATTATTGTCAAAGTGACACCTTTTTTTCTTTTCTTTTTGACCTTCTGTTTGCCAACGAAGAACGCATACCTAGTAACATATGACACATCACCCTTTCTCCCTTGATTACCATCTGACCATATACAGATGTGTGCCATAAACAATATTTTTTTTTCATTAAATAACTAGAATATTACGACCAAATAACTATATTTCTGTACATAATGTATTTTTAAGTATAGGTACCTATTTTATTTAATGTGCAATATGACTATATACAATACTATAGTTTTTTAGATTCTGAGTGGAGCAAGATATTCCTTTTTTTTTCGGTCTGTTAATAACTTTTTGATCAAAATTCTTAAGCAAAAACTTCATCAGAGGTGACCTATGGACGATAATTTTGACTAATCGGTGTATTAGAGCGATAATTTTTGGATTTTTTCTAATACTTTTTTCGGGGTTTTCTTAACATAGGGGAAAACCGAGAATATTTAAGTAATAACGGTTTCTATTCATATTTCCATTTCCTTTTTTTTTGGAATTCAATAAAACATATTCGCAGATACTTAAAAACTATAGTAGCTATTTATATTAACACTTTTTCAGACGTACTCCAATTTTAAAAATATTCTGACGTTTTTTTTAGTTATTTATGGATTTATTTACAAATTTGTATAATGGTTATTATTTTCTATTTTCTATATTATTGGTATATATTTTTTTCTGCTTTATGTGTATAACAATTGTGTAATCCTTGTGTACGGTTGTTTTTGTTTGCTTCCGCAGGACCAGAGCTCAGTCAAGTTTGAAGATGCACGCAAACGGTCAACTGAAACTGGTAGCAGGTGTAATACCTGCGGTTTTAGTAGTCACTTTTGGTTTTTTAATTTATTGTTTATTTATTTATCGACTATCGTTGCTAGATACCGAGTATTACATTTTACCTAAAGCTATGTCTAATACGGCGCTACACGTATATACATTTACGATGCACCATAGTTATTATATTGTATAACTTGATTATGTTTATGTTGCACAACAGTTTAAAAATTATCATTTAAACGACGACCGTCTGTGTAATATTGTCATCGTATTAGATTTTACAAAATCGCAATTTATTTTATTTTCCAAAGAATTAAACGGCTCAGGCGCCGAGCTTTGCGATTTGAATTTTTAATGAATACCTTTACGGCGGCGAAACGCGTATAATGAAAATTATGTATATATGTATATTTTGGTCGCAAACTGAATATTTAATATTATTTTTCATATTACACAGGTACACACACCGACTGTATATACGTAGGATTACAAAAAAAAAAAAACTTCAATTCAAAATAAGGAGATTTCGTTTGACTCGGCGGCGTTTTATAATACTTATACTTATATTATTCGCCGGCAACAAATACGTTGTTTTTATAATAAATTTACCACAAAACTACTCCGAATAGATTTTTGTTTGAAACACGAACAATATGTATATATTATAGATATATGTAAAGTTACGCTTAAATCGTTATCAGAATAGATGTTGTAAGCAGGTACGTATTATACTGCTATACTGTTATAAGTGGTGTGCCCAGGAATTTTCGATGGGAAGAACTATGTAAACATTCAATAAACTAGTAAATAAATATCATGATTTATAAATAAATTTTAGAATCTCTTCTTGTAACTTCGCCGACGAAAATCAATAATTTTACAAAAGAAAATTACAAAATAAATATTCATAGTGGTTGTATTTTTAAGCCAATGGGAGGATATAACCCTAACCTTCTTCCCTTTGCATACGACACTGACTGATTTAATACTTTGAATTCTTTAAACGATCGTTGTCATTACCGTATAAAATATTATGCATTCTTAAATAAATTTGTAAGATTGTAAATATCGAAAAAAAAAGACAGACATACTTTGCACATGGGTGCAGCTACTGTTGTTGGTGGGAAGATGGGAAGGTAGGATACAAACTGGAATTTAATGTACATCTGTAAGCAACGATGAACCATTGCTAACGAAATAACGATTCTGAACAGAGTTTAGTTCATAGTGTTACTTTATATATTATATCAATATTATGGTAAAATAATAACAATGTGCGTTTCCATGACAACAATGATTGTTTAAAAACTATTAAAATAATAAAAACTTAATAATAACAACCTTATTTTTAATCTTTAAATCTTTTTTAACTTAAAGAACCAGGTATTCCTCATTATCTCTAATATCAATGAGAATTTCAAAATTTACCTCTTTAAAGTACCATCCAGTGAACATTTTCTTTCAGAAAATGTCATACACTTGATAATTGGAGTAAGCTTTCTGGTAGAAAAAAGTGTTCACATAAAAAAAAATAATAATAAATTAAAATAAAAATACATTTATACGATAATAATTCTAGTAATAATAGCAGTCGAATTTTTATTTATTTCTTTTTCGTATCTTTTCTTACTTTTTTATTTTTACAGACCATGCACCTGTGTATCATATACGAGTTAGATAAATATAAGAAAACGAGTAAACTATCGTCGAATACTCGAATCCTACCTATCTACGTTATTCCAATATATTCGTGACATATTTACTGTGTTCGTATAATGTTTATATTGTATTTAAAAAAAAAAAAAATCCTATAATATATTATATTTACTGGATCGTCAAAAAAAAAAAAGAACACGATATTCCCTCGTCTGCACTCGAGCCGATGATATGAATGACATCTGTTTGTATACACTCACGCATAATACACATCATTATATAATATTAAAATATACGACGGTATACCGAAACCTAATATTATTATATTTAGTTGATACAACGAATAATACAACTGATGATCGTCGTAGTATTATTTCCAATGATAATAATCTCGATACCTAATAGTATCTATTATTTGGCTCGTTGAACAAATCGACGACGACAACACTTTGTCATCATCATCTTCTTGTATATTCAACAAAATAATTATCTCTTAAACTATCTTAAATCAATGCGTTCCCTCGCTGCAAATGTAAAACGTATTCTGATTTCAATAATAGGCAGGTATATTGTTTTATACATAAATATCACGAATTATACATTTGTAGTAGTATACATTTAGTATTTATATAATAATATTATCAATACAATCATTGTGATGATAATAACTGCGATAAACATAATTTATTTGAAACTGTATTTGAAACAGTGACGTACTAAAAGTGGATGATTTAGGTAATACACCACACCTCTAAAGAGGTCTGAAGCTCAGGCGGCGGATTTAGACTTTTCTTTTATTTTTATGGAACATATTTTTTTTTTTTCGATAGCTCGTTACATACAATATATAAAATATAAAATATCAACTTTGAAAAAGTCTTATTCATAAATTTGTTCGTTTAATTATTAACGTTAAATATTAATTGAACCGTGTGTTATAATCATGATTTTTTTTAAAAAAAAAATATGCATATCATCCTCCGCCTTAAAAAAAAAAAAAAATGTTACGCCACTGACAATAATTATTAATAATAAATAGCACTTATGATTGTTACGAATGAATAGGTACTACAATAAAATTAGTCGATAGTCAACTCAGCTACGGCTATCCATTTTCCGCGCAAATTCAATTTAAAACGGGTATAAATATAATGTTAAAATTAATATTGTTATTTTTTTTAAACATGAAAACACTTTCTACAAAATTCAGACTGTTATAGAAGCAAGAAGAAAACTTCTGCGGTCATAAATAACATTACATATAATGTATACATTATATTTATAATATTTTCCATGTTCCAAGCGTTAATCCGTTTAAAAATATAAAAACATTACTATTATTATAAATTATATCTCATATAATAATAACAATAATAATATACACCACATTCGTTCATTTAAGGAATTACCAAACCGGATACCGCATAGTCGGAAATGACAGAGCACAATAATTACACCTGTTTTTTTTTTTTTTCTAGTTTTTTTTACCAAGCCATTTGTTTTTTATTTTTATTTGTAATGGACTCTGTATAATATCCGATTCATTGTACTCAAACAACTTAGTTCAGAAAATTATAGTTATTATTATTTACTACGTATTATTTTTAACCGACATTTGTACATACGATTTAGCCTTTTAGAACGTGTAGTACCAGTAAAAAAGTTGTGAAACAAAAATAAAAATGTATACATTTATATTTTTTATTAATATAATATCATTATATTTATAATATATTATGCGTAATATAACTTAATTAAATAATTTGTATAGATATTTTCTCAGTGAACATAGTAAATTGGCTTAAGAAATAAAGAATACTATTGCTTATAATCCCCGCTCTGTATACTGTTATGTAACATTATAATAAGTCTTTGATGATCAAAAATAACTTTATTTTACATTTTCGAATAATATAATACAAAATAGTAAAACAACGATATAATTAATAGACACAAAGGCCGTACCTGGGGGAAAAAAGGGTCGGGGATTAAAATTTTCTTGTTACATAATTCTGTGGAAAAATAATTTCAATCATTGGAACACCACACATTTTTAGTTTACAGCTAATTAATTTGCATTTCAGTTAATAACAAAAGTCCTTAAGATTAAATGGCTTTGCGAAAACCAGTAAAACGTTAATCTAAAACGGTCTATATATTAATATTTTAGTATTTTAGTATTTTAATATTTTAATATTTTAGTTCGACCATCAATAAAAATTAGTAAATAAAAAACTCACAACGATTAAATATTTATGACATTGACACATTGCATATAAAATTTCAAGCGTTTCAATAATATTATATCAAGATAAATTCAGTATTCTGTACCTAAAAAATACCCACGCCTAAATTTTATTTTATTTAAATCAAAATTAATTTAAACTATCAAAATTAGGTTTTCCACTCTCTATATAGTGGTGATAAACTTCTTGAAACTTGTTTCGAAAGTTTTGCTCTTAACGTTAGATGACTTACAATTTGAACAATTTCGTTTATTTTTTTAAATTCAAAGTTCGCCATGTCATTGTTTTCGTGATAAAATCAATAATATAAAATATGTTTCTGAACTATACCTATATATACATTTTATAACTAATAATGAAGTAAAGAAACTTTAACGCTAAACGGATGATGTGTTATTAAATTATTTCGATGTTAGTTACTCGTATTTTAATATCTATAATCTATTTAGTTTAATCTACGAGTAAAAATAAAAATTATCGAATAAATCGAAAAAATATTTGTTTAATACGGTCGTGTATGTTACGTATACGAGTATAGTCTTTGATGTCCCGTAGAACAATATATTTTAACATAACAAATTTGTATGCAGCAAAACCGATTTTGTGAGTGTTAGTTTTAGTATTAGAAAGAATTTACGTATTATCGAACTTTCAGGGTAGAATATAACATTATCAGTGTTTTTTTAAGTTTGATTTTTAGGTTATTTTAATTTTTAAACCGAGATAAAAGTTTTAGTGAAATATCACTGTTTAAAAATGCTTGAATCAGTGTTTAGATCAATTCACTATAATATTAGATTATAATATCATAAGAAAATCGATTTTTTATAATAGTGATAATGCTAAACCCGTAGGATCACAGCGTTTTCGCGGATTCCGTGACATTAGCAGCTACCAGATATTATTATAGCGCAGCATCAAAAGGAAATATCATCTACACCGCTCATTTAAATTTAACGCCCTGAAGTCCTATAGAGTCAAAGTTATTGTTCGATTTTCCTCGAAAATAGAATATCTATTGCATTGTTTTGAAATGTATATTCAATATTGTTTTCCCGCTACTTTTGGACATATCTAAATGCTCTCTCTGGACCAAATGAGCACAAACTCCGACTTCCAGATGGAAGCAATTTTTTATAGGTATAAGTGACATTTGTATCGATTATACATGGGGTTTTCGAGGATTTCAATTTCAACCCCCCGTCCTATTTTTTGTTTTGGGAAGTAGTAAAATTATTATAGTCTGGTTACATAGTTATCAGATGTTTCTTGTTTTGCAAAAAATATGTCTATTATACAAAACCGGTGGCGGGGAAATCGACTCTAGTGATCGAGCTCTGCTTGTCACGGGTATTATTATTATGGTTTACGAAAACGTACTCACCCGTTTAGGTGTATAATTTAAATTTCAAACCGCGTTACGACTTTGTTTATTGTGTGTTATACCGCGTGAAATCGGCCAGTCGTCAAAATTCGTTTACCGACCATCTCGTATTATTATAAGTACTTACGTAATAATTATATAGACTGTATATAATACCTATATAGGTATATATAATTTGCGAGAGAAAAATACGGTTTAGAAGGGCGAACGCAAACATAATATTATCATCATCATGTTTGATTGTATAATAATATTACACGATCTGACTTTATAACGACGACCCATCACGGGGTGTCGTTTCGATATTTTTTAGAGTGTGGAAAACTTCCTAGATTTACCGACCGACGATCCAGTTATGTATCAAAAAAAAAAAAAAAAAAAAAAAAACAAAAAGCATCAATAAATGTTCATGGTTATAAGTATCGATTGCCGATTATCGCGATCTAAACGATGTTTCTAGTCTTTGAAAATAAATAATACGTTTTCATAACCGAAAGTTTTGATAATTTAAGGCGAGGTTAAAGGTTCAACTGATACAAATGCACAAGTTGTCTCTCGCTCTTTGCTAAAAAAAAAAAAAAAAAAAACGCAATTGCCACGTAGTATTTTAAAAAATGTGTAGAAATATGTATATATAGAAGTAGTACGGGAAAAATTGTTAGGATCGAAAACTTTAAGACGACTTTTCAACGTCACTTTTTCATTATCGCCTCCTATAATTTTTTCGGTTTCAACGTCACTTATCTCACCTATCTGTTCTCGACTATATCTCATATCGTTTCTTCTTCTCCATTTACAGTGACAACATATATGCCCGTACGACCATACCGTCATCTATTCGACCTATTCTCCCATCAGGAATTTCCCACAGTATACCCCTGTATATTCAGCTATTATACGAAAATAGGTATAATAACATCCGCACATACTTCGTATAAGTCGTATCGAACCCGACAGTGAGAACTTAAAAGTGGGGACCAAAAAAGTAAATTAGTATTCAACGAACCAAGCTATTTTCCTTGTAACGTGGCTGAAATAAACGATTTCGAGATAAAATATTATTAGTTACTACGTAAAGACAAAGGTAAGCCAACGAGGAGTGGGCGAGCGATATAAATCCTAAATTCCTGCGCTCACGCTACAGATTTCGTACCACAAATGTAGGCCTGCACCGTCGTAAAATAATTGCATAAAAATATAGCGATTCCGACCGGAGCCCGGTAAGGTTACGATAATGTTATAGTCGTGCGTTTATTTTCTTCTTTAGTAATCCAAAACCAATCGACGAGTGTAAAATCAAAGTATCGCGGTCATTTGTTGTTGTTGTTTTTTTTTTTTTTTTTAGAAAATCTGCATCGAGCGTCGCATACAGAACGGATTTTCCAGCGAAATACCGCCGAGCGGAAATTCCGTGTCGTACGACACAGGTGTTCTTCCGAAAGAGTCGAGCGTTTTGACCGACGGCCGAAAAAACGACGTATTCCGAGTATTTAAAAAAAAAAAAAAACGACCACCGCACGGACACGCAGACGCGGCTCACTGTAAACGGCTGTAATAACGGATTCCGAGTTGAAAAGTGCGTTGTCGAAGCCAAATGATAACGAAGTTGCATCGCGATAAGCCGCCCGTCGTCGCCGCCGTCCAGCGGTAGCGCCGTTAGGGCCGGGGGAAATCGATACGAACGCCCGGGGTAACCATACCGGTACCCCATAAGAGGGGCAGGCATAATATTATGTACGCGCGCGTGTACAGATAGGTAGGTGCGTGTAATAATAAAAGACGGCGACACGACCCCGGTGTATACACATATTATTATTATTATTATTGTTATTATTACGAGTGTGACTATGTATACGCGGCGGGTACGGCATTATGTTTTCGTTATAAACTCGCGTATTTTCGCTCGCACGCGAACGTGTGCGCACATAAGCCCCTTGTTTGCGGCCCGAGACACGTTTCGGGTCTTATATTGTGTATAGGTATAGGTGTGTGTGTGTGTGTGTGTGTGTGTGTGTGTGTAGTCGTAGCGGCACGTCGATCTCTGGCGGTACCGCCGCCGCCGCCGTTGCCGTGCCTTTCCGTCCGCGGGCACGCTACGCGCTTTGACGCGCATGTATTTCCGAACGGACCGCGCCACTTCAAAGGCGCGACGGTGCTGCGCGGCGGTGGGTCGGCGGCGGACGGGGACGGCGAGGCGGTAGAGTGCGAAAAGTGTGCGACGAGTGCTGTACGCGCGACTGTCGGGCGGGCGGGCGGCGGCGGCGGCGGCGGCGACCGTGCAGGGGAGGTTAGAGTGATGACGGCGGCGACGACGGGCGCAGTATACACAGTAGGCACGGAGAGGTGGAAAATAAAATGAAAAAAAAAACAAAAAAAAAAGAACCCTCAAACGAACAAAAATATACAGCTGCAGATATAATAATAATAATAATAATAATAATAAATAATATTATAGACGCGCGCGCCGCACACAGCGGCGTTGCGGGGCTTTACGTGTTATTTGTATAATTTCCGAGCGAGAATAAAAAAAAAAAAAAAAAAAGCAATTTCCCTCGCACCCGCCGCCGAATCAATTTCCGCGCGTAACTCCGAGCGGCCCGACGCTCATTTGTCCGGTTTCGCTAAATATACGTGCGTATACATATACGTATACGCCGTGTATAATAATATTATTATTATTATTATTATTATTGTTATTATTGTTGTTATTATTATTATTATTATCGTTATCGTCGTTATTATTATTAAAATGGCGTTGCGCGCGAAAACACGGTTACACGCGCGACCCCGTGGAGACCGAGTGGGTCTTCGCGGCGGCACCGGCCGTCGCCGCCGCCGCCGCCGAAGCCGTTTATACACAATTACACACAACAACAATAATGACAATAATCATAACAACAACAACGATCGTGATAATAATAATAATACGCGGCGCCGCCAAAACGACGACGACAATACGTTATACAGCGTGACGACGGTGACGAGACCACGGGGCCGGGGGCGCGAACCCGGCGAATATTTCGAATAGTCGGCGCGACGGTTCTCGGCGAACCGACCGCCGCCGCGGGTGGCAGGGACGGTGGTATTCACAAGACGTTTTATTTTTTACGCGTCCTATAACACGGGCGCGCGTAAAAAATTGTTGACGGTCTCTGTGTTCGGAATACGTTCGTGATAAATGGGTCGCGAACAATAATGCAAATTTAATTTTTTCCCGAACGTCCAAACGCAATGCCTTCCGAGCGCAATATTCGTTTCGTGTATTGAAAATATGAAATATGAAACTTTCATTTTGCATTTTTTTTTTTTTTTGACATTTTAAGTGCATTTTGTTCTGCTTTTTACAAACTTCATGGTGTTATCAGAAAATTTGATGAAATTTATTTCTCCTAAAAGAAAATAAAACGCATATTTCTATTAGATTCTGAGCGGAGCGAGGAATATATTAGATTTACAAAGATATTTTTTATATTTTTATGTGAACACTTTTTCTACCAGAGAGCTTACTCTGATTATCAAGTGTAGCATCTTTTCTGAAAGGAAATGTTCTCTGGGTGGTACTTTTAGAGAAATCATTTTTTGAAATTCTCATTAATATTAAAGATAATGAAGAAACCTGGTTCTTTAGATTAAAAAAAAATTTAAAGATTAAAAATAAATTTATCATTGGTAACCGTTTTTATTTATTTTTTGTTATTATTAAGTTTTGTTATTTTAATCTATTTTAGACAATTATTGTTGTCATGGAAACGCACATTGCAATAATTTTACCATAATATGACACAATAATATTTACTGTTGGCAAAACAACATTATCAACGGAACATCGTTCAGAATCGTTTTTTTGTTGGTTTATCGTTACTGACAGATATACATTAAATTCCTATCTATATCCTATCTTCACAACTTCCTACCTACAACAGTGACTGTATCCACGTGCAAAGTATATCCGTATTTTAATAAAATGTACCAGTTATAGATTTACAGATTATACCAGATAAATACAATGCCAATAAAGAAAATGATAAGCTATTTATCGAGTTGTAATGTAGCCGCATTGCACTATTTGCAATTTTGTTTGATATGTATTTTTAACCATTTTTTTTTTTTATATAAGTGCATTAAATTGTATTTTTTTAAGGCGTTTTTCTTGTTTTTTAGAGCATTTAAGTCCGCATCCTAGTAATAATATTATCAGTAAGTATCGACCCATTTTCGATTTTTTGTCCCCATTCAAAATCAGTATATTTTTCCAAAACTTAAAACACAATGCCTTACAATATCAACACAAGTTTAATGTTTATACAGGACGATCAATCCTGGATATGAGACATTATCATTATCTCGGTGGGTACTAGATTTTTCTGGAATTCGTTTTTTTAGAACATTTAAGGAATAAGGGGCTCTACAATTTTACCGTTATTTTTTGTCATCCATACATTTTAATTCAACCCACTACAAAATTCCATAGTAAATAAATGAAGTTTTATTTTAACATTTTTAGTTTCCGTGAACCCGTTGATGAGACATTCCACTTTTTTATGTTTTGTAGTGGAATTCAAAAATGTCAATGGCATTTTTAATATAAATTGCTATTTAAAATACAAAAGTGGATAGTGGTTTCACCCCTAGAACTAAGGGCGACGAAAAATAACGGTGAGGTAACATTTTAGTACCACGTAGAATCATCGAGAATTGATCGCTCTATATAGACAATCACGAATTTCTACACTCGTTTTACGGGATTTTTATACTTGAAAATATTGTAAAAATATTAGATTCAATATTGTAATATTGGTGTGTCTAAAAAACAACCGATATCAAATTTACTAACAATAAATAACCGATAAACTAGATAATACTAGATAAACGCTGGTCCGTGCTCAAATAATTAAAATAATGGTTTTTTTATCGCGCGGCTACGATTCGATAACCGAATTATTGGTAATAATTCCGATTTCGATATTCGCGAGCAAAGCAAAAAAAAAAAAAAATCCTACTGTCGTCGTCATCGTAGGTATATCGTCGCGCGTGGTCGGACGAATGTTGACTCTACCGGTGATTTCTAGTGGGAATTCGTTACCTATTTCGAATTTTCCATAATACGATATTATTATTATCATTATTATTATTATTATTATTATTATTATTACGTTGTTCGCGTGCCGCGTCGGTCCGGAGATTTTCCAAGGGCAGTAAACTATTCCATACCGTCATTGGAAAGCCGCCATGAACCGTCCGAGTGAAATCCCGACACTTAAATTCTTGAATAACTGTGCATATTAATAATGCCGTAGTTTATTAAAGGCACACTATCAAAATTGTATTATTGCTTGGTAAATTGTCGTGGCAGAACTGTTTCGGGTAGATTTTTCAAAATCCGAGGCCTTTGTATGACAGTCGAGAACGGGTCATGTGTCTGAATATACAGTTTATTCAAACAGCAAGTGTTCGAAAAACAAAACCAAAAATTATATACACATAGACGACATAGATATCTACTAATTTACGTTATCGTTGTACGACATAGGTACAATAGTCGAGTATAGAAAATCTACGCGTCGAAAAGTCCCGAGATTCGAATTTTTTATCATATACGCGACGTCTGCAACCGCAGCATCACCTCCTGGCGTTCGTTAAACAATTTTATTAAAAGATGTCGCGGTGTTTTTACATTAAATTATTATTAAGTATAACGCGACGTCGTTGTTAAAATAATAATGTGATTCGAGAATAATAATTAATATAATACGCTATCAACGTTTAATTATTTTACCGCAACTCTGTTACACACAGAAATACGTTACGCCAACGTCGCCACAATTTCCCGACCTAAGTAAGTATACGTTTTACTAAACGAGTACTTACATTATTTGTTAAGTGTATTGTACACACATTTACAAGTGACACTTGTCAAATCCCCCGGCTCACTTCCCCCACTTCCCCCCACCACTCTCCCCCCTACCATAGTCCCCGCCGCCGTACAGTGCAAATTATATAAATCACGAGTCAGTTGCACCGTATACACTGACGGGTGCGTCAAAAGTCGTTTTCCAAAATTGAACTTTGTCGCGATTTTATTTGGAGCGCACGTGTATTTGATATCGACAAAGTTTTTTTTTAATTTTAATTACGCAGCCGCTCGGTCGCTATACCCCGCTCCCATCGTTTAATTAGGTTTTTAAAACAATTCTGGATGTAGGTTACACCGCGCGCGGTATAGCGTATCATAATTACTGTCGTAAAACAGTACATTGGTCTCGGGGAACAAAAGGACTCGCGTTAATTTTGTATTGTTTCCGATCGAATTAAACGTTAACAATTACTGAATCGCTAAACTACTATGCAATAAATAACGAATTATTTGTTTTGCCGAGGAAAAAATACACCACAGTGACTTGAGATGTTTCAATGTTCAGTATCGCGCGTATTTGACACGTATATACGTACACTTATGCTATTTAGTCCAAAAAATAAAAATAAAAAAATTATACAAGTCAAAATTATAAAACGAAATTTCTAAAATTTACTTGAGCCCTTGTTCCGTGGGACCGAGGATTTATTCACAATATAATGCGCTTGTGAATTTAACGCACTATTAAAATCCCCATAAAATACACGACACTAATAATATAACAATAATATTCTTTAAAGAAAAAAAAACACGCGAAAAAGTTGAATTGAGCGAAATAAATATTTCAAAACTGCGTTGCGTTTCATAATTGATATAATTCGAACTTTTATCGAATAAATAAATAAAATTCTTATGAATACGGAATTAACAGCTCCGAATTCTATAATTATTATTGGCCTATATCGCTTTTTAAAGCCTAGTTCACGCGATCAAATATTTGAAGTACGTATACCATGTATCAAATATTTTAGAACCGTTTCTGAAAAAAGTTGAAGAGTTTGTTTAATATTATGTGATTACTGGATTGATAGCGAATTTCGTTTACATTCAAATAGCTTGTGGTTATTTCGATGTAATATTTTTTATAGTCTGAACCGTTATTTTTTTTTATTGAACAAATTTTCAACCGTGTGTACCGGGCTTTAGAATATTTTTGAAAATTGTATTTTATGTATTATTATGATAGTACATATAATATTGTAACATAAAACGGAACGACATGTTACATTTTTTTACCATTTATCACAGGATTATAATTCGTAAACTGGTATAGCTAACAAGCTCATCATTTTTTATTTATTTTTTCTAACCGACAACGGGTTTGATTAGATCGCCTCTTGATTATGCGATGAAAATAATTTCGCCTGTTCGAATGTCATAACAATTCAAATTTTCCTACCAGTATACCTATGTATGTATTATATTATATACTCATATTATTTTTAAATGCGTATATCAAAATATAAAACTTTTGTTTAGTTTTTGAAAAAAAAAAAAAACTGATACAAAGTACCTATAAAATAAATAATAACGGCTGTAAAAAATAATAATAATAACAAAACTATTGAAGTTTAAAACGATTTGTGTAATATTAAATTATTTAGAGTTCGAAGAAAGGAAATACATAATATAGAATGATTCAATGTGATGATTGAAAAAAAATAAGTCTTTAGTGCCCGGGTTTTTATTTATTATTGATCAATTATTATTAGGAAAACTATAGTGAGACGTAAATTGGAAGTTTCTTTATTGTTTTCATTGTTCATTTTTTTTTTTTTTTTAGTACTATTGACAATGACTGATGACCAATTATGACTTTTAAACTCGTTCAAGTACTTAACAATGATAATGATGGTTTAATAATAATATTTCATATATGAATTAGCTATACTTGTTATTGAAAAAAAAAATTGGTTAAGTGCCGAAAGGGTAAAAAATGAATAAAAGTGTCAATTGAGAATTCACAAAAGAGCTAATATACTACTGATGGGTGCGCACTACTGTAAGTGAGAAGTTATACAAAGTTATTAAGTTTATATCTGTAAACAACGATAAACCATTGTAATTAAACCAGTAACTTCACCATTTTGTTGTGACAAGAGGGTAGACTTTAGTTTTGTATGCCCCTATAGAACCCCCTAAATGAAACTAGGGGGATGACATTTTGTATATAATAGGAAAATTAATTTATAAACAATTTAAACTATAGCTTAGAGGTGTAATAAATTTATTTCGTAATTAGGTACTGAGTTTCGGCTTTACGCCATCATTAGGTTGCTGATTAAACATTATGGAATAATTTATATATGGAAATTTGGAAAGAAACAAAATAAAATATAAATGTAAACAAATTATCATTAATTAAATGGCATGTAAGTGAAGAAAATATGAGGTTGGTATACAGTATTTAATTACCGGATCGCATTAAACTTAGACAAGAGGGGGCGAGGAGTCTACTCCCTCTAGACAGATAATTTCAATTAAATGTCGTCTAAAACCCAGCATCTCATAAAAATAATATTCACCTTTCAAATATAAATTTTATTTTTTCATACTCCCACTCTCCTAGAAAAAGGCAGAAAATCTGCCTTATATATATAATCGTATTATGTATTAGACGAAAGGTACATATTATATAATTTTATAAATTTTTTTATATATAAGTACGATTTATTTGGCCTATTCATAGAATAATATACCGACAACCCAAATAATATTGAAATTTCAATCGTGATTTTACAGCAATTTTACTAAGCATAACATATTTAATGATATTTCGGTACCCTTTACCATATGTAATATAATGTATCATCATCACATCGCAACCGCAGTGATGTTTATTATTTTTTTTTCTTTTTTTTTTATGTGAACACTTTTTTCTACCAGAAAGCTTACTCCGATTATCAAGTATATGACATTTTCTGAAAGCAAATGTTCTCTGGGCGGTATTTTAAAGAGGTAATTTATTAAAATTCTCATTGATATTAGAGATAATGAGGAACATTTTTTTTTTGGTTCAACTGGTTCTTTAGGTAAAAAAAAAAAAAATTAAAGATTAAAAATAAGGTTGTAATTGGCAATCGTTTTTATTTATTTTTTGTTATTATTAAGTTTTTATTGTTTTAATAGTTTTTAAACAATCATTGTTGTCGTGGAAACGAACTTTGTTGTGATCATTTTACCATAACATGACACAATATACATTGTTGACAAAGCAACACTATCAACTGAACTTCGCTCAGAATCGTTTTTTCGTTAGCAATGGTTAATCGTTGCTTACAGATACAAATTAAATTTCCGCCTGTATTCTACCTTCTCAACTTATCACCAACAATAGTGGCTGCAACCACCCCATTGCGAAGTATGTCTATCCTTTTGCAATATAAATTTAAAATAACTAGGTAGGTTATCTTTTCTTAGGTATGATTTGTAATGTAGAAATTTCAATTATAGTATAAATGTTTCACAATAATCACAGCGTGTCCAAAAGTAATAATAAGGCGTCTCTAGAACTGATGAAACTATGTCCGAATGACGCTGAAAAATTAAAACAATTATCATTGAACAACAGAAAACACCCGGTGAGTGCACTTAATGAAATTATAAAAATATTGAATCGAAAAAAGTACAATATTCGACGGACAATAAAAAATTTGAACATTTCATAGTTAGCGCCAATAACGGTCGTACCGTTGTGCTCGAAAAAGATTCGGAGAAAAACATGACTTTAAATTTTATAAGACAATTAAATTTAATACCGAAAGCGGCACAGAGAACATTTTTTGGACGAATACGTCATGTTAGACCAAGCCACTGAATTACAAAAAATGTGCACAGCTCGTCATACACAGATGTCAGTTTCCTTATTGTGATTATACAAATAACAACAAAAATTCAAATTGTAGGTTTTACGGTGATCAAAGATATAGCATGTTTATCATAGCTTACATGTAAAAATTAAATAAATCCTACCTGTATGTATCCTACCTTCCCAACTTTTCACCTACAATAGTTGCTCTCCTATCAGCAGTATATAAGCTTTTTTTTTTACTGTTCAGAAAAAAACATTGTTGAGCTTTTATGTTGTAGACCAAAAATCACTTTCAAAGTATAATTTACATAAAACTAATTATACATATAGTATGTACTTAGAAAGCATTGTCTTAAATCACTCATAAAAAAATTAAATTTTTATTTTTTTTTTGAAATCCAGACCCTATAATAGTTATGAATATTATTATGAAAGTATATTTTTAAAAAAAAAAATTCTATAGTTGTGGATCATATTATTTGTACAATAATTTTATGTACGCCTTTTTATAATAAAGAGATGAACAAATGATATAACTTCGCAATGGAAAATCCGTAAAAGTATTTTATTACGATTTTAGGAAGGTATACTTATGTATTATAAATTGAATCGTGCAAAGTTTTTACTGAATTCGATGGCACTTAGTAACCATCATCATGTCATAATAATTTATATAGTCACAAAATACGAAAAAGTTAAACGTACTCGACGACTTAAAACTTCTATACATCTGTGAAACAATAATAATTAGTAATCGTCTTAAAATATATGAATATTGGATAAAATTACTAAAGCTTAAATTATAATATTATATTATATAACAATATATAATTAATTATCTGTTCGTATAGGTACTAAAAATTTCAAAAGTAGGAAGGTATTGTGTTTACTTAGAACAAGAAAAGTGCAATATGGGATCCGGAAATCGGTACCAAAATACATACATATTTGGTTCATACGGATAAAATTATTTTTCCATCTCAAAAATGCTCCAAAATTGAATACAAAGACCTTCATATAGATTTTTCACATGGCAATATAAAAATTTCGAAAATCTGTATAGTTACAATATGTTTTATTTAAGTTTAAATTTTAATTAAAATCGTAAAAATTACAGGAAAATCCGTATTTAAGGAATTACGTTTTTTTTTTTTTTGTGAAATAAATGTTTTTGGCTCTATAAAAATGCCCAAAATTTTGAGATGAAAAATAAGAACAATTGCAATTTATTATTGTATGATTACAAATTGATACAATTTTCAATTTAAGTTTATCAAAAGATTATTAATCGAACTTATCCCAGAACATTTTTCAGATCGCAATGATTTATCTTTGCGTACAGATACAAACTAAGTTACCCTATAAATCCTACCTTATTTGCTCAATTAAAGGGCCCATGAATAAAGATTTTTTATCACTGAAAAATATTAGCTCGTATATGTTTTTTGAATTCTTAAAAACCCATTTTATTCTTTTGAATTTTTGTTTTTGGATAAGATAAATGATATATTCAGTTTGTTTTTCAGTCATAACTCAAAATGATAATAACAATCCGTAATGTAATGTTACTGTAAAACGACAACTAGTAGATGCATTTTTGTAATTATTAAAATTTAACATTATTTGAATTTTTAACCAGATGTTCGTATTTCCTAATTATTGTTTATTTGTTTTACGTTAAAAAAAAAAACTAAAAACATTAATCACAGTAATATTGACATTAGAAATTATTTTCTAACTACCTGTAAAATTTGTCTTCATATTTGTATTGTTTTAAAAATTCTAATTCTGAAGAAATAATTTATGTAAATGTATATTTCTGACAAAAAAAAAAAATAATAGTAAATAAAAGAAGAATATAAACCATAACTTATCGAATATACCGGATCAATATTTTTTTACAATATTAAACGAAAACAAACTGACCATATTATAGGACTTGACGTTTTCCTTTTCAATATTTGTATTATTATATTATTATTTGATTCTTCTTTTTTACTATACTTAACAAATAGGTCAAGTTTTTATAAAACAATTCCCGCGATGTAAGTATATATAATATACGTATATAGATATACACAAACAATATCCATCGAACGATAACAGGAAAAAATCAGTAAAAACAGTACGAAAAAAAAGATCGTTTATTTTTTATTTTTTTTTTTTTTGTTTTTGTTTTTCATAAATAAAATATAAAAATACGAATTTTGAGAAAACAATAACCTTATTAATGTTTGAAATGTGTATTAGGACGTAGGTACCTACCTACCTACTATATCGTATTTCAAACTCTGTAATCATATAGATATAATATGAGAAACCGCGGTGAAAACTTGTTTGACTGTTTTATTGTGTGGATTACCTATATTTTATAAGCAATGCTTTTCGTAAACCTGCAATTTCGTTCCGGATCAAATCGATAAATATATAATATAATTTATAATGGTAATGGTAGATATCGAAAACAGAAAAAAAAAAAACTAACAACAAATAAATAAATATATAAATCGCTTAAGACCCGGTTAATCTGCAAATATAGTTCTTCTCGTGGACTCGATGTTGAAAATACATAGGTATTGCAATAATGTACAGGTACCGTGGACTAAATAGGTTCTACACGCGTTCTATACGTATTTCGATGAGAGTTCTTATTATATTTTTTTTCTGAGCTATAAACGAAACATCTTATGGAATATTGTCCGGAGAAAAAAACGAAAAAAATATATAATATTCAATATTCATATGTACAAACAAATCTGTACCGTATCGTTTTTATTATTATTATAATTTTTTTTTTCACCTCGTTCGAACACGTTGTAATATTTTGATTGTACCTACACACCATGCCCGTCGACTACGTGCCTATAATATTATCATTATTTTAATACACAGCAATATTATTTACACGGAGTGAGCATACAGGACGATTCTAATGAATAGATGATTATTTTAACTCTATTTTCAAATGTTTATTCTTGCTGACATTTTAAACGAATATACACTTTGGCTTAACAAATAGCAGTCCCCTACCGCGTTCCCCCATAATTAAACACAGATGCGAATAAAGAATATTTTTACAAACATTTTAATACTATATAACTATGTATCATAGTATCGGATTTACCGTTTATGAAATTTAATAGCTTGAAATCTAGACCAGAGTAGTATGAACCGGTTATCATCTACAAATGGATATAAAGTTATTATTACCCATTCCTCCGGTTACACTCGTTTAAGGTATAAGGATCAGGATAGGGATAAACATCTGTAAATAAGTATTAAAATAAACCGCTCAAACAATATTATAATATATTGTAACGATTGAAAACAAAAAAAAAACCAGTAAAATTAAATCCACTTAAAATCCTCGCCGGTCACGATAAAACACTCTGTATACTGTATGGTATAAATATACGTCTCGATTAACCGGAATCATCCGAAGTTGTTCCGGTCGTTCTTCCCGGTCGGCAATGGGTCACGGAATCGTATAATAATAATAATAATAATAATAATTTAAGTACTTGTATTATGTCGGTTAACTAACGAATTACCCTACTAACCGACCACGTAAACGTATTTTGTTTTTTTTTTTTTTCACGGATATTTTCGATCTCTCGCATACCTGTTATTCGTATAAAAACCGTATATTTTATAACATACCATATCGGTAAGCAATTTATTATATTATGATGTATACGTGCGTGATGTGTGCATACTGTAAATAGGTAAGCATTTAGGTACTTACCGGTACCGATAGTTATACTAATATACCCGATAGGTACGATATTATTAATAATAATAACCATATTATAAATGTCCTCGATACCACGGATCGGCGATCGATTTCTAGACGTTCCGGAACCAAGAGAAAAACGGTGATTTTTGTACATAAACGTGGTGCAGTAACACTTAAGAGTGGAATCCGTGTGTTCGCCGGGTTCGGGTTAGGTATTTAAATTACAGGGTGTCGGTTGTGTGCGCCTCACGATCAGACGATCTACGGGTCTACCTACCTGTCTCTATATACGTCTCGCTCGACACGTCACGCCGATCAGACAATATAATATAATAATAATAATAAAAAAAAAAAAAATAAAAATATGTTTATCTCAAGAATATATTATGATATTTATTATATAGGTTCTTGGCCGCCGGAAATATAAATAAATCTATATAGTCGCCATAACATTGTACGCTGCACTGTAAGTCGACTGCGGTATAATGTATAATATTTGTTATACTAATGCTATAATAGTTGCAGAGGGGCGACAAATACCTGGATGTATACGTTTTCTTTCGGAGAATCGACAGCACCAAAATAATATATATATATATATATAATATACCTATGTGTATACGTTATGCACCATAGAATCGTCGTCAGACAAAACCGATTTATCCGACCATTACCGTGGGTCCTTAGATGAAACACGGATTATAAGCTGAAACTTATCTAGACAATAAGTAATATCGTTTATCTCATATAGCTGATATAATGATGGTATCTATCCACTGATATAGATAACAGGTACATACTAGACAGTTAATTGCAATGTTCTATTTACCGTCCGTATACTTGTTTGAAGTCATTAATGAACACCACATGGATACTGCACTTATTTACTTGTGAATAACCATTACTTCTGCGGTAACCAAGACCGTGAATACTACACGGGTATAACAGTTATAATAATATAAAAGTGGATGATAAACTGATTAGGCTCACGGGCCACAGGTCTCGAATTGAAAACTTCATGTAACGATTTAGTTTATGATATGTATATATCTGTGTTTGTATCCAAGGATTATCTAAGATAAGAAAAAATTATGTTTGTAGTAATTGTCTAAGTAAAGTGTACCAAGAAAATTAAATGTCTACCCGTCGTAGAAAAAAATATTAAATAACTGTAAAACCCAAATTTACTTTATGTCTATATATACCTATAATGATTTACACCGCCCTTTGCATTCACAGAATTGTTTTGCCCGTTTAAATTTCCATCTCCTTACTATAACATTCTGAATAGACAATTAAAAACAAATTTTTTCAAGATATTTTCTATTTATCTATTATCTACTTAAAGATAATTAAACATTTTTTTTTTTATCTGTGATAATATTAAAGTAATTTTCTTTTATAATTATTAAGATAAATTTCACTTGTCTGCACCTTAATACTGAATATTAAAATATGACATTGGAAAATATTATACAATAATAATGGAGTTTGTTCGTGAAATTTCAACGTTCGAAATAGTTTTGAATATATACAATGTGACTGCAGTGCGCCGTGTTCCGAGTTCATGAGCCCTATTATAACATACCCTATGATTAACCCGACTTTTCAGAAAATAAAAATCAATATTATTCAATTACAACGCGCGTTTAATATAATATGTTCATATGGTTCGATATGTACCGTAAAACATTTTTCATTATTGTTGAATGGAATTTTTTACTTTAAGCTGATATATAACAGTAGTTTTGTAAGCGGGCAGGCTTGTAATAATTATTATACGTACGTTTTGTTTTTTTTTTAAATAATAATCACACAAAAAAATACCGATATCATTATGTCATAATATTTTAATAGAATAGAATATATATTAAACTACCTATATTATAAGTAGTGAATAGTGATAGGTAGTCATAATTGGCTATTTAGTTCGATTTGATTCGAAAATCGAACTGATAATTGCCAATAATTGAACCAGACTAAATACCGTGCAATAGTTCGATTCAAACCGTTGAAATTAATTTTGATGAAGAGTGACACGAAAATATAATAGAATTTTTTTTGATATATTTTTACAGTGGGTATTATTTTTCTCTCCACGTGCTACACAATGTATATGTCATACGCGGGGTTGGATTAAGAGTCCAGTGGTCTACGGGGCCAAACTTAAAAATAAACCCTTTGTATAAACATTTTATGTACGTGTTTATACTACAAGCATTTTTTATACATTAATGATGACACAATGGGTCTTTTATATCCGTAGGCTCGGGAGCTATGGTTCTTCTCTATACCCCCCTTAATCCGGACTTGGTTTTAAACTATCTTTATCGTTTATTCAGTGCCGCGATTTTGTTTACTATGTGTCCTTTAGAGAATAAATGGCAAGTTATTTAATTAGTAAATTTTGTAGCAAAATAATATGTTTTATGTAGAAAATACGTTCACTAGTGAAAGGAGTAATTGGAGAAGTCCGAAAATTAAAGGGACGGTTTGGTTTATCTGCTCGTGAAGCAAAAGCTTATAAAAATAATAGTGAGGAGGAGTGGTCAAACAATGGATATTCACTAGAAAAATGTCCTTATAAATTCATAATATTCTAATTTCGTGTACATGCGTGAAAATTGTACAGGTACATATCACGGAGAGGAGAGAGTTGAAAAAATCTATGTTCAGTTAATTATTAAAATATATTTATAAATTGTTCAACAATTTTGGAATGAGTTCAAACTCCCCTCCGCCCATTTATTAACCTGCGTGACTGTTAACGAATACTCACTAAATTAATGTATATATTATGGTTATAATACTACTGAAATTGGACAACGACATCGCAGGTCTGTAGGACAGGTGTTATGGATTCTACACGACCGTGTGTCCGTCACGTCTGTGATTCAACTTCCGCCTTTTGTTACGATCGATTATTGAACCTCGTCCAATAACCTTTAACCGATATTACTTTACCAGTTACTATAATATAGTCGACTGCCACACGACAATAATTAATCCAGAGAGGTGACTTGCGATAAACAATGGTTAAAACACTTCACATTTTTTATAATAAAAATAGTACGGGTATATTATAATGCATACATAAAAATGTAATACGTGTTTATTATTTTAAGCCCGTTACCTACAAATTACAATATTATAAAGTGGGCGCATATACGTATAAAGGGTGTTTCGTGAAAATATACCCATTGTAATATCTCCGGAAAAATAAAGATAATCAAATTCTGTTTTTTTTTTTTTATATATATATATATTACTCACAAGGATGAAGCCCACTAATATTTATATTCCAATTAATTTTTATGGTTCGATAAAAAAAAACTTAACAAAAAAACTAACTTTTTGTTTTATTATTTTTGAAAAATTTAAAGTTAGCCATTTTATTTTCATTAAATTCGTGATTTTTAATAATGTTTTAAAGTTCGGTGAAAAAAAAGCTGTCATATGATAATGAGGACGGGTGCAGCCACTGTTAAAAGTAATTTAATGTATACCCGTGAGCAACAATAAACCGTTGCTAACGAAAAAACGATTCTGAGCGGAGTTCAGACGATAGCATCATTATCATCTGAAATTAGTTTAATTTATAAGTTGTAACATAAATATATGTGGTCCTTATTTCTGCGAGTAATTTACAAAAAAAAAAAAAAAAAAAAAAAAAACCCGGAATAATAATATTATCTTTATTATCTCAGAAGCTTATTGCAATTGGGTATATCTTGGTGGGATACCCTGTATTATACACCTGTAATATTATATCTGCAGCCGTTCCAATACGAAACTCCAAAAATATAATACTAATTATCGAAATTAAATGGCCTACATACTATTATAAATATATAATGGTGTACAATAATGTTCTCGACCGTTCTCTGCACCGTGCGCGTCGTTCCATTAATTAAGGGACCCTCATATTCCGTCTTAACCTTAAAGATTTGTTTCTATCGAGCTAATTTATTATTAACAGTTGTTAATAATTTAACTGTAAATAATTGCACTTCGTCTATTATATCCGTTAAATATCTAAATCTAATTCTGTTATACTATGAAATTCTGTTGTTTACTTGTGAAACTGCCGCTAGACGTTAATACATATTATAAAATGACGGTGAAGAAACATATATATATATATAATGTATCCGACTACCGGGGTGAATGAATATGCCTACCCCGCAGTAATATATTTTACGGTCTTGGATAAATAACACATATTATAATATTATACACGATAAACTGTTCTGGTTTTTAAACCCAATGACGAAGTAGAGTTTTATCCGAAACAGTAATGACTATTAATATATTATCGCGTTGCGTTGAGTAGGCGAAAATGATGTTCGGCGCATTCGTTCACGGTCATCGGTTCATTATTGTTATTATTATTATTATTCATAATCACAACAACAATAACAATATATAATAATCACTGGTACACTTTATGTCTGTCTGCGGACCAGTGGCGTATCTGGGGTCCGACCGATGGCGGGAAGGCGGTTAAAAAATTGAAATATACAGTTATTAAACAAAGCAACAGTTATATTTCTTTATTCGGAAATTCTTCTTCTTGCCAATTTTCATTGAAGCTCAGCTCCTATACAAATGATTAGGGCAATCGAAATCGTTGAAAACCGCATCCGAATCCGTTTACCGTAATTCTCTGCTGGAGATTAGCGTTTTCATACTGACGGATACGGCAGCGTTCTTTGTTGTATACGTGCAGTTATACAGAAATAATATAAAGATAATTATAGATTATATAGTTGATCGATTCCGTGGTTAAATTGAGAGGATGTAGTTTTGTAATTTGTTAAGATAAAATTATCCGTCTGTTATAGTTTAAGCCTTCGACGTCCAGGAGACGTTTTAGTTATTGTCACTCGGGTATTTGCAATTTTAAAGTTAAAAATTTTAAATGTTTTTATTAAAAATAAATTATTCATTATACTTATCAGTATTTATAGTATTTATTGTAGTTACTATAATATATTATAGATACCTGTGCGAGTATTAACGTTTGCATTATGTATATTTTATAATAATATACGTAGCTTCGGGGTACCGGTTATTGTTTGAAGATCGAATTATCAGTGATAAAATCGTGCGAAAACCATATTTAGATATTAGCCACGGGAACGCGCCTTGGCCCGCGGCCTCGGAAAACCGGTGCAGAGGCGTTTCGTTTATTACAATTAAATAACAATGATATGATGCAGTATAGTTGACTGAAATAGCAGTTCATTTTGACAAACTGTTCACTAAAATGAATCGTTTATAAAAATAATTCACTGTATCACACGTCTATATTGATCATTGATTCAAACAAACTATCACCTATGCCACTGAACCATGATCCAAATTGATCAGTGATAGTGTTGTCCTTTCTATGAAAAAATTATTAATTTGATTCATTAGTAAACGACGTTCAATATGATCGTGAGCTAGTACCCAATCATTAGTTTAGGTGAATCGTTCGCTTGAACTAGTTCGTTCGCTATTCATTCGCTAATAGTTCATTAATTATTATAATACTGCGGACCAGTGACCAAAAATTTTTTGAAATTCCTAATACTACTTTTTCCAAAAAATTGCGTTCTGTGTTTTTTTGAAAATAAACTCTTTTTGGTCAGTGAAATACTCCGATGTTTTTAAACAGTATACCCGGGTGCCTTAAACGGATACGGAATTTTTTACCGCATTCGTATCTAATTCAACAATAGTTCTGCTCAGAATCTATTTTTGATTTTATTAATGTTTTGTACATAAATTAAATTTTGCTATACCCAAACTCAATATCTGCGTACTACGCTTATATACTATACCTTATAAACTTCCCACTTAAAACAGTGGCCTACAAGTGGTTAATTACTTATATTACTTCGTAAAACGTAATAACCAAGTTCTATTAGCACTTTTGAGCTGCGACCACAATTGACCGTATCATAAATACCTCTTTACAAAAAAATAAACCAATCTACTTTGTTCGAAATAACAATAATAATTTTAAAAAAAGGCTTTGGGGATCTTTTAACCCCCCCCCCCTCCTTCCTTATGACTTCTACATTTCCGTGGGCCGTTGACGCCCGTTTCAAATATTATCAATTAAACGCGATATCGGTTTTTAAGGTGTAGGTGTCTACTTAAAATATTATTGTACGCGGGGGCAACGAGCGCAATAAAACGCGCGCGACAGTAATAATAGCTAATATAACATCGTAGGTAACGTTTTTCGTGGTCCGGTAAACAGATAGGTGCAATGATATTGATAAATCGGTACTTTCGAGCGGAGGGGAGGGGAATGGACAGTGGGAGGGAGATCGATGTTTGATCGAGGCGGAGTGAAAGAAAATAAAAAAATCGTAGAAAATCCGTGTGGGCCAAAAATTATTAATAATAATAACTAATAAATAATAACGATATTATGTGAGCGCGGGGCGACGTCGACGTAGGCACACTACCGTCGACGCCGTGAGCGCGTGGGGGAAACGGCGGCACTATAGACGAATGTTTTGAAATCGCGTTTCAGTCGTTATCAGCAATTCGTTTGGCGATTTTTACGCGCGCCGCTACGACCGCCGCGACCGGATCGACGCACAGCCGCGCGCCGCTACGCCGACGCGCCGCTACGCCGACATAGCGCCGGTGCGCGCGCGCGCGCCCGGGACACACCGGTTTTCGTTTGTACGTACGCGCCGACACAGACGTCACCGCCACCGGGTGAGTTTTCCGCAAGAGTATTTGATTGCTTTTAACGGGTCCTAAACAATGACCGTACGGGCGTAATATTATTGCATTGACATTATGCCGGCCTGTACCAAAAATATTGTTTCAGCTCCGGATATGCGACCGCGAAATAATTATCATTAGGTGTACGGTATACGTGATCGCTGTTCACCGGATTATCCGTTTGGTTATCGATTTATTCTACCCTTTGAAATTACGTTCGTAACGTACACTGATTCCGCACAGAATTCGGACGGTCCCAACAATAATATTATTATTATATAATATATAAATCATCGTTGTCATCATCGCTTACTCAGTTCGAACATCGAAAATATAAACATCGATATTTATCACACTGTTAGTATACGAGAAGAAAAACATTTTCTGGGTAGGAAAGATTTTTAAACTCGGTGTCGGATTCTCGTACATTATGTTACTTTTTACGAAAAAAATAAAAATAAATAGAAAACAACAAAGTCCATCTGTTTAGCATAAAATAGTAAAAATTACTCTGATAGTTGTATTTGTAAGTAAATACAGTTGCGCAGTCAAAAATACTTAGATTGCAAATAACTACAGTGTTTAGTTACTGCGCAGTGAAACTAAAAATAATCGTAAGAATATAAAAATGTATACAAACTATACTACTGATCGTAAAATTGCCGTTACCGGTAATCGGACTCTGCGGTATATTGTATTATTACCTGCAGTATACGTGCGGTCTCAAAACATTATATCAACTGGTACATTTTTTATTTTGATACCAAGACAGTTTCAGCGGCTTTTTTTCCGTTACTATACTATAATATTATAAACTATAATTAAACAATTAAACGTTTAATAGAGTTTGAATTTGGAAAATTATCACTCAGCTAGATATTTAACCGCTATTATTTTTAATGTTTTACAGTCCTTGTAGGACCCTCGCTGCTTTAACTATGCGTTCCTCCGTGTTCCTCTGCCTACGCTATCTCCTACTGTGACTTCCCGTGTACATTCGATTAAGTCTTGGACAGCCCCGTGATCTTTATTATTCATTTCCAGACCAAGGTTCCCTTCAAAAGACCGTGTAATCTTCATACGTGGCCTGCTCACCCGAATCGTTTACTCACACGGTAACTTATACTGGGTTCGGTAAGTTAGTTGGACCTAACTGAATTACCTAACATGTTATATAGATACCGTATTAAGTTAAAGTTTAAAATAAATAATCAAGTTTTATCGTGTCATTACTGACAAAAATAATTACGTTTACAGAAACAAGTATGGTATTATAATAACTACTTATAACTAGAGGGACAATAAAATTTAAAAACAGATTAGCGTCCCTTGGAATTGTTGAAATTCTAAGAGAAAAGTTTACAATATTAAATATTTCTAAATTGAAAAAATTTATTAAATATTTATTTTATGAAAATATCATTATTAGAGATATACCATCCGTCCGTCCCAATAGAAATAATTAGTAAGGAGATGCTAAAAGAAAAAAAAAGGTCTCCCTGCATCCTCACCGGCGATTCAAGCATTGCGCAAAACATAATAAAAACGTTGTGTTCCGATTTCGATGTATAATAACAATAGCTGCTTATAGAATGACGATTATTGTATAATATAAGTACTTATAATATTTTATTTTACTAAAAAATTTAGAAAAATAAATAAATGCAATATATACGTATAGCAATGAAAAAATGCTTGGGTATGTTAAATATTGAACTGAAAACTATATTAATACTCATCAAAATGAAAAATGCACTTCAATAGAAATTGTTTGTATTCCAATTATGCAGTTACAAATAATAATATACGCAATGTGGTATGGATGCTTTTTTTTTTCTTTTTTTTTTCTGTAATATTATATTACCCGTTATAATATATTTATATAAATATCAGGAATCAGTATTTCTTTAAAAATAAAAACTTTTTCGCGATCATTTATAATTTAGCGTTCAAAAAAAATGTATGGAATATTTTTAAATTAAATTAAATAACTTGCTCGTCGATGATTAAAATCTTTAATATATTATGTATACATAACCTCCTTTGTATTTACCGCGAATTCAAATATCTATACAAACGACATCTTGTTATACTCATCACATTATAACGTTTAAATAAAAATAAAAATTATATAAAAATGATATAATCTTAAAATGTACCTATAAAAGGGTATAATATTAAACATTATATATTATTATCTATCAGACTTCATTTTTTTTTTCCTTTTACCGGATTTTGTAACCGGTTCGGAAGATTTCGACAAATAAGGAAATCCTTAAACATATATTATAATAATAATATACTAAAATAACGTTTAGAACATAAAAATAACTTTCAAATTTCAAAAGTAAAATCTATTCCTATATACTTACAAAATGGTTGGCGTAACAAATGATAATATAATAATAACAATAATAAAAATAATCGAAATAGCACTTGGTTTAAAAAAATATATATATATTAAAAAAATTCCACTGGAAGCGTCGGCCAGGACAGCTTATGTATGTATAATATACATATGCCGATAGCTAATTTTTTAATAATTTTTTTTCTTTTTATCTATTTTATTCCTTTTATAATCTTGTTTTCCTTTTTGGGGGTATAACTGTCCACGATGCAATATTCGAAAAATCAAAGAAGATATGTACATTTTATGTGTATCTTATATTGCCCATAAACTAATGTACATAATATTGATTTCTTCATCAGCAATCAAACTTAAACATTTCGTCTACAATCACGACAACAAAATACGTAGTTACCCATACACACAATCATAGAATACATACCATAGACGTGATATGAATTTGTCCATGACAACCCAGTGAATTAATAATATTTGTTTTTGCATCCGTATATTACCGAGGTAACTCACAAATAAAAAAAAAATATTTTATCTTCGTACCAAAAGTACCTAAAACCCGGGTTTTGTGGGTGATAGTGGAACTATCGAAGAATTTCATAGATATACTTTGCCGGAAACCTTCACGGGAAATATGTATAAATTCGTAAATAATAAACTCATAGGCTATTTATTATGTACTAATAATACACAATGCCACAAGATATACTATACACATGTTTTACTTTTCAAATTATAAAACTTTGTCTAGATAATACTATATATTATGGCGTTATGGCAGCTCAAAATATTGCCCGAAAACAACGCAGACACCTAACGACTAATTTTTTTTTTTTTTTTTATAATGTCTCTTGCGTTATGGTTATTATATTTTATTTCATTTTTAGAACTAAAACTATACATTTTTTTTACAAAATCCAATATATAAACATTTTGAAACAAAATGTCGACGTTACAAATGTTTATAAGTGTTTATAAGTATTAGTATTTCTTATAAAGTTCTTAACGGTTAAAATTAAGAGAAATTAAGTTAAATTAAAACATACGTATATCTTAATACAAAATTTAAATACTAAACAAATCATAGGCATATTGGATCCATTGTCCTAAACTCTGTTCTCCAGTCACAATCATGAAAATGCGAAATGTCTTTGTTGCTATTATAGTTAGATACGTATTTGGTTTCAAGACAAAAGAGCTCTAGTCAATTTCATAAAAAACAGTATAAAATAAAAAAATTATAAAAAAATAAATACGAACCTAGGTATTTTTTTTCCTGGAACCAAAGATATTATATTTACATCGGCGTGGCGAATAAAAAAACGAAATAACGTTAGTGACGTGGCCCCTTAATAGAAAAAACCCCCTTAATAAAAATATAATGGGTTTAATGTATATTATTTATTTCATTTTTCTAGGATGGTGTTATTCGGGAGCAGAAACTCGGTGCGCAATGAAGACGTTATACCGGATATATCGGCTCCAATACTTTTACGAATGACGGCTATCAGGAACAGTATGCGCGTAGAACGTCATCATCAATTTATCGAAGACAAGCACCACAGCGGTTTTTGTGGTCAAGGTAAAATGTGTTACAGATAACCACGCTACAAAAATATTGCTCACATTAATCCTACTCGTTTATTCGTTAGTATAGATACTCTAGATCATAGTTTCTCAATTTTTTTTTTTTTTTTTTAAGTCAATACCCCCTTGAAGAGCGAAAGATTTATCAGGATGGTAGCTGCTGAATTATTAAATAAAAAAATTAATTAAATAATCAATGAAAAAAAATAAAAATAGAATACTTTAAAAATGTTTGTATTAAACAAATTTAAAAAATTGATGAATATCAATAATATTAACTCAATTTCGTTCTGTAATGAACGAAGTATACACATCTGATGCGAAAACACACTTGTCCAAAACATACACATCGCCTCTCCACTGTCTGTAACAATTAACCGCCCCACAGAAACTCGCAACCACCCCGTTAAAAATCGCTGGTTTACCTAATAATATAACAAATGGGTAATTTAAACGACAAAATTGCGTATAATATAATATGCATACCTAATAATATAAAAGCATGGTAGGACAAAACGACCAGGGAATATTAAATCGGCGAAACGAATATTATCATGGATGTGACGTATGCAGTTCTTCCGTTCCCGTTTCCCGGTTAGATTATTCGCAAAAGTATTTTTTAAAAACTTCAATATGTCATTCAAAATACGTTACTAGTGCAAGTAATATAAACCGTTCAATGGGACAATTATTATAATTGAGTGATAATCTATATTATTGAGTTTATAAGATATTTAAGTGCCATACTAAGTCCTCACTTCTATATTGGGGGGGATTGAAAAATATTCTGTTGCCTATATGCGCGCTGATATATCGTGTGCATTTCACAGTATTTTCTGGAATACATTACCGCAAACTCAAAGTCTATAATAATTATGTGCGTACGTTAAAGAGACGATAGGTGTAGCCTTTAAAAAATGAACTTACGCACGTACAACGTATAGGGTACTCCCCGCACCGTCGAACCGTCGCGGAGTGTGCTATAGCGCGCGCGCGTATATTTTTCTAACCTGTCAAGGCCGAGAACTCGGAAATATCACGTCTGTTATAATCACACATATTACATGCGTGTATACAGAAACCTTATATATTATTCTCCTCTCCGTATAGATTCGTAATACTGTTCAAATAATATTATTTAATATTTTATATACTGCCCTCGGTGGCGGGGGGAGGGGGGGGGGTGGGAGCGCCCGGGCGTCGGTACACGTTCGCGAGCTTTCGGCGTTTTCAATGGAACACCGCGTGCCTGGCACTTGTACGCATATTGCATTTAATGTATACGTACATATATTGTATACTATATTATTTGAACACAATTATTATTATTATTATTATTATTATTATTATACGCACTTATTGTATAGGTAGTCACCATTTTATATGTAAGTATAGATTCGGCGCAATTTGAATATGCGAACAGATCAAAAGACCGAAAATAATAATACGTACGCGTACATAATATGGGAAATAATATTATAGGTACCGTATAACCGTTGACAAGCGACAGGACGTGTCGAAATTTCAATTCCGTTATTATAATTATAATAACATGAGCATCTCTTGGAAAAAAAAAAAACATTCACGACAATAATAATGCGCGGTTTATTCTCCGAGTTCTTTATTCGAACTAAAACCCTAAAATATATTATTATACTTTTCAATTAGATTTTTAATCAAATAATAATAATGATGCGGCTTTATTTTGTTATTGCGCTGTTACGTATATTTAATATTATATTTTAAATTATAATAATGATTCGCTGATCCGTGTACCCGCGATAAAACAATAAAAAAATATATATATATATATATATATATATGGTATAGGTAGTAGTAAAATAACAAACTTTAAAAATCAGTTTTTTAGTCACTGGCACTATTAGAAGAAGAAAAAAATGCTCGCGTATATTATATTTAATAGGTACGCGAATTCAATCGTTGCTAGATTTTGGGTGAAGAAGAATGTATTGATTTTACTAGGTGTGTGGTTTTTTTCCTGTATATAAATTACACTTTTCTACCAAAAATCTTGTTCCAATCATTAACTTGTGGAGTTTTTTCAAGTTTCAAATTTTCTCTAGTATTGGTGTGTTGAGGAGGACATTTTTTAGTTTTCTTAATAAAGTAAAAAAAAACGGAAAAATGCGCTCAATAATGGTTTCTGTTATTTTAGATATTGTTTTTTTTTTTTTTTTTTGTTAAAACTCAGTTAAAAAAACCGTATAAAATTGATATTTTCACCAAAAACTTACATAAGCAGATTCCGGGCGTGATAAAATTTTTCAAACAACCTGATGATTTTTGAGCTATTTATTATCATTTGGTATTTTCAATTTATTTTATTTAGTTTTATATGAACAAAACAATAATAATAATAATTATTGTTATAATGATTAATGAACGTAGTAATAATTATCGATAAAATTTATTTCCTCGCCTTGCTCGCGGAATCGAGAATCTAATATTATTTAGACATTAAAAGTTGGTGGTGCTGTAACGACGCTGTAAAATATAAAAGGTCGTATATATTTTTATGAATAATAACGTACACAAAAACTCGGTGATAATAATTTGAATCATTAGAATGACAATGTAGACATTTTATAGAGATTATTATATTATTACTTGATAATCAAATTGCAATTAAAAATAAGTGAATGTAACAGTATAAATTGACCTGGATGAGTAGAGACTACAATATTGTAATCTAGTAACAATAAATTCCAGTTGTTATATTATTACTTATAATATCATATTAGAATATGTTTTTAAAAAACGTTTTAGATTTTTCGTGAAATATTGGTTTTAATATGTTTTTTAAAATCTGAGTGGAGTGGATTTTCTACGTATAACACTTTCTGAAAGGAAATCGGCATGGGAGGGAAGTACTTTAAAGAGGTTATTTTTCTATTTTTCTAAGAGTTTTCCAAGCAAACGTGAAAAACATAGGAATAACGTAAGAAAACTGGGAAAATCGGTACAACATTAGACAAATATTATTAAAGAAAATATATAATGCATATTTAATTATTCTACTATTAAATGGCATATATATTGTTGATAAAGCATCACTATCAACTCTACTTAGATTAGTTTTTTCGTAAGCAATGGTCTATTGTTGCTTACAGGTATACAATAAATTATCTATAACAGTGGCTGCACCCTTTTTCATTATCCTATGAGGTCTTTTCATATGTGTTTAAAACATACAATAGAAATTTTATTTCAGTCAACAATTTTAAAGGAACTATTTATAGAATTTTTGATCTAGTCGGTAAAATTTGGAGGTAATTTTTTGATTTTTCTTGTGATTTTCTTAATAAATGTGAGAAACTAACAATTGTTTGTATAATATTTTTATTAATGAATTTTGGCCCGTTTGGGTTACCTTGATAACAAAGGAAAAATACGACTGATATTATTCTGCTCAGAATCGTTTTTTATTGGCAATGGATTATCGTTGTGTACCTATATAAATCTAATTATTATTTATATTATCTCTTCTAACTTCCCTCCTGAAACAGTAGCACAATTACCAGTAGTATCAGCCTTTTGTTAAATATTTTTTAAACATCACAGAACGTGTGAAAATTGAACACTATGTATGAAATGTTGCACGTTCGATGTGCGAACCGACAAATTACCTATTTATTATTTTATTAATACGTAGAGAAATTATTACAAATTCGTGTTTAATACTCATCACTGTAATTTAAAAGATTTTCGTTTTCGATTCGTGGCCGTGGGGTGAGTACGTAAAGGTATACAAATTATGATCATTAATTCGTGACGATCCTTCTCGCTGTAATATTCAATTTATTAGTCAGCATATTATATTATAATAATGTGTTTTTACTTTAAAAATGTGAAATAGCTTACCTAATAATATAATAACAGTATAATAAGTATACTAGTTTTTTTCGATGTATACGAAAAGTAACTCGATGACCTTAAAAGATGCGAATTTTCTGCTTGTTTATTGTTGTTTAATTAATATTTTTTCGAAATTCCCAAAACTTTTTTCTCGAAAACATTTTTGACGTCAGTGAAAATATTCCTAATCGTTTACATTATACTTTAAAATATGCGGATCTTCCGGCCAGTAGTAGATTATTTAAAAACAAAATTCTAGATTCCTGACATATTTTCTAATAAAAAAAAAAAGAAAATGACGATACGGTTTTTTTTTTTTTTTTTTGGTCATTGATTTCTTAGTTACTTTGACTACAATGGGATAAAAACCCGACCGATGATACTATAACCTTACCAGTTTACCGAGTTCCTCAGAATCGTTTTTATTTAAAATGATTTATTATTTATCGTTGCTTTCAATTGCTTTCCTTATATTCATGCCTTTCAAACTTCTTGACCACGAAAATTATGGGGTGTTAAGTATGTCCTTTTATTATAAACATTACAGTAAATTATGCACTTTTAAGTTGTAAACATTCAATTTATAATAACGAACAAAAATCAAATTGTTTCAAAATTTATTATTTGAAGACCCAAAAAATTATATGTTTGTTCTCGGGTAAGAAGGGCTCAAGTCAATATGATTTTGAATACAACCAAATTAAATTTGTAAAATTGCTATATGACAATGGCAAAATAACTAAATTACTAAATCGCCTAATCTAATAAACAGTGATTTAACAGAAATGTTAGTATTCAGTATAACATGCGTCAAAATATTTATTTACAATATACATATGCGAGTAGGACTAAAAAATCGCATAAGAAAAAATAATAATAAAACTTCCAAAAATTTGATTTAAGCCCTTCTCCATAAGGAGCCAAGATATTAAATAGTATTGATTGATAAAATTAAAAAATATATATAATAATATGCACCTATATCATTATAACATGATTGAGGTAGCTGATAGGCACCTACTTGATAGTACCTACAACGCTGAATACTATTATTTATTTATTTGTACAAATTGAGATCAGATAATTAATTTTTTATTTTTTATAAAACAAACACACAATATAGTTTTTATCTATTAAATCTCTAATAAAACATTCCACTAAACATTACCAATATTATCAACGTACCGTTCGTTTATGTTAGTCAGTCAGTGTTTATAAAACGTATACAATAATAAGAAACTATATAATGATAATAATGTTCAAAAAGAAATAAGAAAAATCGAGAATAAAATTACCGCCAGAGTGGGTTGCGCATATTATTACGTATATTGTAATAGACGACCAAACCAGTCAACCACACGGACAACACTCCCATTTTAACCCATCCCATTTTAATGGTTTTATTTTTTTTTTTTGTATTCTTATCCGTGTCAGTCTAGCGAGTCTACCGCAGTCGAGTGTTATTATTATGTCTACTGCGGACGCTCGTTGCCGACGCATTGTGTGCGTTCACTTCCATGCCGTTTTTCGAGTACTTATTTAAAATTCGTCATAATATATAATAATTGTACGTGTCGTTTTGATAAAACACCTAATGTTTTGAACATATCGGATACATTCCTATAATCTCGGATTATGTTATGCATGGCTTGTGATTTCGGTGAGTTATGAAACAAATTACTTATTGGCTATTAACATTATCATTTGTAAGCAAATTACTTACACCTACTGAATTTTACTGTAATTATAGGAATGTAATTTTGCTGCAAGTCATTTAAATTTTGTTTTTTTCTCAACAAATAATACACGAATACACAAATAATTTATTGTATCTAAGAAAAATTTGATAATTTGTAGGTATTTTAAAATTTTTTTTTTATCGTAACCTATTATTTATGTTTAGTTAATCTCACAAAAACCAACGCCAATAAACACCTATGAATTATTTAAGTTTCTTTAATGAAAATACTATAATTAACAAAGAATGATAACGTGGAGTTTTATTTTATACTAAGCAGTTTTGGTAAAATGGCAAAGAAAAACTCATATTTCAGATGAATCCCAACTACAAAGCCTTTTACAAGACCTTTTTCGTTAACGGATCTAATGATAAAGTGTCACACATACACACGTCAATCCACAAATCCACATAATTTGGTCATGAAGCAGTAGCATTCACGCAACCACTAGTTTTCTATTTTGTTTTTCGCCGAAACATGTAGATATAATTTTGATAGTATATATTTTGGACCCGAAAAAGGGGAACTAAGTCGATTTTGAATAGTTTTCAATAAAATCAAATCTCATTTTGAAAATAACTAAATGTATAATGGTATAAAATTGATAAATCGCTAAATTATAATGAAAATGATGCCTTTTTTGCTGGACAAAAGTACACTCATAGAGGCTTAAAATATATTAATTATCCATTAACATGTTTTTAAACTATACACGTATTTATGCCATTTAGGCCGAAAAATAAAAGGAAACAAATTACCTATAAAAAAAAAAAAATGCCAAACATTGACTCGGGCCTTTCTATTCCATGACCAAATTAACATATTGTTTTTAAAATGTTTTAATATACAGTACATTGGTACATACTAAACCTACACTGCTCATATTTTCATCAATTATTCTTCACAAGTCTATATCTATGAAGTGCGTTCAACTCCTTTGCCCCCCTCGTATATAGTATTATATAAAGTAATTTATATCCCAGTTTAAAATTATCCGTCTAATAATATTTTTACGACGGTTTAGGATGCCCCGCATTAAAACAGGCGCATAGAACAATAATAATTATACCGGGGTAATTACACAATTTCCTTATGTCGTTGGTCGACCAATAACAATCTTTTCGTTCCGTTTGGTCGGCCATGCGCAATGTATGTTTCAATATATCTATGTACAATAATATTATATCCTTCGCGTCATAACGAACTCAAAAAAAAAAAAAGACGTCCAACAGCAGACCGATCATTTTTTTAGTATAATAAATAGAGGTGGTTTATTGTTTTATTTTTGTTGCTGTTGTGTTTCGATATTTCTCTTCGCTACATTAAAAATAAACGTTTCAGATTTATTCAACTGCAGACGAAATGACTTTATGTATAGTCATATCAATTAATGAAACAAACAAAAATTCATTTGGAATTATTTTAATAGATGCAAATTTTATTTTTTTTTATTTTTTTTTTAATATAGGTATATCTATATCTATCTGGTCTACAACTTATACCAGAATTCTAAATTATAATTATAATTCAAAAATACTGTATAACTCATATATTATATAATCTGTATCGCGAGTTTTGATATCATCCCGTTAATAGTTCTTTTATTACAACAATCGTCAACATAATCGATAAATTCAATTAAAATATTATTAATTCCATAAAAACTATAAATATATGCATACATAACGTAATGGTTCCCCTAAGAAAATATTTTTTTTAACACACAATATGCTATTAGTACATCACTTATTATTATTATCTATGTATTATTATTAACGTCGATTATATTATATTTTATTATTGCAGTGTACCCAACACAAGGAACTATAAAATTTCATAATTATTATTTTTAATCGGACGGAGATTAATAAATTTTTTTCACTAACGACAATCTTTTGTTGGACTTGACTAATAAATTATGATAATTATTTGTTTGAACAAACGAGTATACAGGGTAAACAACCTATCATGATTCGGTAATTTTCTTGAAGAATTGCAATTGAATTAGCTTTCTGTTGTTTTTTTTTTTATAATTATGGAATCGTTTAAGTTTTATTTTTACAATTTATTGCCCCTAAATTCTTACACCTGAAATGAGTAGTATACACTTTGGATTTTCAAAATACAACCCCACTTTTTTAAACGCAGATTCAAATAGAGGATAATTGTCTACACATTTTGACAGACACAACGCTAACATCGGATTTACCGTTTATGAGTTATAACAATTAAATTTCAGACAGGAGGAGTAGGGAAGAGTAATACGCTTTATATGCATTTTCAATTAATACATTTATAAACCTTAACTATTCCTCCTCAAAGTTTATAGAGAAATATCCTGTATTTGAATCTGTGATTAAAAGAAGAGGTTGCTAGTTTAAAACACTAAGTGAATACTCCATTTCAGGCATATGGAGTAGGGGTGAAAAATTGAAAATATTGTTAAAATAAAGCCTTAACGATTCCATAATTATACAAAAAAAAAAAAAAAAACAGAAATCGAATTCATTTAATATCCTTCGAGAAAATCGCTGGTTCTTGATAAGTCGAGCATTCTGTATAATATAAATTACTTTTATATACGGCCGTAATGAAAAACAATTATAGCGCACATATTATTATAATATCATAGTATCGACCTATACAATTCAAGGTTATAATTTAATAGCCGATAGTCCCTGCGTTATATTCGTGATAAATTTCTTATAATATCAAACTCGGTTGGGCGATGCAGTTTTGAGCAGCAGCCCAGTCACTATAGTTTATCGGAAAAACTAAGTCGATATCGTTTGTTGCAATATTATTGTTTGAATGACTGAATGTACTTTTCGAAAACCGGGCTGTGTATAAATATCGGCAAACAATATGTCCGCATAGACCATGAAAATAAAATAAAATATTTCGTTTGCCGGCTTCGGTTATTCGCGGTTACCGATATCGGTAAAATACTGTTGTACAAGTACAGTGTACGAAACGTGCTGGCGAAATTGCGATATGGTTGTGTAGCAAACCGAAAATAAACAAGCCAATAAAACGCGCGCCGGATAAGTTGAAATAGAGGACGATTGTCAAAACTAACGGTGTAGCCGGTACCTTCAGTAACAATATTGTTGCACAGGCACCTCACGGTTATATTTGACGGACTTTCGCGATTTTCGACGCGACCTCGTTCCGAAATCGTAATAATATACGTATACCCAATTCACGCGAGCGAATCAAGCAAGCGATTAAAAGACCCGCGGAGTGCCTTAAAAGGACACGTTCGGCTATAATCGGACAATGTGTATACAATATAATGTATACATATTATACTATAATAATATATGACATATAGGTATAGGTAACCAAGTAGTGCGACCCCGGTAATAAAGATAACCCAAAGTATTTTGTTGTGTGTGTGTGTGTTGCGGTATACAAGTACAACAGCACTGATATAATAACGCACGGTAAACTAAAACACAAAAACGCATAATCGCAGGATGAGTGCGTCAAAACAGAAACAATACGCCGCTGCGGTGTCCCCTATGTACGACTTCCGGCGTGCGAGTGCAACGACGGATCCAGTGGTGTCCAAAGTGTCTTCGAAACGCCTATGTGCTTATATACCTACGTAGTCGTTTTTGTGCAACGGGCATAATAACGCGCGTTTCGAGGATGGAGAAAGGCGGCCCCCTCACAGATCTGGAGAAAAAAAATACTACGGGGAAAAAACGACACAGAAATCATAAAGAAACGGCAAAATAAAATATCCCAAGTACCTATCCTTTTTAATAATCCTTTTTTTTTTTTTTTTTCGGTTTGTAACTTTCTCGTGCTTTCTCGTACTCTCTCGTACCTAAAATTTCAAAAAATCAGCTATCTTGCTCTGATAATTGTATTACAAAAAAAAAAAAACAACCAGATTTTTCATATACACACAATATGATGGATAATTTGTTCAAGTGACGCTAATAGTATTTTGTTAGGTACCGATGTCTAATGATAAATTTTTTTCCACAAAAAATAGTCAAATATTTTCACATTTAATGTTGCATGAACTTTTTAATTTTTTTTTTTTTTTTTTTCGAAAAATAGTGAAACAATCGTATTTTGTTTTAATAAACATTGGACGGTTATGTGTCTCGGAGTAATTTGCGAGATTTAAAACCTTTTTTTGATTAAAAAACTACTCGAGAAAATATGAACAATGAGATCAGGCGATAAAAATAGGCGTGTAAACCGTTTAATAAACCGTGAGTTTTGTATTGCATGTATTTTCTTTGTACTGAGGCGTTTTTTTTTTTTCGGAAATTTTTCAAAATCTATAATATATATTATATTTTTATATTTTCTATATACAGAAAAAAACGTGTAGTAAATGATCGTTTAAAATACATTTTTAAATTCGAAAATCCGGTCGCTCGAACGCCGGTACATCCGGATCGTTCCCGCCGCTATGGCATACAGTACCCCATATTTCCCGCTCGCCCGATGTCCTCTTACGTCTTCTCCGCCAGTACATTACAGATGCCGTGTACAGGTTAAATATTATTTGTCCGCGGTCCGCGCGAATTTCTATCGGTTTTTATCGAGCGTTTCGACTCGTACCGTTTTAGCGATACGCACGTGCGTTACCCGCGTGGTTATTGAAAATTGCGCGCGCGCCCGAGTTTTCCGCTCTGTTTGCATCGGACGCCGCGGTGGCCCAGATAAGACGTCTGGTGGCGGTGGCTGGGGGGGGGGGGGG